>JBBGZY010001014.1:1880000-2210123 GCA_037952925.1 Lithobates clamitans | reverse complement strand
AACCATCATCAGTCACACTGTCCAGTGATGTGGATCCTCATCAATCATGATGAATGATGACTGTTAAGTTGACAAAATAAAAAACCTGCAAACCAATGAACACATCCGCTTTAGTCACTACACTTTCCACGATTAACGGCTTCTCTATCCGCCACTAAATGTAAGCAAAGGGGCGGGGTATACCCAGTGATGTCACTGACAAAATATGGCCAGTGGCCATATTTGAAAAATGATGTCACCCACAATCCCTGTCCCTTTGTTTATATGGTCGGGGATTCCTGATCAGCAAATGAATGGGGCAGGAAGGAAGACACTGGTTGCTAAGAAGGTGTCGGGTGCCAGCACCTGCTGTTTCCTTGACAACCATTGATGATGAAAGCTCATCTCTAGCTATAACCTTTCCCACTGCCCACACCAACATCAGATACACAGATCTGCCCCTGGCTATAAAAACTTCCACACACTGGTTCAAATCTGCATGTATTCAGACTGGCTGTTCTCCAGCAGCCAAATTCTCCATTACAGAGAACTCAGGATGACGTCTCTCATAGCATAGCCGTGATTTACAACTTAAGTTATAGGCACAGATGAGACAATACAATTACACACACACAAGTCTCGTCAGATGCACACAATACATAAAACAGTCTGAAACATGTGGATGTAGACCATACCCACCACATCGATAGCACCCCTCAGTTACAGTGGGGATGGAAAGTATTCAGTATTCGCTGTGTAATTGTATTGTCTCATCTGTGCCTATAACTTAAGTTGTAAATCACGGCTATGCTATGAGAGACGTCATCCTGAGCCATTTGATAAAATCATTTAAGTTCATTTTTTTTCCTCATTAATGTACACACAGCACCCCATATTGACAGAAAAACACAGAATTGTTGACATTTTTGCAGATTTATTAAAAAAAGAAAAACTGAAATATCACATGGTCCTATGTATTCAGACCCTTTGCTGTGACACTCATATATTTAACTCAGGTGCTGTCCATTTCTTCTGATCATCCTTGAGATGGTTCTACACCTTCATTTGAGTCCAGCTGTGTTTGATTATACTGATTGGACTTGATTGGGAAAGCCGCACACCTGTCTATATAAGACCTTACAGCTCACAGTGCATGTCAGAGCAAATGAGAATCATGAGGTCAAAGGAACTGCCTGAAGAGCTCAGAGACAGAATTGTGGCAAGGCACAGATCTAGCCAAGGTTATAAAAAAAATTCTGCTGCACTTAAGGTTCCTAAGAGCACAGTGGCCTCCATAATTCCTAAATGGAAGACGTTTGGGATGACCAGAACCCTTCCTAGAGCTGACCATCCGGCCAAACTGAGCTATCGGAGGAGAAGAGCCTTGGTGAGAGAGGTAAAGAAGAACCCAAAGATCACTATGGCTGAGCTCCAGAGATGCAGTCGGGAGATGGGAGAAAGTTGTAGAAAGTCAACCATCACTGCAGCCCTCCACCAGTCAGGGCTTTATGGCAGAGTGGCCTGACGGAAGCCTCTCCTCAGTGCAAGACACATGAAAGCCCGCATGGAGGTTGCTAAAAAACACTTGAAGGACTCCTAGACGGTGAGAAATAAGATTGTCTGGTCTGATGAGACCAAGATAGAACTTTTTGGCCTTAATTCTAAGCGGTATGTGTGGAGAAAACCAGGCACTGCTCATCACCTGTCCAATACAGTCCCAACAGTGAAGCATGGTGGTGGCAGCATCATGCTGTGGGGGTGTTTTTCAGCTGCAGGGACAGGGCGACTGGTTGCAATCGAGGGAAAGATTAATGAGGCCAAGTACAGGGATATCCTGGACAAAAACCTTCTCCAGAGTGCTCAGGACCTCAGACTGGGCCGAAGGTTTACCTTCCAACAAGACAATGACCCTAAGCACACAGCTAAAATAATGAAGGAGTGGCTTCACAACAACTCCGTGACTGTTCTTGAATGGCTCAGCCAGAGCCCTGACTTAAACCCAATTGAGCATCTCTGGAGAGACCTACAAATGTCTGTCCACCAATGTTTACCATCCAACCTGACAGAACTGGAGAGGATCTGCAAGGAGGAATGGCAGAGGATCCCCAAATCCAGGTGTAAAAAACTTGTTTCATCTTTCCCAAAAAGTCTCATGGCTGTATTAGATCAAAAGGGAGCTTCTACTAAATACTGAGCAAAGGGTCTGAATACTTAGGACCATGTGATATTTCAGTTTTTATTTTTTAATAAATCTGCAAAAATGTCAACAATTTTGTGTTTTTCTGTCAATATGTGTTACAGGGGCAGCCAGGCGTCTATGTGCACCTGTTACAAAGGCAGCCGGGCGTTTGTACACATGCAAATAAGGTCGTAAGTCTAATGTTGAATTAACAATGAATAAATATGTAACCGTGTTATATGGGCGGCCGGGGAGCTATACACCTGTGTTACAGGGGTGGCCAGGCGTCTGTACACATGCAAATGAAGTAATAAATCTGTTGTAAGGGGAAAAAAGAAAAAAGGAATAAGAGATAGTATATAGTGGATGTTGTGTGAATTGTACTGATTATGTCTGTAACAATAATAAAACAATGCTAAATATTACTTGACTATGAATAAGTGTATATGTGTGTTACAAGGGTGGTCGGGCATCTACACACTAAAGACAAATAGAGGAAAATAGTGGATGCTTATACAAGTTGTACGAATTGTGCAAATTATGCCTGTAGCAATAATCTCACGGTGAGAGGTATTACTCAACTGTGTACTAGTATATAGAAGTGTTACAGGGGCGGCTGGGTAACTATAAACTACAGAAGGGTAATAGGAGGTGGTGGATGACTTATGCAAATAGTACAGATTATGCCTGTAGCAATACTCTGATGATAATAGATAATAATAGATAATAATAGACTGTAAATAAGTATGCAAGTGTGTTATAGGAGCGGTCGGGCATTTACACACCCACAAATAAGGTCACAAATCTACAAGGAATATCTATAATAAATCTATAAGGAATTAACTTCTAGGAATAGGTAATAAGATGTAATGGATGCTCTACAAATAGTACAGATTGTGCCTATAGTTGTTAATAATAGATCATATTTGATTGTGACAGATGGCAGATATGTACATGTATAACAGGCAAACACCATGATGTATGGATATGATAATAAGGAAGGATGAATGATAAATGTAGTAGATCATATAACTTACTATAGTAAATCATATAACTTATACAAGATAAAGTTAGGAGGTTAAAGGTGGATAGTATACTAGTAGTGGATAACAAATAGACACCATAATATCACAGTTTGTATGTTAGATGTAGTATCATCTAGAGTAAGGTGCTAATTTCCAGTGGGATTGTACACCCCATTAACACCCATCATACCATAAGAACATACCTAAAATATAAAATAAACACACAACAAGGATTGTGGAAAAGCTTAGGCCGCGACCCCTTTATTGGGTTTAAAACTATTTTAATTATGAAATGAACTTTAACCTTTAATACTAAACAGAACCGCTGTTAACCATTAACTGACCAACATGCTTAGTCACTAAGACTCAATCAGCAATATCTTATATCAACCAAATAACAGTTTACCAACCACTGTCCACCCACAAAGTGGGCGACATTACCCAAAAGCCAGGTTACCAACCTGGCCCCACCCCACCACCGCGGCCTAAACAATCGCTTTTTACAATCCAGCATTGAAAATGCCCTTGCCAATGACTGAGAAAATGCATGAAAAACATACCTCTCAAATTTGAAATGATAAAGAGGGACACCCTTCTACACAGTACATAGCAAAGAACATGTCCCTGGTTACAGGGACCTCAAAGATCTAATATGCAGAAATGATTGGCTAAACACCACAAGTGCTTTTTTCTTACCGCTACTTTACCTTTTATAATGGCTTTTCAAAATCCGGATAAAAAAATTAGTACAGCATAACACTTTTGGCAGTAAAATAGTACATTTTGTATAGAGATGAACACCTCAGACCAAAACGATGGACAACTAAAGCTGTATGAGGGAATGAGGGATTTGGTCCAAAAGGAGGGACAACTGGGCACTATGCCAAACACTGCTAGACCTCTGATGTAACTCTCCAGTTCACAATAGGGAAAATAAAGTCACTAATAATGAGTATACAGTAAATCAGCATATCCGTCAATTCACATTTTATGGTAAGCTGTACCATAAACTGAAGCCCAGGCCTAGAAAACCACTTATTTGTAGACAGAACAGTTCCTATTTTATTTAGAAGGTCTGAGATTCTGAATCCACCTAAATAATTCTCTTCCAGGTGATCAAGCATATCCAATACAGCTCACACTTGTAAATAGGGAAAATGATCAGCCAACTATTCCAAATACCTTCCCCATATACCCTGCAAGAGAAAGGGAATTTTAACAGGAGGATAATAAAATCCTTTGCACCAAAAAACATATGAATGTCGACTATTCATACTATTATTTTATTTATTTATTTTTATATATTTTTTTAAATTAATTAATTAATTAATTAATTTTATTTTTTATTATTACTATTATTATAAAAGGCGGGGACATATGTAATAAATGCAAAGAGCAGGATGGACATAAAGAGCAGGATGGACATAAAGAGCAGGATGGACATAAAGAGCAGGATGGACATAAAGAGCAGGGCACCCATCTACATTCTGATGCATTCCCTGTATAGCAGCTGCATATCCTGCACCATCAACATATTTTAGGGACAGATTTAAAATTATGACTGTGATAAAAGAGAGCCATTCAAATGCGACAGAAAAAGAAAGGAAAGCCCTGCGAATAGTTAAAATTGCTGAATCAGCTCTATTGGGCAATGAGAATGGCCTAAGGCATGAAATAACTGCCTATCCTTGTCTTGCTAATCCAATTCTACAAACACTTTTGTCCAGTAAGTTATCAAGTTACTTCAACTAACCAGACTGAGTTTAGTGGGAAAGCAGTTCTAAAGTATTTTACATGCAGAAGAACAGATTGATTCCATAGCAGTAGAGAAATTACATGACACGTTGAATGCAATTTGTGACTCAATAGCAATATAAACATAACTTCCCGAAAACCTTTTCATAACTCCTCACCAGAAGCGAGAATTGAATGCAAAGTCATTGTGTCTCAAACTCCTACTAATAGTATTGATGAGAGTGTGGAAACAACCACTTTGATACATGTCATATAAGACCCCTTTCACACGGGCACCATCAGTTTAGCCACGTTAAAAACGTATCAGTTCTTATCCGTTGCTCCATGCATCTTCATCCATCTTCTGTTCCGTTAATCTCTGTTTTCATCTGTTAATGTACACGTTTACATCCGTTTTTGTATCCGTTTTTGTATCCGTTTTCATCAGTTTACAGCAGTTTCTATGCCTTTAAGGAAATTACCCAGAAAGCATTGCTCCTCCCATCCTACATTGCCATGCGTGAACAATTTGCCGACTACTTTCTATCTCCATCAGGAGAAGATCCATGGCAGTACCAATATATATAAATAATGCTGTGCAAATTTAAATGTATTAATGAATTAATTTGGTTATTTCCTTGTGTTTTGATAGCATAAAAAGACACAAAAAGCACATGATATGTTCAAAACCCTTTTAGTTTTATTATTCTGAATAACCCTTTTAAAAAAAAGTTTTTTTCACTTTGTTTTTTTATTTGTCAAAGTATGAACATTGAATTATTTCTTCAAAGTGGATCTTAACTGATCGGATGTTGACGGACATTGCCAGTTAATATCCATTTTGACGGATCTGGATGTAGCCTTGTACGTTAAAAAAAAACGGATAACAACGGAAGCGGAGGTTAACGGATGGTAACGGATGGTCATCCATTTGCCCATAGGAATGCATTGTCATCCATCGACGGATGGAAGAAAAATGGATAGACAGTCCGTCCGTGTGAAAGGAGCCTAAAGGCTAAAAGAGTTCTGCAGAGTCCTCAAAGGAGAAGCAACCAATGACATAGATAATGCAGGTTGTTTCAGCAAGAGAATGGAATATAATATCGGACATAACTGCAAGCGGACAACTGGTTTTAAGGACATTGTAGGCCTTTGAATAGCGCTGGGGTAACCAGTGTCCTGAAACAGTGGAAACATAGCAAAACAAAACATCAGCTAATAAATGTTTTGCTACCCTGAAAATGTCCTACTTTAACCTAAATATTAAATGAAGACCAGGAAGAACCATATATCTTAGACAATTGCATAAAAACGCTTTTCTAACATTCATCGATAAGAGGCTCTGGCGGGTGAACTGCTTTCTCCAAAGTGCAACAACAACAGGGAAGAGCCCAAGTGAACAATATTCTTAGGGATACCATGTAAATATAATATTCTGGTCAAAACGCTGAACACTATTCACCCTGCCACATAGAGCCAACATTTTACCTTGAAATAAATTTGCACCAAAACCAGTAGATACTCTTTTACCTTCTAACCAAACCAACATGCCAATAAGAAAATGTAAGATGAGAAGCACCCAGTTCACTAGTAAAATTCTGCTCATAGACATAATGCCTGATATAAACACCACAAAGCCCAAGGACAACTGAATCACATAAATAGTATACTAGTTTCTGATAAGGTGGTTCTGAAAAGATAACCATGACTTTTGTAGGAGTCTAAAACTCCATCCTGGCCAACTCTATAACAAGACCCAGGAAATAATGTGGAGCAAAAGGCAGAACTGAGATTCAGCAACCAAAAGAGACATGATAAGATTCATTGACCATCAAACTGGAAGACCAGGGGATCCCTTCCCCCATCATCACTGGACTATGGCTTGGAGAACAAACTTCCTACCAGGAAACAGTATTTTGCAAAGCAGATTTCTGCAGCACTGTAGTAGAAATACACTGTTATATACTAAAAGAAAAGCAGAGCTCTGAACTGAATTAAGAGGAAGAGGAGCATTGGAGAATACAGATCTCTTTGGCTGAGCCAGAGAGGGGATCATGGAGCTACACCAAGAGCCTTACAATGCTTCACTATTTCAATCTTCATGCTGCTTATAAAAAAAATTAATCATTTTAGATGAAGCAAGAAAAGAATGACCAGGGAGTTACAAGCTCCTGACCAAAAGCATAGAATAAACAAAAAAGATTTAATGTCTGATTTGACTAAAAGGGCATCTGACCAAATGATCTAATCACAAAAAGAGCTTGATATATTGTAGATTTAGGTATATCAATGAGAATAGGCTATCACCAATTGGATCAATAAAGAACAAGAACCCTTAGGAACTGACAAATGATTAAACTCATTGGATTCTTCAGGAATCACAGCTAGAGGTGATCGATAAACAAATGGAGGAACTATATGAGGTGGGATCCTCTCTTCATAAATTTCTTTTGAAAATTTTAAACAGTATCATGCTAACAAGTCATATTCTGTGACACACGTGGTGTACTGTATTTGTACTGCTCTTTAACTTTTCATAATAAAACAAAATAGGAAAAATTATGTATAAAAAACAATATTTAGGCAACTCATTCACTAATTTAAAACTTACATGCCTTAAACAGCCAAATTCCTGTGAAGAAAGTAAAAAAACTCTCAAAAAAGCCAATGATGAGAAGCTGACTGATCAGCCTGTTAGGGGAGATTTTGGGGTTACATGAGTGCCTAACAACCCTGTCATGCCGTAATGCTGTATACTGGACAGGATCACTACCATTCTAACACAGTACCTGCAATAACTGCAGCAAATGAAAACACAATAAAGACATTTCACAGGTCAGAAATGTTATAAATGAAATATAAATGAAAGTACTAGAGAGCTGAAAGTGAACAGGAGAGATGACTAAAGGCTGACAGACAGAGGAGACTGATCAGGGAAGACACTGACACAGAGGACACTGATCAAGGAAGACACTGACACAGTGGACACTGATCAGGGAAAACACTGACACAGAGGACACTGATCAGGGAAGACACTGACACAGAGGACACTGAGAAGGGAAAACACTGACACAGAGGACACTGATCAGGGAAGACACTGACACAGAGGACACTGATCAGGGAAGACACTGACACAGAGGAGACTGATCAGGGAAGACACTGACACAGAGGAGACTGATTAAGGAAGACACTGACACAGAGGAGACTGATCAGGGAAGACACTGACACAGAGGACACTGATCAGGGAAGACACTGACACAGAGGACACTGATCAGGGAAAACACTGACACAGAGGACACTGATCAGGGAAGACACTGACACAGAGGACACTGGTCAGGGAAGACACTGACACAGAGGACACTGATCAGGGAAGACACTGACACAGAGGAGACTGAGCAGGGAAGACACTGACACAGAGGATACTGATCAGGGAAGACACTGACACAGAGGAGACTGATCAGGGAAGACACTGACACAGAGGACACTGATCAGGGAAGACACTGACACAGAGCACACTGATCAGGGAAGACACTGACACTGAGGACACTGATCAGGGAGAACACTGACCCAGAGGACACTGATCAGGGAAGACACTGACACAGAGGACACTGATCAGGTAAGACACTGACACAGAGGACACTGATCAGGGAAGACACTGACACAGAGGACACTGGATAGGGAAGGCACTGACACAGGGGACACTAATCAGGGAAGACACTGACACAGAAGACACTGATCAGGGAAGACACTGACACAGAGGACACTGATCAGGGAAGACACTGACACAGAGCACACTGGGCAGGGAAGACACTGACACAGAGGATACTGATCAGGGAAGACACTGACACAGAGGACACTGATCAGGGAAGACACTGACACAGAGCACACTGGGCAGGGAAGACACTGACACAGAGGACACTGATCAGGGAAGACACTGACACAGAGGACACTGAGCAGGGAAGACACTGACACAGAGGACACTGATCATGGAAGACATTGACACAGAGGACACTGAGCAGGGAAGAAACTGACACAGAGCACACTGGGCAGGGAAGACACTGACACAGAGGACACTAAGCAGGGAAGACACTGACACAGAGGACACTGAGCAGGGAAGACACTGACACAGAGGACACTGATCAGGGAAGACACTGACACAGAGGACACTGATCAGGGAAGACACTGACACAGAGGAGACTGGGAGGGAAGACACTGACACAGAGGACACTGACCAGGGAAGACACTGACACAGAGGACACTGATCAGGGAAGACACTGACACAGAGAACACTGATCAGGGAAGACACTGACACAGAGGACACTGATCAGGGAAGACACTGACACAGAGGACACTGATCAGGGAAGACACTGATCAGGGAAGACACTGACACAGAGGACACTGATCAGGAAAGACACTGACACAGAGCACACTAGGCAGGGAAGACACTGACACAGAGGACACTGATCAGGGAAGACACTGACACAGAGGACACTGATCAGGGAAGACACTGACACAGAGCACACTAGGCAGGGAAGACACTGACACAGAGGACACTGATCAGGGAAGACACTGACACAGAGGACACTGATCAGGGAAGACACTGACACAGAGGACACTGATCAGGGAAGACACTGACACAGAGGACACTGAGAAGGGAAGACACTGACACAGAGGACACTGATCAGGGAAGACACTGACACAGAGGACACTGATCAGGGAAGACACTGACACAGAGGAGACTGAGCAGGGAAGACACTGACACAGAGGATACTGATCAGGGAAGACACTGACACAGAGGAGACTGATCAGGGAAGACACTGACACAGAGGACACTGATCAGGGAAGACACTGACACAGAGGACACTGATCAGGGAAGACACTGACACAGAGCACACTGATCAGGGAAGACACTGACACAGAGGACACTGATCAGGGAAAACACTGACCCAGAGGACACTGATCAGGGAAGACACTGACACAGAGGACACTGATCAGGTAAGACACTGACACAGAGGACACTGATCAGGGAAGACACTTACACAGAGGACACTGGATAGGGAAGGCACTGACACAGGGGACACTAATCAGGGAAGACACTGACACAGAAGACACTGATCAGGGAAGACACTGACACAGAGGACACTGATCAGGGAAGACACTGACACAGAGCACACTGGGCAGGGAAGACACTGACACAGAGGATACTGATCAGGGAAGACACTGACACAGAGGACACTGATCAGGGAAGACACTGACACAGAGCACACTGGGCAGGGAAGACACTGACACAGAGGACACTGATCAGGGAAGACACTGACACAGAGGACACTAAGCAGGGAAGACACTGACACAGAGGACACTGATCATGGAAGACACTGACACAGAGGACACTGAGCAGGGAAGAAACTGACACAGAGCACACTGGGCAGGGAAGACACTGACACAGAGGACACTAAGCAGGGAAGACACTGACACAGAGGACACTGAGCAGGGAAGACACTGACACAGAGCAGAGGACACTGATCAGGGAAGACACTGACACAGAGGACACTGATCAGGGAAGACACTGACACAGAGGAGACTGGGAGGGAAGACACTGACACAGAGGACACTGACCAGGGAAGACACTGACACAGAGGACACTGATCAGGGAAGACACTGACACAGGGGAGACTGATCAGGGAAGACACTGACACAGAGGACACTGATCAGGGAAGACACTGACACAGAGAACACTGATCAGGGAAGACACTGACACAGAGGACACTGATCAGGGAAGACACTGACACAGAGGACATTGATCAGGGAAGACACTGACACAGAGGACACTGATCAGGAAAGACACTGACACAGAGCACACTAGGCAGGGAAGACACTGACACAGAGGACACTGATCAGGGAAGACACTGACACAGAGGACACTGATCAGGGAAGACACTGACACAGAGCACACTAGGCAGGGAAGACACTGACACAGAGGACACTGATCAGGGAAGACACTGACACAGAGGACACTGAGAAGGGAAGACACTGACACAGAGGACACTGATCAGGGAAGACACTGACACAGAGGACACTGAGAAGGGAAGACACTGACACAGAGGACACTGATCAGGGAAGACACTGACACAGAGGACACTGATCAGGGAAGACACTGACACAGAGGAGACTGATCAGGGAAGACACTGACACAGAGGAGCCTGATCAGGGAAGACACTGACACAGAGGAGACTGATCAGGGAAGACACTGACACAGAGGAGACTGATCAGGGAAGACACTGACACAGAGGACACTGATCAGGGAAGACACTGACACAGAGGACACTGATCAGGGAAAACACTGACACAGAGGACACTGATCAGGGAAGACACTGACACAGAGGACACTGATCAGGGAAGACACTGACACAGAGGACACTGGTCAGGGAAGACACTGACACAGAGGAGACTGAGCAGGGAAGACACTGACACAGAGGATACTGATCAGGGAAGACACTGACACAGAGGAGACTGATCAGGGAAGACACTGACACAGAGGACACTGATCAGGGAAGACACTGACACAGAGGACACTGATCAGGGAAGACACTGACACAGAGCACACTGATCAGGGAAGACACTGACCCAGAGGACACTGATCAGGGAAAACACTGACCCAGAGGACACTGATCAGGGAAGACACTGACACAGAGGACACTGATCAGGTAAGACACTGACACAGAGGACACTGATCAGGGAAGACACTGACACAGAGGACACTGGATAGGGAAGGCACTGACACAGGGGACACTAATCAGGGAAGACACTGACACAGAAGACACTGATCAGGGAAGACACTGACACAGAGGACACTGATCAGGGAAGACACTGACACAGAGCACACTGGGCAGGGAAGACACTGACACAGAGGATACTGATCAGGGAAGACACTGACACAGAGGACACTGATCAGGGAAGACACTGACACAGAGCACACTGGGCAGGGAAGACACTGACACAGAGGACACTGATCAGGGAAGACACTGACACAGAGGACACTGAGCAGGGAAGACACTGACACAGAGGACACTGATCATGGAAGACACTGACACAGAGGACACTGAGCAGGGAAGAAACTGACACAGAGCACACTGGGCAGGGAAGACACTGACACAGAGGACACTAAGCAGGGAGGACACTGACACAGAGGACACTGAGCAGGGAAGACACTGACACAGAGGACACTGATCAGGGAAGACACTGACACAGAGGAGACTGGGAGGGAAGACACTGACACAGAGGACACTGACCAGGGAAGACACTGACACAGAGGACACTGATCAGGGAAGACACTGACACAGGGGAGACTGATCAGGGAAGACACTGACACAGAGGACACTGATCAGGGAAGACACTGACACAGAGAACACTGATCAGGGAAGACACTGACACAGAGGACACTGATCAGGGAAGACACTGACACAGAGGACACTGATCAGGGAAGACACTGATCAGGGAAGACACTGACACAGAGGACACTGATCAGGGAAGACACTGACACAGAGCACACTAGGCAGGGAAGACACTGACACAGAGGACACTGATCAGGGAAGACACTGACACAGAGGACACTGATCAGGGAAGACACTGACACAGAGGACACTGATCAGGGAAGACACTGACACAGAGGACACTGATCAGGGAAGACACTGATCAGGGAAGACACTGACACAGAGGACACTGATCAGGGAAGACACTGACACAGAGCACACTAGGCAGGGAAGACACTGACACAGAGGACACTGATCAGGGAAGACACTGACACAGAGGACAGTGATCAGGGAAGACACTGACACAGAGGACACTGATCAGGGAAGACACTGACACAGAGGACACTGATCAGGGAAGACACTGACACAGAGGACACTGAGCAGGGAAGACACTGACACAGAGGACACTGATCAGGGAAGACACTGACACAGAGGACACTGATCAGGAAAGACACTGACACAGAGGACACTGATCAGGGAAGACACTGACAAAGAGGACACTGAGCAGGGAAGACACTGACACAGAGGACACTGAGCAGGGAAGACACTGACACAGAGGAGACTGGGAGGGAAGACACTGACACAGAGGAGACTGATCAGGGAAGACACTGACACAGAGGACACTGGGCAGGGAAGACACTGACACAGAGGACACTGAGCAGGGAATACACTGACACAGAGGACACTGATCAGGGAAGACACAGACACAGAGGACACTGATCAGGGAAGACACTGACACAGAGGACACTGATCAGGGAAGACACTGACACAGAGGACACTGGGCAGGGAAGACACTGACACAGAGGACACTGAGCAGGGAATACACTGACACAGAGAACACTGGGCAGGGAAGACACTGACACAGAGGACACTGAAGCAGACAGAACAGAGTGAAGTCTGTGTACATTCCCAGCCCTCAGAGCCTTCACTCACCCCTAGTCTGTGATGATGATGATCCTGTTGGAAAGGTGTTGATCACGCTGTCAGCTCATGGTAGAAGCTTCAGGCTCGCTGCCTACCTGGCTCACGCTGGCAGGATCAGTGGCTCTGTGGGTGTCTGAAGAAGAGTAGGGCCTCCTTATCCTGCGTATTCTTTCACAGTAGCTCCTGTCCTGTCAGCCTGTATGCTGACACTTCCATCCAGCGCTCCTCCTCTTCTGGTCCCTGTAAAGTCCTGGTGGTGATGTGATGCTCCTATAGTCTTGCCTCAAGTATTGTTCTGCCTACAGGTGGATGAAAAGTTCCCTGTCTGACCTCAGAGAACCCATTACCATCAGTATACAGGGCAGCCCCGGCACTTCAGGAATGAGAGGCACAATACAGGCCCAGGGCCTACAGATGGAAGTGATGATACATCTGTCACCAGTGAAAATTGAGGGGGGAAAAGTAAAAAAAAATGAATAAATGAAATGACTGAGGCGACCCTTCCTCCAGGGGAATTAGTCTTTTGAAGTAGTTCATGAAGTACAATATCCATTCTGGGCTGAGAGAGGGTCAAAAGATCCAAAAGGAGGGCCGAGGAGAATCCAGAGGTGAGTCCAGCTGAGGGACCTGAGGTAAATGCTGACTCCGCCCAGTGATAGGAGAGGATATAGGTAACAGGTTACACTGATTGGCTAGGTGTTTCCCACCAAAGGATTTGTCACCAATCCAGTGCTCAGAATCTGTGGTAAATCTTCCTAGCAATGGCAGGCAGCCTGTCACCTGAAACACAAAACAGAAAGAACCAGCAAAGCAGCCAAAGAGAGTCATGTACTCCCCAATCACCATAGAGAGTCATGTACTCCCCAATCACCATAGAGAGTCATGTACTCCCCAATCACCATAGAGAGTCATGTACTTCCCAATCACCATAGAGAGTCATGTACTTCCCAATCACCATAGAGAGTCATGTACTTCCCAATCACCATAGAGAGTCATGTACTTCCCAATCACCATAGAGAGTCATGTACTTCCCAATCACCATAGAGAGTCATGTACTTCCCAATCACCATAGAGAGTCATGTACTTCCCAATCACCATAGAGAGTCATGTACTTAACAATCACCAGAGAGAGTCATGTACTTAATAATCACCATAGAGAGTCATGTACTTCAAAATCACCATAGAGAGTCATGTACTTCAAAATCACCATAGAGAGTCATGTACTTCAAAATCACCATAGAGAGTCATGTACTTCAAAATCACCATAGAGAGTCATGTACTTCCCAATCACCACAGAGAATCATGTACTTCCCAATCACCATAGTGAGTCATGTACTTCCCAATCACCATAGAGAGTCATGTACTTCCCAATCACCATAGAGAGTCATGTACTTCCCAATCACCATAGAGAGTCATGTACTTCCCAATCACCATAGAAAGTCATGTACTTCCCAATCACCATAGAGAGTCATGTACTTAACAATCACCATAGAGAGTCATGTACTTCCCAATCACCACAGAGAGTCATGTACTTCCCAATCACCACAGAGAGTCATGTACTTCCCAATCACCATAGAGAGTCATGTACTTCCCAATCACCATAGAGAGTCATGTACTCCCCAATCACCATAGAGAGTCATGTACTTCCCAATCACCATAGAGAGTCATGTACTTCCCAATCACCATAGAGAGTCATGTACTTCCCAATCACCATAGAGAGTCATGTACTTCCCAATCACCATAGAGAGTCATGTACTTCCCAATCACCATAGAGAGTCATGTACTTCCCAATCACCATAGAGAGTCATGTACTTCCCAATCACCATAGAGAGTCATGTACTTCCCAATCACCATAGAGAGTCATGTACTTCCCAATCACCATAGAGAGTCATGTACTTCCCAATCACCATAGAGAGTCATGTACTTCCCAATCACCATAGAGAGTCATGTACTTAACAATCACCATAGAGAGTCATGTACTCCACAATCACCATAGAGAGTCATGTACTTAACAATCACCATAGAGAGTCATGTACTTCCCAATCACCATAGAGAGTCACGTACTTCCCAATCACCATAGAGAGTCATGTACTTCCCAATCACCATAGAGAGTCATGTACTTCCCAATCACCATAGCCCTCTATTAGGAGTAAAATGGATTTATAAAACAAATGGGTGTCAGGGGTGACAATCCCATGGGGCCACTTCTCTAGTTTATTCTTTCATGGCCCTGACATTCTGGCGTCTCAGACATAATTGCACCATGCAGTCAGACTATCAGACACAAAGCATAAACCTCAAACAAAAATGTATTGAAAAAGGCCACCCTCCATCACTCATCGAACAAGCCTACACCCATAGGTGTGCACAGCCTCTTGCATTAGGGTGTGCACCCCAAAGCTCAAATACACATGAACGCCACCTGCTGTCACAGGGAGGAGGCTCTGATGGTTGGAGACAGTTGATTGGGAG
Source organism: Lithobates clamitans (assembly GCA_037952925.1). Taxonomy (NCBI): domain Eukaryota; kingdom Metazoa; phylum Chordata; class Amphibia; order Anura; family Ranidae; genus Lithobates; species Lithobates clamitans. Next base: position 2,194,281 of record JBBGZY010001014.1, on the reverse strand, counting down.
CCTATTACCTTAAATCCTAAGTATAGGTGTAATATGTTCTTACAGTTGAACCTAACCTTTAATATAATGGGGGCATTTACACTGGCACCCCAACCACCCACCTGGTGCCACCCCTGGATAATGCGAATGCACATGGGGTGATTAGGGTGTGCCCAGGCACACCTGACACACCCTGTGCACACACCTATGCCTACACCACATACGTCAATCCTGATACTCATACCCATAAAATGAATTCATCAAAGGACATTCAGTTCACGACTCAATTTCATAACAAATACAAAAATATGGAACACACAGTTCATAAACATTGGCCAATACTACTGCAGGATCCCCATCTCAAAGATAGTATACCAAATAAACCCAAATTTTCATATAGGAAAGCACCTAACATTAATGGAAAGAAAACGAATACGTCATCCTCACTCCAACTCTTTTCTATGATTGGGATGTATCAATGCCACAAACCCCTTTGCCTTACATGCAGTTTTGTACAACATGGTCAAAAAAACATTCACGATTAAAAATAAAACATACAAAATTTGGGAATTCTACATCTGTTCTACAGACTATGTAGTATACTGCCTGACCTGCCCCTGCGGCCTCCACTATATAGATCGAACTATACGCCCCCTACGCCAGCGTTTTGGAGAGCACCGCCGATTCTTCAAGGCCGGTAAAGACCACCATAGCGTCCCCCCACATTTCACCCAACATCATCCTAAATCCACCGTAGGCCTAAAAGTACGGATCATCGAATCCATACCAGCCACCCTCCCCACGGCAGAGAGATTTAAACATCTCTGCCAACGGGAGACTTATTGGATATACGCTCTCGATGTACTTTCTCCTGGAGGTAATAATGAAGAACTGGAAATTAGCACCTTACTCTAGATGATACTACATCTAACATACAGACTGTGATATTATGGTGTCTATTTGTTATCCACTACTAGTATACTATCCACCTCTAACCTCCTAACTTTATCTTGTGTAAGTTATATGATTTACTATAGTAAGTTATATGATCTACTACATTTATCATTCATCCCTCCTTATTATCATATCCATACATCATGGTGTTTGCCTGTTATACATGTACATATCTGCCATCTGTCACAATCAAATATGATCTATTATCAACAACTATAGGCACAATCTGTACTATTTGTAGAGCATTCATTACATCTTATTACCTATTCCTAGAAGTTAATTCCTTATAGATTTATTATAGATATTCCTTGTAGATTTGTGACCTTATTTGCGGGTGTGTAAATGCCCGGCCGCCCCTGTAACACACTTGCATACTTATTTACAGAACATTATTATCTATTATTATCGTCAGAGTATTGCTACAGGCATAATCTGTACTATTTGTATAAGTCATCCACCACCTCCTATTACCCTTCTGTAGTTTATAGACACCCAGCCGCCCCTGTAACACTTCTATATACTAGTACACAGTTGAGTAATACCTCTCACCGTGAGATTATTGCTACAGGCATAATCTGCACAATTCGTACAACTTGTATAAGCATCCACTATTTTCCTCTATCTGTCTTTAGTGTGTAGACGCCCGGCCGCCTTGTAACACACCTATACACTTATTCATATTCAAGTAATATTCAGCATTGTTTTATCATTGTTGCAGACATAATCAGTACAATTCACACAACATCCACTATACACTATCGCTTATTCCTTTTTTTTCCCCCTTACAACAGACTTATTACTTCATTTGCATGTGTACAGACGCCTGGCTGCCCCTGTAACACAGGTGTATAGCTCCCCGGCCGCCCATGTAACACGGCTACATATTTATTCATTGTTAATTCAACATTAGACTTAAGACCTTATTTGCATGTGTACAAACGCCCAGCTGCCTTTGTAACACGTGCACATAGACGCCTGGCCACCCCTGTAACACATGTGTATAAACGCCTGGCTGCCCTTGTAACACGGCTGTATATTTATTCATTGTCAACTCAACATTATACTTACGACCCTATTTGCATGTGTGCAAACGCCCGGCCGCCTTTGTAACACATGCATATAAACACCGGCCGACCATGTAACACACCTGTATATTGATTCAATAACAACCTTACGTTTGTATATTTATTTATTATTGTTAATTTAACCAATGCCATCTGTGCCCTGTACCCCTGTGTCAAATTCCTTCAGGACTTCATTGTATATAGCACAGATGTTAATGTTCCAATTTGCGGGTGCGCGGTCGTCTTGGCCGTCCTCGTAATACATCTGTCACTTCCCTTAGCATTGTGTATTCAACATCTGCCCACACTCCTCCCCCTTACTCCTCCCCCTCACCATTCATAATCCAGCTTGAGGAGTATGGGCGTAGGTCTGATGAAGGAGCCGCACATGCTCCGAAACGCGTTATCCGCCCCCTTCTCTCCACTGACACCATCAGCCTCGTGTGTCCCGCAGTGAATACCGGCTTCCCTGCTGCCTCCTCTCTCCAATACGTATGAGAACGCTTTACAGCTGCTGGACGGCTCTACACGGCTCTCTACCACCATGCTGAGGATGGACACATGTCACAGATGACGACTCCTGATTTTATCATGTCTTTTAACACTCAACAATCTTGTAAGTACTTTTAACCCTTTGTGCACTTTATTCCAATTTGCATACTGCACTTAGAGGGCCCTTTCTTTTCCTTTTTTATATCTTGGCGGATAGGATGAGATCTGATAAAAACAGACATTCTGTCCGTTTCCTTTGATCTCTCCATAGGAATCAGCGGTGCTCTGACAGGCCCCTCCCCTCGGAGTGATCTACTGCTGAGCTGGTGGACTTCGCTGAGTGGATCCGCCCCGTGTGAATGAGAGTTATTCTAAAGTAGATCTTTACCCCCAAACACAAAAAATCATTGGTGCGTGCATAACAACACGTCCATCCATAATCGTCACACAGGCAATATCTTAGGTTCAAATTTTTTTTGTAAAACAAATTTTGTTTTCTTCCAGGTCTCCTTGAGGCAGTGGTGATGTGTCTCTGACAGCACAGGTGCACCCTGGGAAGGCTACTTCACATTGTCTTCCTGGGAAAACCTCACCTGATCTCACACATGGGCCATATGAGATGTGGCATATATACGTAATCTGGGGCGGTTTAGTATTGAACAATATCATGCCGCCCCGGATCTCATTTACCAGGTTCCTTAAAGGGGTTGTAAACCCTCGTGTTTTTTCACCTTAATGCATCCTATGTATTAAGACATACCTCCCAATTGTCCCTGATTTGGAGGGACTGTCCCTGATTTGCAGCAATGTCCCTCTGTCCCTCATTCCTCCTCATTTGTCCCTCATTTTGGTCTGATCTATAGAGTTGTATATAAAATGCACTTTTTATGTTTCAAAAACTTCTCCCCAGTGCTAAACCTTTCATTCATTCCTAAATTATTGCATTTGTACATTTTAAAAGCCAATATAAAGGAATAGTCGTGGTAAAATAAAGTCCTTGTGGATTTCATTAACCTTTTTTTTTTGGTTAATTCTCCTTTAAGGGGGTGTGGCAGGGGGCGTGTCCTATGCCTACATACCCTGTTTCCTAATAAATCTAGCTTGAAATGTCGGTGATGGCTGCAATATAAGCCCTGCCCCCAAATAAGCTCTACCTTGTTTCCCCAAAAATAAGCCCTACCCTGAAAATAAGACCTACAAGGACTTTAACTAGGGCTTATTTGGGGGTAGGGCTTATTTTGGGGGTAGGGCTGATATTGCAGCAATCACCGACAATCACACTAGGTCTTATTTCTGGGAAACAGGGTACATTTGTTAGTAGGTGTCCCTCATTCCATCTCGAAATGTTGGGAGGTATGATTAAGGTGAAAAAACACCTGGCAGTCACCGCCCCCCCCCCCCGTTTTACTTACCTGAGCCCCTTCATCTCTCTGTGGGGACGCGCTGTCCCTCTCTCCATGGGGTCCCGCTCTTGATTGGATAGATTGATAGCAGTGCAGCCATTGGCTCCCACTGCCATCAATCAAATCCAATGACGCTGGCGCCGGGGGCGGGGCCGAGTCTGGCATGCGTGTTTGTGGACGTAAATGCTGGACTCAGGAGCGTGCCTGCAAAGGCTAACCCCCTCCGGGAGAGCACTTCTCCTAGGGGGTTATCTGATGCAGGGAGGAGCCGCCGAGGGACCCCAGAAGAGGAGGATCAGGCCACTCTGTGCAAAACGAGCTGCTCAGTGGAGATAAGTATGATATGTTTGTTATTTAACCACTTCCCGCCTGCCCTATAGCGGATTGATGTTCGGGAAGTGGTTCAGTTATCCTGACTGGGCGTCATATGACGTCCAGCAGGATAACATGCCGCTGCGTACCCGTGGGGGCGCCATCGCGCCGATCGGTGGATTGGTGTGTCAGTCTGACACACCGATCCACCAATCTTGGTAAAGAGCCTCCGGCGGAGGCTCTTTACCATGTGATCAGCTGTGTCCAATCACAGCTGATCACACTGTCAATAGGAAGAGCCGTTGATCGGCTCCTCCTCACTCGCGTCTGACAGACGCGAGTAGAGGAGAGCCGATCGGCGGCTCTCCTGGCAGGGGGGTCTGCGCTGATTGTTTATCAGTGCAGCCCCCCTCAGATCACCACACTGGACCACCAGGGATTGCCACTAGGACCACCAGGGAAGGGGCAACATGTGGATGGCCAGGTATGTAGCCCATGGCCATCCACATGTGCCCAGTGTGCCCAATCTGTGGCAATCAAATGGGCACTGATTGGCACCATTATGTTGCAGTGATGTCCAGCAATGCCACCCTTAGGGGCATCACTGCAAACAACCAGGTGTCATCAGTGCCACCCATCAGTGTCCATCGGTGCCACCTGTCAGTGCCCATCTGTGCCCATCAGTGCCCACCTATCAATGCCCATCCATGCCCATCTGTGCCAACTATCAGTGCCACCCATAAGTAACCATCAATGCCACCTATGAGTGCCCATCAGTGCCGCCTATGAGTGCCCATCGGTGCCACCTATGAGTGACCATCAGTGCCGCATACCAGTGCCACCTATCATTGCCCATCAGTGCCACCTATCAGTGCCCATCAGTGCCGCCTATCAGTGCCCATCATCAGTGCCACCTCATCAGTGCCACCTCAGCAGTGCCACCTCAGCAGTGCCACCTCATCTGTGCCCATCAGTGTCGCCGTATCAGTGCCCGTCAGTGCAGCCATATCAGTGCCCATCATTGAAGAAGAAAACGTACTTATTTACAAAAAGTTTTAACAGAAACAAAGAAAAACTTGTTTTTTTTTCAAAATTTTCGGTCTTTTTTTATTTGTTGCGCAAAAAATAAAAACCGCAGACGTGATCAAATACCACCAAAAGAAAGGTCTATTTGTTGGAACAAAATGATAAAGAAATTGTTTGGGTACAGTGTAGCATGACCGCGCAATTGTCATTCAAATTGCGACAGCGCTAAGAGCTGAAAATTGGCCTGGGCGGGAAGGTGTCTAAGTGCCTGGTATTGAAGTGGTAAAAAAAACAATCCTTTACAATCACTTTAAGTTACCTTGGATTTTTTCACATTATAAGCCCAGTTCTTAAACACAGGCAGCACAGTGGCTCTGTTGGTTAGCACTTCTGCCTTGCAGCACAGGGGTTTCTGGTTCAAATCCAGGCCAGGCCACTATCTGCGTAGAGTTTGCATACTGTGCAGGTTTCCTCCCATGCTCCAAAGACATGCTGGGTAGGTTAATTGGTCCATGTGTATATATGTGAGACCTTTGACTGTAAATTCCTTGAGGGCAGGGACCTATATAAATGAATAGTATGTAAAGTTCTGTATGAATTCTCAGTGCAATATAAATGCCTTTTAATAAATATTTCTAAGTACCTTGGATGTACCTCATCTAAAGCCCCATTCCTGCACATCTCAGTAACTTGAGTGAACCTCATCAGAAGCTCCTTCCTCATACAACTAAGCACCTGAACATACCCCATCATCAGGGGCGGACTGGGCTGGGGGCAGGGGGACAATCGCCCTCCGGGCTGCTCTGATAACCTGTAAAAAGGCTGCTGCAGGTGCCAACATAGCATGATTTTCTGGCACATCGGGGAGAGGATGATTTATTTGACACAGTGATGCTGCGGGGGCACTGCCCAGAACAGATTGGGGATGAATCTCCTCCCCCTGTTCTCATTGAGGACACCCGACTGCTTGAACATATTTGGTACAATATTTTTGGTTAAAAAAAATTGCAATAAACTTATAATGATTGGCTTTGGCAAAAGTTATAATGTCTACAAAATAAGGGATAGATTTATGGCATTTTTATAATATTTTTTTTTACTAGTAATGGCGGTGATTAGCAATTTTTAACGGGACTGCGACATTGCGGTGGACGATCGGACACTTGACACTTTTTTGGGACCACTGACATTTATACAGCGATCAGTGCTATAAAAATGCACTGATTACTGTATAAATGACACTGGCAGAGAAGGGGTTAACACTAGGGGACGATCAAGGAGTTAAATGTGTTCCTGGGAGGTGTTTCTAACTGTGAGGGGACAGACTGGGAGTACAGGATCGCTGTTCCTAATCACTAGGAAGATAAAATCTCTCTCTACTCCCCTGACAGAACGGGGATCTGTTTGTTTACATTGACAGGCTGCATGGAATGGCTGGGGGGAGAGGGTCTGTAGTGCTATGGTGGCTGTATGGAATAGTTGGGAGGAGGGGGTCTGTAGTGCTATGGTGCTGTATGGAATAGTTGGGGGGAGGGGGTCTGTAGTGCTATGGTGGCTGTATGGAATAGTTGGGGGAGGGGGTCTGTAGTGCTTTGGTGGCTGTATTGAATAGTTGGGAGGAGGGGGTCTGTAGTGCTATGGTGGCTGCATGGAATAGTTGGGGGGAGAGGGTCTGTAGTGCTATGGTGGCTGTATGGAATGTTGGGGGAGGGGGTCTGTAGTGCTATGGTGGCTGTATGGAATAGTTGGGGGGAGGGGGTCTGTAGTGCTATGGTGGCTGTATGGAATAGTTGGGGGGAGGGGGTCTGTAGTGCTCGGTGGCTGTATTGAAATAGTTGGGAGGAGGGGGTCTGTAGTGCTATGGTGGCTGCATGGAATAGTTGGGGGGAGAGAGGTCTGTAGTGCTATGGTGGCTGTATGGAATAGTTGGGGGGAGGGGGTCTGTAGTGCTATGGTGGCTGTATGGAATAGTTGGGAGGAGAGGGGGTCTGTAGTGCTATGGTGGCTGCATGGAATGGCTAGGGGGAGAGGGTCTATATGCTATGGTGGCTGCATGGAAAGCCTGGGGGAGGGGGTCTGTAGTGCTATGGTGGCTGTATGAAATAGTTGGGGGGAGGGGGTCTGTAGTGCTATGGTGGCTGTATGGAATAGTTGGGGGGAGGGGGGCTGTAGTACTATGGTGGCTGCATGGAAGCCTGGGGAGGGGGTCTGTAGTGCTATGGTGGCTGCATGGAATGGCTGGGGAGGGGGGTGTAGTGCTATGGATGCTGTTTAAAACACACTGCTCGGTTACTTCTGCCTTACTTCCTGGACAGACTTTAGGTCATGACACAGGAAGAAGTTGATCTCATTAGCACACACCCTGTTTTCTATCAGATTACCTCTACCCATCAGATTGTGTAACGGAAGTGATGTTTCCGACCAAGAAATACTGAATGCGCATGCGCATATGCGTTCCAACATGCGTTCCATGGTATATTTACATAGTCAGTAAGGCTGAAAAAAGACAATAGTCATTCAGTTCAACCTGTGTAGGTTCATCACCAATTTTGGGAGAGAGTTCCACATCCTTATTGCCCTGACAGTGAAGAATCCCTACTCAGGTTAAACCGCTTCTCCTCTAGTCTCATTGTGTCTCATGTCCTTTTACACTCCCTAGGACTGAATAGTTATTTCCTATGCTGGGATCCCATTGAGATATTTGTAGATCGCTATCCTGTCCCCTCTCAAGCGTCTTTTCTCCAGTGAGAATAAATTTTGTGTTTGCAGGCGTTCCTCGTATTTGAGGTCCTCCAATCCCTTATTCATTTTGTTGCCCTTCTTTGGACTCTCTCCAGCTCCAGAATATCCCTTCAAGGACTGGTGACCAGAACTGAAAGGAAAACTCCAGATAAGTTCTGATTCGGAAGAACAAGTGATCGCACTTCAGGGTCCTGTGGAGCTGCCCTAAGATTTCACTAACCAAACTCTCCTCCTTCCGGTGTCTTGCTGAATAAGTTCCCTTTGGCGGATAGGTTCCCCCCCTGTACTGCGCAGGCGCAGGCGCCTGCGCAGTAAGTACTACTGTCGGCCGCCGGAGATAGCCGAAGCTCAAACTCTTCGATCAGCTGTACACGGCGCCTGCGCTCTGGGTCCAGGTTCCTTCCCCACTATCCAAGTGGAACCTAGAGGGGGAATCCAAAAGTGCCGAGCGCAGCGAGGCCGTGCCCGAAGCGTGGCGAGCGAAGCGAGCCCGCAAGGGGCCCTCTTACAGGCGCCGTGTACAGCTGATTTTCAGCTGTTCCGCTTCGGCTATTTCCGCCGGCTTCTACTGCGCATGCGCAGTAGAGGGGGAACTAATCCGCCGAGCGGAACTTTCTCGGCAGAACACCGGCTCCTGCTGGCTGTATATTCACTAAAAGAAAGAGAGATCCGCCCCCTATGTCTCGGCCCAGCCACGCCCCTCCCCATGTGTACCAGAGAATGGGAGGAGTCTACACTGAAGTTCAGTAGGTCAGTTTTCATATGTTGTAATGCAGATGTGTGATGTGAAGGGGGGAGGGGTGGCTGCATGGAATGGCAGGGGGAGGGGGTCTGCTAGTTGCTATGGTGGCTGTATGGAATAGTTGGCAGTCTGTAGTGCTATGGTGGCTGTATGGAATAGTTGGGGGGAGGGGGTCTGTAGTGCTATGGTGGCTGTATGGAATAGTTGGGTGAAGGGGGTCTGTAGTGCTATTGTGGCTGTATGGAATAGTTGGGTGAAGGGGGTCTGTAGTGCTATTGTGGCTGTATGGAATAGTTGGGGGAGGGGACCTGTAGTGCTATGGTGGCTGTATGGAATAGTTCGGGGGAGGGGGTCTGTAGTGCTATTGTGACTGCATGGAATGGCTGGGGGAGGGGGGGTGTAGTGCTATGGTGGCTGCATAGAATGGCTGGGGGAGGGGGTCTGTAGTGCTATGGTGGCTGCATGGAATGGCTGGGGGAGGGGTGTGTAGTGCTATGGTGGCTGTATGAATGGCTGGGGGAGGGGGTCTGTAGTGGGGGAGGGGGTCTGTAGTGCTATGGTGACTGCATGGAATGGCTGGGGGAGGGGAGGTGTAGTGCTATGGTGGCTGCATGGAATGGCTGGGGGAGGGGGTCTGTAGTGCTATGGTGGCTGCATGGAATGGCTGGGGGAGGGGTTCTGTAGTGCTATGGTGGCTGCATGGAATGGCTGGGGGAGGGGGTGTATTGCTATGGTGGCTGCATGGAATGGCTGGGGGAGGGGGTCTGTAGTGCTATGGTGGCTGCATGGAATGGCTGGGGGAGCGGGTGTAGTGCTTTGGTGACTGCATGGAATGGCTGGGGGAGGGGGTCTGTAGTGCTATGGTGACTGCATGGAATGGCTGGGGGAGGGGGGTGTAGTGCTATGGTGGCTGCATTGAATGGCTGGGGGAGGGGGGTGTAGCGCTATGGTGGCTCCATTGAATGGCTGGGGGAGGGGGTGTAGCGCTATGGTGGCTCCATTGAATGGCTGGGGGAGGGGGTCTGTAGTGCTATGGTGACTGCATGGGGGAAGAACTTTGTGGCATTTTTGCATTGTTGCAGTTCCCCCTTCTGCATGCAGACTCCATAGTGTTAGAGCCCCATCATTGTAGTCAGTTTGGCAATAGAAGACTGCAGGGAGAGGAGGGAATGGGACTCCAACAATGAGGCTGACTTTAGTGAAAGCAATGAATAATGGCAAAGGTGGGATTTATTTCACTCAGACAGCAGCCACTGGGCTTACTTTAGATGCAAACAGACTGCAATATCCATCAGGCTTCAATGCAAGTATTTAATCTCCCAGGTCGTGATTTAAGGTGACCATACACTACACAATCTGATTGTACAATCCGCTTTAGATCTGCCAAGAACTATATAGTGTAAGGATCTGTTTATTTTATATAAATGCAATGCATTGTTTAGTAGTGTTCTCACAGTACATTGTTGTGAGAAGTCTAAAGGAAATTGTACAATGACATTGTGTGTAGTGTATGGCCACCATAAGCCCCTGTTGGGGAGAAGCACATTGAAGGAGTAGGAGAGGGTCTGTCCCTACAGTCTGGCTTTGTCAGTTTGCACTACTTGCAATAAAGCTTCTTGGATATTGAGCCTGGGCTCTTGTTGGGCCGATTTGGCATGCAATGTGACATGTCAAATCGCATGCCAAATCGAATCCTATTGCCAGCATTTCCGCCCCCCCCCACCAATCATATCTCCCCCATGGCTCCGATCTCCCTGTGTGCCCCCCAATGCAGCATTGGTGGCTCTCCTCCTCTCCCTCCTGCCAGCTGTATGTGGAACACAGGAGGATTGGGTTCAGGATGAAGAGCAGAGGGGCCGGTAAATATGTCATATTTGCCGGCCCCTTCCTTTCCTGAATGAACACATCAAGTGACTGGTACCAATCACGCCTGTGTTCATTCATAACTCTTTACTATGCTTCAGTTTGTGAAGCATAAACCATTCTAAAAACAAAAAAAAAAAATACAGATAAGGGTTTGTTCACACTTTGGTCTCTGAAAGGTGATCAACATTTGGATTGCTTTTTAGAGAATATTTGACAGGCGACACAGAGGTATTGTATCACCTCTTCACCACCTGCTGCAACCAGGTTTGGGGCACTTGCAGAGCAGTGCCATTCACTTGAATGGGTCACATTCAGTAGGGGGTGAAGCTGTGAAGCAAAGCATTGTGGTATGTTTACACCCCCAGGTGCTGCCTCTGTAGCTAAAGGGGGGAGTGGTAGAGGCACACAGGGGATGCCTCTCAGCCATCATAATTTAACCACACCCACTTTGAAAACACACCCACTTTTTGCCATGGCAGAGTACGCTCACCACAGGTCAATCTCCCCCTAAATGTCCCTCATTCTCAACTTCAAAAGTTTGGAGGTGTGTATACACTGCCGGTGTTCTGTGAAATCAGCCAAGTCCTTGTGTAGTGTAGATGTAGCAATATGGACTACAAGCATACAGCACCGAACCTTCTAGCATTTCAAGGTATCGCCTGTCCCTTTAGTGATCAATGTACATCATATCTGTGTGCCAAATAAAAGGATTGTGGGACGAATAGTCTCCCTGTCAGTTACTTTGCACGATTGTGTCGGGACTACATATCCCAGGGATCATTTCTGGCATCTGAAGATTGCTGGGAGAGGCTATAAAAGCAGAAAAAGCTCATGCAGAGGTCTCTTACACTTGGGCCTGATGCGCAATCGACCTTTCCGTACAACAGGGTGAGAGAGGTCGTGGTCTACCACGTGGAGTCTTACTTCCAACCCGAGACCTGAGGGGCCTTGCTCTGTTGTTGCCGTCAGAAATCCTTTCCAACATCACTCCGGTAGCCAGCCTGTCGGTGCTAGTGACAAGCTTAGTGTTGGAAGAGCGAGACAGCAGATCTGCTGCACCAGTGTCGCTACACGAGTTCCTGTGTGGAAGACATCGGAGAGATCTGGTCGTTGGTGAAAGAGAACATTGCTCGACCTTTATTCATCATTTGCTACCACTACATTGAGACACTTGTCACAGACATCTTTATCCCAAGAACACTTTACTGCATTACTTGAACACTGTGCTCAGATACCTTTAGCTTTCTCTACTACAATGAATCTACTGTCCCCACTACACCCAAATGGATTGCAATTAACGAACTCCAACTAGCCGGTGAGGAACTTCAGATCTGCAACGCAGACTTTATTGCTATTACTTATAGAAAGACCCCTATATTACTCTTCTCTAGACCCACTCTCCCTCCTTATGATAGAGTATAGGCTGGCCATGTTCCATCCTCCATAGCAGGGATATGCAATTAGCGGACCTCCAGCTGTTGCAGAACTACAAGTCCCATGAGGCATAGCAAGACTCTGACAGCTACAAGCATGACACTCCAGAGGCAGAGGCATGATGGGACTTGTAGCTGGAGGTCCGCTAATTGCATATCCCTGCTCTATAGTATGGCCATATGAGCAGTTATTGATGTATCCACTAGGGGTAACATTATATCTAAGGGAAGTGTACATATAAGTATATAGTATTGTTGTTGCTGAAATATTGTCTTGTGTATTTCAGGGGAATTCTTTTGCTGAGTTGGCACTGTTGCCTAGAACTCAGCAGATTTATTACCTCCTCTTTGTAACAACTCCCCCTTTTATTGGTTTAAGTAAAGTATTCCTAGAACCTAAATACATTGAGTTATTGATTATTGCTACACAGTGATACAAGGATGTCTGTACCTAGAGTGTCAGGTGGGATGGAAGGTTTACCAGGTCATGGCCGTGCAGATGAGCAGGTAATTCTAAGCAGTCCTCTAGGGGGCCATGCTACATATACACTGCCAGTGTTCTGTGAAAACAGCCAAGTTGTTGTGTACGGTAGTGTATACGCTGCCGGTGTTCTGTGAAAACAGCCAAGTCGTTGCATACCGTGATGTAGCACCCTGATGTTTAGGCAGGGTTGTTCCTAAATTTACTTGCCAGGTGTAGTTACCTTGGCACATTGTTAGGGATCAATTGATTCCACCCTAAGTCTGGAATTGCTGCAGTTCTCTCTTCTGCAGCTAGGTGGCCGGGTACATGGGGACATTAGATAAGACAAGGGAAAAGCAAGGACAGATTAGGAGTATATAGGGTAACTCAGCCAATGGGCAGGGTTTTTCTTAAATCCCTTGGCCTGCTGGGAGAACCTATTTATTTGGGTGGAGTCAGGTGATCACTGTTCTGTGCCACCTGAATGGCAGTCTGGGTGGATGTGTGTTGTGCTGCCCGGGCTGCTAGGCTGGAGTTTGGGCCTATCCCGGGCACATCTGGCTGCTAGGCTGTTTGAGGGCCTATCCAGAAGCAAGAGAGCAGCGCAGGGTTGGGATTGCGGCTTGTAGTCCAACCAGAAGTGACGGTTCTGCCGGCCAGAGAAACTGTTGTGGTCAGAGGTAGAAGGGAAGCTGTCACCACTAAGGGGCCACCTCATTACCAGGGACCACAGTGAGTAACTGAAGTAAGTACCGGAGCAGTATTCTCACCAACTGGGGACGATGAAGAATTGGGAAACTTCAGCAGGTGTCAAGCCAGAGACCCAACCAGCAGAGGTGACGCTTGCAGAGCAGCCTTGTGTGCCAAGCCAGGGACCAAGCAGGCAAGTGGGGTGAAGTTTGAGAAGTATCTGGAGTGCCAAATTAGGGACCCAGCAGGGAAGCGGGGGTGACGCTTGAGGAAGATACTTAGGTGAAGATTGGAGGAGCTCAAGGGATTCTGTGGCAGAGAATCAGCAAGTCTAGTGAGAGAGACTAGGAGCTCAGTGAGTTGAGAACCTACACCAGGGCTCGACAAATCCCGGGCGCCAGGTCGCATTTGCGACTAGAATTAGCGACCTGGTGCCTGGGGCGGCACAGCTGGTGTATCCTGTGTCCGTTCGACCCCCCCCCTCCCGCCGCGATCGCGCTGGGCCTCGCCGGTAATTGAGGCCCCGGCTTTGCGGCCTACTGCAGTCCTATGGTTCCTGGTTCCTTCTGCAATCGGGCGCCCTCTGGTGGTGGCCGTTGGTATTACAAGACAACCACCAATGCTAATGGAGCTTCCCCTGCCTGTTTTCACTGCCCGCTCATCTCCTTCCCTTTACTTAGAACCCCCAAACATTATATATATTTTTTATTCTAACACCCTAGAGAATAAAATGGCGGTCATTGCAATACTTTCTGTCACACCGTATTTGCGCAGCGGACTTACAAGCGCACTTTTTTGGGAAAAAATACTTTTTTTAATTAAAAAATAAGAAAACAGTAAAGTTAGCCCAATTTTTTTTATATTGTGAAAGATAATGTTACGCCGAGTAAATTGATTCCCAACATGTCACGCTTCAAAATTTCATCCGCTCGTGGAATGGCGACAAACTTTTACCCTTTAAAATCTCCATAGGCGTCGTTTAAAAAATTCTACAGGTTGCATGTTTTGAGTTACAGAGGAGGTCTAGGGCTAGAATTATTGCTCTCGCTCTAACGATCGTGGCGATACCTCACATGTGTGGTTTGAACACCGCTTTCATATGCGGGTGCTACTCACATATGCGTTCGCTTCTGCAAGGGAGCTCGGCAGGATGGGGCGCATTTTAAAAAATTATTATTTTTTCTTATATATTTTACTTTTTATTTTTTTATTTTTACACTGTTTTTTAAAAAAAAATAAAAATTGTGTCACTTTTTTTTCTATTACAAGGGATGGGGCACATTTAATTTTTTTTTTCTTATTTATTTTAACTTTTATTTTTTCACTGTTCTTTTAAAAAAAAAAAGTCACTTTTATTCCTATTACAAGGAATGTAAAAATCCCTTGTAATAGAAAAAAAGCATGACAGGTCCTCTTAAATATGACATCTGGGGTCAAAAAGACCTCAGATCTCATATTTACACTAAAATGCATTAAAAAAAAATTGTGATTTGAAAAAAAAAAAAAAAAAAATGTCCCTTCAAGAGCTATGGGTGGAAGTGACAATTTGACGTCGCTTCCGCCCTACAATGACTTGGAGATAGATAGGCGGGGCCATCTTCCTCTCACTCGTCTCCATGTCAGGCCAGGGACAGATCCGGATCGCCTCCGCCGTTACCGACGGCCACGGTAAGCGGTGAAGGGCACCGGAGAGCGGCGGTAGGGGGGGCCCCTCTCCTGCCACCGATAAAAGTGATCTCGCTGCGAATCTGTTGCAGAGACCACTTTTATCTGAAAGAGAACCGCCGGCTCTTGAAGAAGATACTGGGGTTATGGTAGCTAACTGCTACCATAACAACGGTATTTCTCCTCAAAGACAGGACGTATATAGTCGTCCTGCGGGAAGGAAGTGGTTAATTAAAATGAATTTATTATTTGTCATCTCCTTGCTCGGCCCCTTTCACACGGGCTGTCTGATCAGGTTCGCCTGTCAGTTTTTCAGGCGGACCTGATTGGATCCTTGGCGAGAATATGGTGGTCTTGTGTCCCCGCATGGCAGGAAATAAAAGCAGTCACATTAGTTCTAGTCGTCTCTGTGTAAATTTAAGATTGGTTCATTTTTATATTGAAAATAAAGCTTTGTCGGTCGTTTAGAAAAAAAAAACCTGGCTCCTAACTTTTTTAGCTGGCTCCTAGATTCCAAGCAAATTTGTCAAGCCCTGACCTACACAAAGTGATTGTAGAGAGAGTGAAGGAGTTCATGATGTAGCACCCTGAGGTTTAGTCAGGGAGCAACTCACCAAATTCCTTGTCAGGAGTAGATACTGTAGTTAATTACTAGGGATCCATTGACTTCTCTCTAAGTTTGGCCTGTTTGTACTTTCCTCTTCTGCCACCAGGTGGCCGGGCACTTGGAGATATTAGATTGAGAAGGACAACTTAAAGCAGAGTCCCACCCAAAAATGGAACTTCCGCTTTAAGGGAAGTTGACCCCCTGACATGCCACATTTGGCATGTCATTTGTTTTGGGGGGGGAGAAAAAAGAGGGTTCCAGTTCCCACTTCCCCCTGGGGCTCCGCAGAGCCGGGAGTCAGTTCACCTCTCCCCCCTCCCTCTCAGCAATCATCTGGGACACGTCATAGTGCCCAGTTGATTGCCCGGCCAGCACGCCACGCGGCTCGCGCATGCGCAGTGCTTGCCCGGCTGTAAGGTCACAGCCAGGCACCCACAGTGACAATGCCGGCGCCACAGATAGGTGGCAGAGATGAGTGTGGCTTCGTTCCCCCACATCCCTGGACCCTGGGACAGGTAAGGGTCCGATTATTAAAAGTCAGCAGCTGCAGTATTTGTAGCTGCTGACTTTTCTTTTTTTTTTTTTAAGCGGAACTCCACTTTAAGGTCAGGTATGGTTATATGGGGTATCTCAGCCAATGGGCAGAGGTTTTCTTGAATCCATTGGCCTGCTGGGAGAGCCTATATATTTGGATGAGGTCAGGTGACACAGGTTCTTGTGTCACCCGCCCCGGGTTGCTAGACCGGAGATTGGGCCTATCCCGATAGCATCTGGCTGCCAGGCTGCCTGAGGGCCTATCCAGAAGTAAGAGGACAGCGCAGGGTTGGCATTGCGGCTTGCATTCCAACCAAAAGTGACGGTTCTACTGGCCGGAGAACCTGTCGTGGTCGGAGGTAGCAGGGAAGCTGTCGCCACTAAGGGACAAATTGCCTTTACCAGGGACCAGAGTGAGTAACTAAGGCAAGTACCGGAGCAGTATTTTCACCGAGTGGCCACAGTGGAGAATCAGGAAAATTCAGGCGGTGATCAAGTCAGGGACCCAACCAGTGGAGGTGATGCTTGCAGAGCAGCCTTGTGTTTCAAGCCAGGGACTGAGCAGTCAGCAAGGGTGAAGCTTGAAGGTATCCGAAGTGCCAAGCTAGGGACCCAGCAGGGAAGCGCGTGTGACGCTTGAGGGAGATACCACTGCAAAAGCCTTGAGGATCTCACGGGATTCAGAGTCAGTGAATCAGAGGGTCCAGTGAGAGACCAGGAGCTCAAGGGGCTGAAGAACTACAAGTTGTAGTACAGCTGAGAGAACTGTTGCTTTGAGTTAGGAACTGATTAAATAGGAGACATGCAGAAGTGGCGCCTTGCTGGGGCCTTTCCCTGTACGGCTGTCCTCCTGTTGAAGTCTCGGAGTCTGCCATTTGAAATTGCAACTACATAAGGGTGTCCTGGCCCTAACCTTTCCCTTGCAAAATATAAAAAGGACTGTCAAAGAAATAAAACCTCTTTTACATCCAAGAAGTGTCTGGCGCCCAATGACTTTTACCAATGTGGCACCCACTATGCCTCACAACCCACTACATATTGCATGGCTGTCTACCTGTAGGAGTCTCAGAGTCTGCCAATGGACATTGCAACTACTAAAGGGTGTCCTGGCCCTAAACCCTCTCTCCCACAGTTCTGTTCAAGAGAAATAAAATCTCTTTCCATTCAAGAAGTGTCTGGCGCCCATGACTCTACCTTACATTACACCCACTATGCCTTACAACCCACTCTATATAGAGCAGGGGTCTCAAAGTACCGGCCCACGGGCCATTTGCGGCCCGCGGACTGGTTAAAAATGGCCCACAGGCAGGGCCGATCCAGGACTAGAGGTCAACCGATATTTGGCCATTAGGCCGATATATATAACACTGGCCACCGTTCCTCCTCCCTTCTCCACACTCAGCACTTGATGCTTGTGTGAAACTGACACATAACACAGAGGACAGAGACAGAGGGATCTGTCAGAATTGAGGTTGATGTCGGGGGGTGGGCGGGACCCAGCCAATATCAAACACCAGGCAATGGGATCTGGGCGGGCCGCTACGTGTATGTGGCCCGCCCCTTTTCTTAAGCAGCCCAATCATTGGCTGGTGTTTGATAGCTGCTGGGTTCAGCCCACCCCAATTCTGACAGCTCCTCTCTGTTACTTGTCAGTTTCGCACACAGTTACACTCTGTTCAGTGTTAAACCTGCCAGTGCCATCTGCCAGTGCCAATCAGTGCCATCTGTCAGTGCCACCTGCCAGTGCCACTGCCAATCAGTGGCAACCAGTGCCAGTGCCACCGCCAATCAGTGCCACCTGCCAGTGCCAACCAGTCTGCCAGTGCCACCTGCCCCCTCCAACCAGTGCCACCTGCCACCGCCCACCAGTGCCACTGCCAATCAGTGCCACCTGCCAGTGCTGCCAAACAGTGCCTGCCAGTGCCACCACCAACCAGTGCCACCACCAATCAGTGCCACCTGCCAGTGCCAACCAGTGCCACCTGCCACCTCCAACCAGTGCCATGCCATTCAGTGCCACCTGCCAATGCCATGCCAATCAGTGCCACCTGCCAGTTCCAAACCAGTGCCACCTGCCAGTTCCAAACCAGTGCCACTTGCCAATGCCTGCCAGTGCCACCTTCCAGTGCCACTGCCAATCAATGCCACCTGCCAGTGCAATTGCCAATCAGTGCCATCTGTCAGTGCCACCTGCCACAGCCAACCAGTGCCATCTGTACTGAGGACATCAAGTGTGTGGTAGAGTGAAAGGAGCAAGCAGGGAGGAGGGGAATGGTGAGGGTTTTTTTTTTTTTTTATATCAGCCTAAAATCAGCATCATATATCGGCCATCGGCTGCCCTGTTTTTTAAATATCGGTATCGGCATCGGCCAGAGAAAAACCCATATCGGTCGACCTCTATCCAGGGCGTCTTTTTGAACTGCACCCAGGCACCGCAGAGGGGGAGGCGCCAAAGAGCTTTACCTCTCCATCTCCTCGGTCCTCTCCACTGCTGCAGCCCAGAGAGAGAACAGAGCAGAGGAAGGAGCGGAGGAAGGATCCGCTCATTGATCCGCCCACCTAGGCACTGATGATCGACCAGAGCCCCGATCCAGGGTCCTGCTGCCACCTCAGGGCGGGAGATTGTGTTCTCTGGGTCCCCTGTCACTAGGCCTGTATGGAAGCCAGGAGGAGAGGAATCGGGAGGTGGATGATCCTGACTGCCAGGAGAGGTGAGTGAGCATCACACTGAGGCAAAGTCCTTAGTGGGGCGACTGGGGTAGAAATGTGTGCAGTGTGGGGGGTATTTTATGTAGTGTGGAGGGTGATTGTGTAGTGTGGGGGTAATTATGGAGTGTGGAGTAATTGTGCAGTGTGGGGGGTATTTTATGTAGTGTGGGGGGTAATTGTGCAGTGTGGGGGGTAATTGTGTAGTGTGGGGATAATTATGGCGTGTGGGGGGAATTTCATGGAGTGTGGGGCTATTTGTGCAGTGTGAGGGGTAATGCTGGGGGTTAATAATGCCTTTGCTGACACCAGTGCTGGGTTAATAATGCGTTTACTGACACCAGTGCTGGGTTAATAATGCGTTTACTGACACCAGTGCTGGGTTAATAATGCGTTTACTGACATCAGTGCTGGGGGTTAATAATGCGTTTACTGACACCAGTGCTGGGTTAATAATGCGTTTACTGACATCAGTGCTGGGGATTAATAATGTGTTTACTGACACCAGTGCTGGGGGTTAATAATGCGTTTACTGACACCAGTGCTGGGTTAATAATGCGTTTACTGACACCAGTGCTGGGGGTTAATAATGCGTTTACTGACACCAGTGCTGGGGGTTAATAATGCGTTTACTGACACCAGTGCTGGGGGTTAATAATGTGTTTACTGACATCAGTGCTGGGGGTTAATAATGCGTTTACTGACACCAGTGCTGGGTTAATAATGCGTTTACTGACATCAGTGCTGGGGATTAATAATGTGTTTACTGACATCAGTGCTGGGGGTTAATAATGTGTTTACTGACATCAGTGCTGGGGGTTAATAATGCGTTTACTGACACCAGTGCTGGGTTAATAATGCGTTTACTGACATCAGTGCTGGGGATTAATAATGTGTTTACTGACACCAGTGCTGGGGGTTAATAATGCGTTTACTGACATCAGTGCTGGGGGTTAATAATGCGTTTACTAACACCAGTGCTGGGGGTTAATAATGCGTTTACTGACACCAGTGCTGGGGGTTAATAATGCGTTTACTGACATCAGTGCTGGGGATTAATAATGCGTTTACTGACACCAGTGCTGGGGGTTAATAATGTGTTTACTGACATCAGTGCTGGGGGTTAATAATGCGTTTACTGACACCAGTGCTGGGTTAATAATGCGTTTACTGACATCAGTGCTGGGGATTAATAATGCGTTTACTGACACCAGTGCTGGGGGTTAATAATGCGTTTACTGACATCAGTGCTGGGGGTTAATAATGTGTTTACTGACACCAGTGCTGGGGGTTAATAATGCGTTTACTGACATCAGTGCTGGGGGTTAATAATGTGTTTACTGACACCAGTGCTGGGGGTTAATAATGCGTTTACTGACACCAGTGCTGGGGGTTAATAATGCATTTACTGACATCAGTGCTGGATGTTAATAATGCATTTGCTGACATCAGTGCTGGGGGTTAATAATGCGTTTACTGACATCAGTGCTGGGGGTTAATAATGCATTTACTGACACCAGTGCTGGATGTTAATAATGCGTTTACTGACATCAGTGCTGGGGATTAATAATGCGTTTGCTGAAATCAGTGCTGGGGGTTAATAATGCATTTGCTGACATCAGTGCTGGGGGTTAATAATGCGTTTACTGACATCAGTGCTGGGGGTTAATAATGTGTTTACTGACATCAGTGCTGGGGGTTAATAATGCGTTTACTGACACCAGTGCTGGGTTAATAATGCGTTTACTGACATCAGTGCTGGGGATTAATAATGTGTTTACTGACACCAGTGCTGGGGGTTAATAATGCGTTTACTGACATCAGTGCTGGGGGTTAATAATGCGTTTACTAACACCAGTGCTGGGGGTTAATAATGCGTTTACTGACACCAGTGCTGGGGGTTAATAATGCGTTTACTGACATCAGTGCTGGGGATTAATAATGCGTTTACTGACACCAGTGCTGGGGGTTAATAATGTGTTTACTGACATCAGTGCTGGGGGTTAATAATGCGTTTACTGACACCAGTGCTGGGTTAATAATGCGTTTACTGACATCAGTGCTGGGGATTAATAATGCGTTTACTGACACCAGTGCTGGGGGTTAATAATGCGTTTACTGACATCAGTGCTGGGGGTTAATAATGTGTTTACTGACACCAGTGCTGGGGGTTAATAATGCGTTTACTGACATCAGTGCTGGGGGTTAATAATGTGTTTACTGACACCAGTGCTGGGGGTTAATAATGCGTTTACTGACACCAGTGCTGGGGGTTAATAATGCATTTACTGACATCAGTGCTGGATGTTAATAATGCATTTGCTGACATCAGTGCTGGGGGTTAATAATGCGTTTACTGACATCAGTGCTGGGGGTTAATAATGCATTTACTGACACCAGTGCTGGATGTTAATAATGCGTTTACTGACATCAGTGCTGGGGATTAATAATGCGTTTGCTGAAATCAGTGCTGGGGGTTAATAATGCATTTGCTGACATCAGTGCTGGGGGTTAATAATGCGTTTACTGACATCAGTGCTGGATGTTAATAATGCGTTTACTGACATCAGTGCTGGGGATTAATAATGCGTTTGCTGACATCAGTGCTGGGGATTAATAATGCGTTTGCTGACATCAGTGCTGGGGGTTAATAATGCGTTTACTGACATCAGTGTTGGGGAATTAATAATGCGTTTACTGACATCAGTGCTGGGTATAGTATAGTATATTATTGCTGGTATAGTTTATTGTTTTGAAAGTTTGCATGTGGCCCCCCATGGGATATGAAAACTTGTCATGTGGCCCTCAGGTAATTTGAGTTTGAGACCCCTGACATAGAAGGATGTCAGCAGCTCTTGGCTCTGGAGGTCCTCATTAGACTAAAGGAGGCCTGGGACCTCGCTCTAGTAGTCTATACACTGCCGGTATTCTGTGAAAATCTGCAATTACTGCTGCTGGAGAGAAACAGGAAGTGACGTCATTGGAGATTTGGATGAGTTGGCTCTTTTCTCAGGACGGCGGCTCCTGATATCAGCATTGCTCCCACCCCTCGGTTCGCCCCGTGTGTGTAAAACAGATCTCTTATCTGTCCAGGGCTGGGCCTCGGAGAACGTCAGACAAGTCAGATGCAGAGCTGGACAATATCGTATACTGCCCTGACCTGCAAAGGGAGGGTTCTCAGCCTTATCCAATCAGGCTGCGTCCATCCTGCAACTCCTCCCCCTTCCTCTGCCGCCTTATTTTGATTTACAATACCGGAGGAAGAAGAAGCCGAAATGAGCCCTCAGCTCTGAAACTCCTACGTGAGTCTTTTTTCTTTACATTGCTTCAGAGAGAGAGAGAGGAGAATCATATTGTGCAACAGCCTGGACAGCCACAGTTCCTTGTCTTAGTGCAGGCAGAGGAGGGAGAAGAGGAGGGAGAAGAGGGGGCAGTGGAGGGAGAAGAGGGGGGCAGTGGAGGGAGAAGAGGAGGGAGGAGAGGAGAGAGAAGAGGAGAGAGAAGAGGGAGCAGTGGAAGGAGAAGAGGGGGCAGTGGAGGGAGAAGAGGGGGCAGTGGAGGGAGAAGAGGGGGCAATGGAGGGAGAAGAGGGGACAGTGTAGGGGAAAGAGGGGGGAGAAGAAGGGGGAGCGGTGGAGGGAGTAGAGGGGGCAGTGGAGGGAGAAGAGGGGGCAGTGGAGGGAGTAGAGGAGGGAGTAGAGGAGGGAGAAGAGGGGGGAGCAGTGGAGGGAGAAGAGGGGGGTGCAGTGGAGGGAGTAGAGGAGGGAGAAGAGGAGGGAGTAGTGGAGGGAGAAGAGGGGGGAGCAGTGGAGGAAGTAAAGAAGGGAGAAGAGGAGGGAGTAGAGGGGACAGTGGAGGGGACAGTGGAGGGAGAAGAGGGGGCAGTGGAGGGAGCAGAGGGGGCAGTGGAGGGAGAAGAGGGGGGAGCAGTGGAGGGAGCAGTGGAGGGAGAAGAGGGGGGAGCAGTGGAGGGAGCAGTGGAGGGAGAAGAGGGGGGAGCAGTGGAGGGAGAAGAGGGGGGAGCAGTGGAGGGAGCAGTGGAGGGAGTAGAGGGGGCAGTGGAGGGAGAAGGAGGGAGCAGTGGAGGGAGCAGTGGAGGGAGTGGAGGAGGGAGCAGTGGAGTGAGTGGAGGAGGGAGCAGTGGAGTGAGCAGAGGAGGGAGCAGAGGAGGGAGCAGTGGTGGGAGGAGGGAGCAGGGGAGGGAGCAGTGGAATGAGCAGAGGAGGGAGCGGTGGAGGGGGCAGAGGAGGGAGCAGAGGAGGGAGCAGTGGAGGGGGCAGAGGAGGGAGCAGAGGAGGGAGCAGTGGAGTGAGCAGAGGAGGGAGCAGAGGAGGGAGCAGTGGAGGGGGCAGTGGAGGGAGCAGTGGAGGGAGCAGAGGAGGGAGCAGTGGAGGGAGCAGTGGAGGGAGCAGAGGAGGGAGCAGTGGAGGGAGCAGTGGAGGGAGGAGAGGAGGGAGCAGGGGAGGGAGCAGTGGAGTGAGCAGAGGAAGAGCAATGGAGGGAGTGGTGGAAAGGGCAGTGGAGGGAGCAGTGGAGGGAGTAGAGGAGGGAGTAGAGGGAGCAGTGGAGGGAGAAGGAGGGAGCTGTGGAGGGAGTAGAGGAGGGAGCAGTGGAGGGAGCTGTGGAGGGAGTAGAGGAGGGAGCAGTGGAGGGAGTAGAGGAGGGAGCAGTGGAGGGAGTAGAGGGGGCAGTGGAGGGAGTAGAGGAGGGAGCAGTGGAGGGAGCAGTGGAGGGAGCAGAGGAGGGAGTAGTGGAGGGAGCAGAGGAGGGAGTAGTGGAGGGAGCAGTGGAGGGAGTAGAGGAGGGAGAAGAGGGGGCATTGGAGGGAGTAGAGGGGGCAGTGGAGAGAGTAGAGGAGGGAGCAGTGGAGGGAGCAGTGGAGGGAGCAGTGAAGGGAGCAGTGGAGGGAGCAGAGGAGGGAGTAGAGGAGGTAGTAGTGGATGGAGAAGAGGGGCAGTGGAGGGAGAAGAGGGGGCAGTGGAAGGAGAAGAGGGGGCAGTGGAAGGAGAAGAGGGGGCAGTGGAAGGAGAAGAGGGGGCAGTGGAAGGAGAAGAGGAGGGGGCAGTGGAAGGAGAAGAGGGGGCAGTGGAAGGAGAAGAGGAGGGGGCAGTGGAAGGAGAAGAGGAGGGGGCAGTGGAAGGAGAAGAGGAGGGAGTAGAAGAGGGAGAAGAGGGAGCAGTGGAGGGAGCAGTGGAGGGAGCAGAGGATGAAGTGGTGGGGGGAGCAGAGGATGGAGCGGTGGAGGGGAGAGTGGAGGGAGCGGTGGAGGGAGCAGTGGAGGGAGCAGAGGAGGGATTGGTGGAGGGGACAGTGGAGGGAGCAGAGGAGGGAGTGATGGAGGGAGCAGTGGAGGGAGTAGTGGAGGGAGCAATGGTGAGAGCAGTGGTGGGAGCAGAGGAGGGAGCAATAGAGGGAGCAGTGGAGGGAGCAATAGAGAGAACGGTGGAGGGAGTGGTGGAGGGAGCAGAGGAGGGAGCAGAGGAGGGAGCAGTGGTGGGAGGAGGGAGCAGGGGAGGGAGCAGTGGAATGAGCAGAGGAGGGAGCGGTGGAGGGGGCAGAGGAGGGAGCAGAGGAGGGAGCAGTGGAGGGGGCAGAGGAGGGAGCAGTGGAGGGAGCAGTGGAGGGAGCAGTGGAGGGAGCAGTGGAGGGGGTGGAGGAGGGAGGAGAGGAGGGAGCAGTGGAGTGAGCAGAGGAAGAGCAATGGAGGGAGTGGTGGAAAGGGCAGTGGAGGGAGTAGTGGAGGGAGCAGTGGAGGGAGTAGAGGAGGGAGTAGAGGGAGCAGTGGAGGGAGAAGGAGGGAGCTGTGGAGGGAGTAGAGGAGGGAGCAGTGGAGGGAGCAGTGGAGGGAGCTGTGGAGGGAGTAGAGGAGGGAGCAGTGGAGGGAGCAGTGGAGGGAGTAGAGGAGGGAGCAGTGGAGGGAGTAGAGGAGGGAGCAGTGGAGGGAGTAGAGGGGGCAGTGGAGGGAGTAGAGGAGGGAGCAGTGGAGGGAGCAGTGGAGGGAGCAGTGGAGGGAGCAGAGGAGGGAGTAGTGGAGGGAGCAGTGGAGGGAGTAGAGGAGGGAGAAGAGGGGGCAGTGGAGGGAGTAGAGGGGGCAGTGGAGAGAGTAGAGGAGGGAGCAGTGAAGGGAGCAGTGAAGGGAGCAGTGGAGGGAGCAGAGGAGGGAGTAGAGGAGGTAGTAGTGGATGGAGAAGAGGGGCAGTGGAGGGAGAAGAGGAGGGAGAAGAGGGGGCAGTGGAAGGAGAAGAGGGGGCAGTGGAAGGAGAAGAGGAGGGGGCAGTGGAAGGAGAAGAGGAGGGGGCAGTGGAAGGAGAAGAGGAGGGGGCAGTGGAAGGAGAAGAGGAGGGAGTAGAAGAGGGAGAAGAGGGAGCAGTGGAGGGAGCAGTGGAGGGAGCAGAGGATGAAGTGGTGGGGGGAGCAGAGGATGGAGCGGTGGAGGGGACAGTGGAGGGAGCGGTGGAGGGAGCAGTGGAGGGAGCAGAGGAGGGATTGGTGGAGGGGACAGTGGAGGGAGCAGAGGAGGGAGTGATGGAGGGAGCAGTGGAGGGAGTAGTGGAGGGAGCAGACTAGGGAGCAATGGTGAGAGCAGTGGTGGGAGCAGAGGAGGGAGCAATAGAGGGAGCAGTGGAGGGAGCAATAGAGAGAACGGTGGAGGGAGTGGTGGAGGGAGCAAAGGAGGGATTGGTGGAGGGGGAAGAGGAGGGAGCAATAGAGGGAGCAATGGAGGGAGCAGTAGAGGGAGCAGAGGATGAAGCGGTGGGGGGAGCAGAGGATGGAGCGGTGGAGGGGACAGTGGAGGGAGCGGTGGAGGGAGCAGTGGAGGGAGCGGTGGAGGGAGCAGTGGAGGGAGCAGAGGAGGGATTGGTGGAGGGGACAGTGGAGGGAGCAGAGGAGGGAGTGATGGAGGGAGCAGTGGAGGGAGTAGTGAAGGGAGCAGACTAGGGAGCAATGGTGAGAGCAGTGGTGGGAGCAGAGGAGGGAGCAATAGAGGGAGCAGTGGAGGGAGCAATAGAGAGAGCGGTGGAGGGAGTGGTGGAGGGAGCAAAGGAGGGATTGGTGGAGGGGGCAGAGGAGGGAGTGATGGAGGGAGCAGTGGTGGGAGTGGTGGAGGGAGCAGAAGAGGGAGCAATGGTGTGAGCAATGGTGTGAGCAGTGGTGGGAGCAGTGGTGGGAGCAGAGGAGGGAGCAGAGGAGGGAGCAATGGAGGGAGCAATGGAGGGAGCAATGGAGGGAGCAATGGAGGGAGCAATGGAGGGAGCAATGGAGGGAGCAATGGAGGGAGCAATGGAGGGAGCAATGGAGGGAGCAATAGAGGGAGTAGTGGAGGGAGCAGAGGATGGAGTGATGGAGGGAGCAGTGGAGGGAGTAGAGGAAGGATTGGTGGAGGGGGCAGAGGAGGGAGTGATGGAGGGAGCAGAGTAGGGAGTGATGGAGGGAGCAGAGTAAGGAGTGATGGAGGGAGCAGAGTAGGGAGCAGTGGTAGGAGCAGAGGAGGGAGCAGAGGAGGGAGCAGAGGAGGGAGCAGTGGAGGGAGCAGAGGAGGGAGCAGTGGAGGGAGTAGTGGAGGGAGCAATCGTGTGAACAGTGGTGGGAGCAGAGGAGGGAGCAGAGGAGGGAGCAGAGGAGGGAGCAATGGAGGGAGCAGTGGAGGGAGCAGAGGAGGGAGCAGTGGAGGGAGCAGAGGAGGGAGCAGAGGGAGCAGAGGAGGGAGTGGTGGAGGGAGCAGAGGAGGGAGCAGTGGTGGGAGGAGGGAGCAGTGGAATGAGCAGAGGAGGGAGCAGTGGAGGGGGCAGAGGAGGGAGCAGTGGAGGGAGCAGTGGAGGGAGCAGTGGAGGGGGCGGAGGAGGGAGGAGAGGAGGGAGCAGGGGAGGGAGCAGTGGAGTGAGCAGAGGAAGAGCAATGGAGGGAGTGGTGGAAAGGGCAGTGGAGGGAGTAGTGGAGGGAGCAGTGGAGGGAGTAGAGGAGGGAGTAGAGGGAGCAGTGGAGGGAGAAGGAGGGAGCTGTGGAGGGAGTAGAGGAGGGAGCAGTGGAGGGAGCTGTGGAGGGAGTAGAGGAGGGAGCAGTGGAGGGAGTAGAGGAGGGAGCAGTGGAGGGAGTAGAGGGGGCAGTGGAGGGAGTAGAGGAGGGAGCAGTGGAGGGAGCAGTGGAGGGAGCAGTGGAGGGAGCAGAGGAGGGAGTAGTGGAGGGAGCAGTGGAGGGAGTAGAGGAGGGAGAAGAGGGGGCAGTGGAGGGAGTAGAGGGGGCAGTGGAGAGAGTAGAGGAGGGAGCAGTGGAGGGAGCAGTGAAGGGAGCAGTGGAGGGAGCAGAGGAGGGAGTAGAGGAGGTAGTAGTGGATGGAGAAGAGGGGCAGTGGAGGGAGAAGAGGAGGGAGAAGAGGGGGCAGTGGAAGGAGAAGAGGGGGCAGTGGAAGGAGAAGAGGAGGGGGCAGTGGAAGGAGAAGAGGAGGGGGCAGTGGAAGGAGAAGAGGAGGGGGCAGTGGAAGGAGAAGAGGAGGGAGTAGAAGAGGGAGAAGAGGGAGCAGTGGAGGGAGCAGTGGAGGGAGCAGAGGATGAAGTGGTGGGGGGAGCAGAGGATGGAGCGGTGGAGGGGACAGTGGAGGGAGCGGTGGAGGGAGCAGTGGAGGGAGCAGAGGAGGGATTGGTGGAGGGGACAGTGGAGGGAGCAGAGGAGGGAGTGATGGAGGGAGCAGTGGAGGGAGTAGTGGAGGGAGCAGACTAGGGAGCAATGGTGAGAGCAGTGGTGGGAGCAGAGGAGGGAGCAATAGAGGGAGCAGTGGAGGGAGCAATAGAGAGAACGGTGGAGGGAGTGGTGGAGGGAGCAAAGGAGGGATTGGTGGAGGGGGAAGAGGAGGGAGCAATAGAGGGAGCAATGGAGGGAGCAGTAGAGGGAGCAGTAGAGGGAGCAGTGGAGGGAGCAGTGGAGGGAGCAGAGGATGAAGCGGTGGGGGGAGCAGAGGATGGAGCGGTGGAGGGGACAGTGGAGGGAGCGGTGGAGGGAGCAGTGGAGGGAGCAGAGGAGGGATTGGTGGAGGGGACAGTGGAGGGAGCAGAGGAGGGAGTGATGGAGGGAGCAGTGGAGGGAGTAGTGAAGGGAGCAGACTAGGGAGCAATGGTGAGAGCAGTGGTGGGAGCAGAGGAGGGAGCAATAGAGGGAGCAGTGGAGGGAGCAATAGAGAGAGCGGTGGAGGGAGTGGTGGAGGGAGCAAAGGAGGGATTGGTGGAGGGGGCAGAGGAGGGAGCAGAGGAGGGAGTGATGGAGGGAGCAGTGGTGGGAGTGGTGGAGGGAGCAGAAGAGGGAGCAATGGTGTGAGCAATGGTGTGAGCAGTGGTGGGAGCAGTGGTGGGAGCAGAGGAGGGAGCAGAGGAGGGAGCAGAGGAGGGAGCAGAGGAGGGAGCAGAGGAGGGAGCAATGGAGGGAGCAATGGAGGGAGCAATGGAGGGAGCAATGGAGGGAGCAATAGAGGGAGTAGTGGAGGGAGCAGAGGATGGAGTGATGGAGGGAGCAGTGGAGGGAGTAGAGGAAGGATTGGTGGAGGGGGCAGAGGAGGGAGTGATGGAGGGAGCAGAGTAGGGAGTGATGGAGGGAGCAGAGTAAGGAGTGATGGAGGGAGCAGAGTAGGGAGCAGAGTAGGGAGCAGTGGTAGGAGCAGAGGAGGGAGCAGAGGAGGGAGCAGTGGAGGGAGCAGAGGAGGGAGCAGTGGAGGGAGTAGTGGAGGGAGTGATGGAGGGAGCAATCGTGTGAACAGTGGTGGGAGCAGAGGAGGGAGCAGAGGAGGGAGCAGAGGAGGGAGCAATGGAGGGAGCAGTGGAGGGAGCAGAGGAGGGAGCGGTGGAGGGAGCAGAGGAGGGAGTGGTGGAGGGAGCAGAGGAGGGAGTGGTGGAGGGAGCAGAGGAGGGAGTGGTGGAGGGAGCAGAGGAGGGAGCAGTGGAGGGAGTAGTGGAGGGAGTGGTGGAGGGAGCAGAAGAGGGAGCAGTGGTGTGAGCAGTGGTGTGAGCAGTGGTGTGAGCAGTGATGTGAGCAATGGAGGGAGCAATGGAGGGAGTAGTGGAGGGAGCAGAGGATGGAGCGATGGTGGGAGTGGTGGAGGGAGCAGAGGAAGGATTGGTGGAGGGGCAGTGAAGGGAGCAGAGGAGGGAGCAGAGTAGGGAGTGATGGAGGGAGCAGTGGTGGGAGCAGTGGTGGGAGCAGTGGTGAGAGCAGAGGAGGGAGCAGTGGAGGGAGTAGTGGAGGGAGTGATGGAGGGAGCAATCGTGTGAGCAGTGGTGTGAGCAGAGGAGGGAGCAATGGAGGGAGCAATGGAGGGAGCAGTGGAGGGAGCAGAGGAGGGAGCGGAGGAGGGAGCAGAGGAGGGAGCAGAGGAGGAAGCAGAGGAGGAAGCAGAGGAGGGAGCAGTGAAGGGAGTAGTGGAGGGAGTGGTGGAGGGAGCAGAAGAGGGAGCAATGGTGTGAGCAGTGGTGTGAGCAGTGGTGTGAGCAGTGGTGTGAGCAGTGGTGTGAGCAATGGAGGGAGCAATGGAGGGAGCGGTGGAGGGAGCGGTGGAGGGAGCAGAGGATGGAGCGATGGTGGGAGTGGTGGAGGGAGCAGAGGAAGGATTGGTGGAGGGGGCAGTGAAGGGAGCAGAGGAGGGAGCAGAGTAGGGAGTGATGGAGGGAGCAGTGGTGGGAGCAGTGGTGAGAGCAGAGGAGGGAGCAGTGGTGAGAGCAGAGGAGGGAGCAGTGGAGGGAGCAGTGGAGGGAGTGATGGAGGGAGCAGTGGAGGGAGTGATGGAGGGAGCAGTGGAGGGAGCAGAGGAGGGAGCAGAGGAGGGAGCAGAGGAGGGAGCAATGGAGGGAGCAATGGAGGGAGCAGAGGAGGGAGCGGAGGAGGGAGCGGTGGAGGGAGCGGAGGAGGGAGCGGTGGAGGGAGCAGAGGAGGGAGCAGTGGAGGGAGCAGAAGAGGGAGCAATGGTGTGAGCAGTGGTGTGAGCAGTGGTGTGAGCAATGGAGGGAGCAATGGAGGGAGCAATGGAGGGAGTAGTGGAGGGAGCGGTGGAGGGAGCAGAGGATGGAGAGGATGGAGAGATGGTGGGAGTGGTGGAGGGAGCAGAGGAAGGATTGGTGGAGGGGGCAGTGAAGGGAGCAGAGGAGGGAGCAGAGTAGGGAGTGATGGAGGGAGCAGTGGTGGGAGCAGTGGAGGGAGTAGTGGAGGGAGTGATGGAGGGAGCAGAAGAAGGAGCAATGGTGTGAGCAGTGGTGGGAGTAATGGAGGGAGTAGTGGAGGAAGCAGAGGAGGGAGCAGTGGAGGGAGCAGAGGATGGAGAGGATGGAGAGATGGTGGGAGTGGTGGAGGGAGCAGAGGATGGAGAGGATGGAGAGATGGTGGGAGTGGTGGAGGGAGCAGAGGAAGGATTGGTGGAGGGGGCAGTGAAGGGAGCAGAGGAGGGAGCAGAGTAGGGAGTGATGGAGGGAGCAGTGGAGGGAGCAGAGGAGGGAGCAGTGGAGGGAGTAGTGGAGGGAGTGATGGAGGGAGCAGAAGAAGGAGCAATGGTGTGAGCAGTGGTGGGAGTAATGGAGGGAGTAGTGGAGGAAGCAGAGGAGGGAGCAGTGGAGGGAGCAGTGGAGGAAGGAGTGGTGGAGAGAGCAGTGTGGGGGGGGCAGTGGAGGGAGCAGAGGAGGGAGCAATGGTGGGAGCAGTGGAGGGAGTGGTGGTGGGAGCATAGGAGGGGGGAGTGGAGGGAGCAGAGGAGGGAACGGTGGAGGGAGCGGTGGAGGGAGCAGAGGAGGGAGCAGAGGAAAGCATTCCCTATATACTGTATAGGAGGCTCCTATATGATATACACTCCTGGCCACTTTATTAGGTACACCTGTTCAATTGCTTGGTAACCCAAATTGGTAATCAGCCAATCACATGGCAGCAACTTAATGCATTTAGGCATCTAGGCATGGTGAAGAGGACTTGCTGAAGTTCAAACTGAGCATCAGAATGAGGACAGAGGAGAATGGGCAGACTGGTTTGAGATGATAGAAAGGCA
The DNA here is from genome assembly GCA_037952925.1 of Lithobates clamitans. Classification (NCBI taxonomy): domain Eukaryota; kingdom Metazoa; phylum Chordata; class Amphibia; order Anura; family Ranidae; genus Lithobates; species Lithobates clamitans. Next base: position 2,163,596 of record JBBGZY010001014.1, on the reverse strand, counting down.
ACAGTAACTCAAGTAACCACTCATTACAACCAAGGTATGCAGAATACCATCTCTGAACGCACAACACATCCGACCTTGACGCAGATGGGTTACAGCAGCAGAAGACCACACCGACCGGGTGCCACTCCTGTCAGCTAAAAACAGGAAACTGAGGCTACATTTCCCATAGGCTCACCAAAATTGGACAGATTGGGAAAACATTGCCTGGTCTGATGAGTCTCGATTTCAGTTGCGACATTCAGATGGTTGGGTCAGAATTTAGTGTACACAACATGAAAGCATGGATCCATCCTGCCTTGTATCACCGGTTCAGGCTGGTGGTGGTGATGTAATGGTGTGGAGGGATATTTTCTTGGCACACTTTGGGCCCTTAGTACCAGTTGATCATGGTTTAAACACCACGGCCTACCTGAGTATTGCTGCTGACCATGTCCATCCCTTTATGACTACAGTGTCCCCATCTTCTGATGGCTCCTTCCAGCAGGATAATGCACCATGTCACAAAGCTCCAATCATCTCACCACTGGACAATGAGGTCACTGTACTCCAATGGCCTCCACACTCACCAGATGGCAATAGAGCACCTTTGGGATGTGGTAGAACAGGAGATTTGCATCATGGATGTGCAGCCAACAAATCTGCAGCAACTACGTGATGCTATCATGTCACTATGGACCAAAATCTCTGAAGAATGTTTCCAACACCTTGTTGTATCTATGCCATGAAGAATGAAGGCAAAAGGGGTCCACAGATGTATATAGGGGGAGTAGGAGGACTGCACCGTGGATGTGCAGACTGCACCGGTACACAGCTCCTAATACCCCAGCCTGAAATAGTATGTCAGTGCCTCATATAGAGGTAATCCTATGGAGTATATGAATATAGGTGTGTGAAAAGAGAATATACCCTGGAAATTGTGTAAGTGAACTACCGTGCAGAGTGGCCCCCGGTATAACTACAAAGTACAACCTAGAGGTACCTGATATATGTATATATACAAACCTGTGGAATAATTATGTGGCATGCAAGTCCTAGCAACTACATAACAAAAGTGCATGAAAAATGATACCCACAATTCAACAAATATGAGTGAGTATCTAGTGATATTGCATCCAGCATCCAAAAAAATATAATAATAGTAATGATGATAAAAGTGATAAAGGTGAAACACATCCAAAAAAGATCTGAGGGACCCAAAATATGTGTCAGAAAGTCCCAAACACAGTAATCATAATATAGGGGTGTGACAGTATCTCCAGGTGACTTATGTGCTCCCCCTCAAGGGTCCCCACTCACCGGATCCTATCACCCCACCAGGGGTAGTGCACATATAGATACAATCAATTCGGCCAGTTCACCACGGTATCTGCTGTAGCTGTCCCAGAAGCATTCCTCTGTGTCAGGGACATATCGGTGGTCGCCGGGCTAACATGCGTGCACGTAGGTGCATGAGAGGCTTTTCCAGAGCAGTTCAGCTGCTGATGGGGCCACGCACACTACGTCACTTCCAGGTACTCGAGTTGATGGACCGCTGCTGTCCCCACCTCGGGTTCACTTTTTAGATCTTGTGCTGTGGCCTGCCCACCGCTGATCATAGGCTGGCCACCTACCCTTATGCTGTTTGCAATGTTTGCTTGTTGATTTTATCCATTTTTTCAATTTATAATAAATGAACGTACTTCAATTTTACTACACTATGGGAGCCCATTTCTTTCTCCCATGAGGAGTTCACTAAGGATTCCGCCCAATCTACCTGGAGTCAGAGGAATGCTTCTGGGACAGCTACAGCAGATACCGCAGTGAAATGGCTGAATTGATTATATCTATATGCGCACTACCCTTGTTGGGGTGATAGGATCCGGTGAGTGGGGACCCTTGAGGGGGAGCACATAAGTCACCTGGAGATACTGCAAGCACTCAAGTCACCTATAGGTTTCTGCCATACCCCTGAGCATAACCAGACTCACACCTATATATGAACTGTCATTCACCCATCTATATGTGAACTGCTTCCTTATTACACATACGGACGTTTGGAGGGTGGTTGATCCTTTGGACTCTGTCACACCCCCATATTATGGTTACCGTGTTTGGGACTTTCTGACATATATTTTGGGTCCCTCAGATCTTTTTTGGATGTGTTTCACCTTTATCGCTTTTATCATCATTACTATTATTATATTTTTTTGGATGCTGGATGCAATATCACTAGATACTCACTCATATTTGTTGAATTGTGGGTATCACTTTTCATGCACTTTTGTTATGTAGTTGCTAGGACTTGCATGCCACATAATTATTCCACAGGTTTGTATATATACATATATCAGGTACCTCTAGGTTGTACTTTGTAGTTATTATACCGGGGGCCACTCTGCACGGTAGTTCACTTACACAATTTCTAGGGTGTATTCTCTTTTCACACAACTATATTCATATACCCCATAGGCCCCTTTCACATTGGGGCGGTTTGCAGGCATTATTGCGCTAAAAATACCGCCTGCAAACCGCCCCTAAACAGCCTCCACTGTTTGTTCAGTGTGAAAGCCCAAGGGCTTTCACACTGAAGCGGTGCGCTGGCAGGACGGTAAAAAAAGTCCTGCGAGCAGCATCTTTGGAGCAGTGAAGGAGCGGTGTGTTCACCGCTCCTAAACTGCTCCTGCCCATTGAAATCAATGGGACAGCGCAGCAATACCGCGGCTATAGCCGCGCTATACGAGTGGTTTTAACCCTTTTTCGGCCGCCAGGGGGGGTTAAAACCGCACCGCTAGCGGCTGAATACCGCTGCAAGAATGACGGTAAAGCAGCGCTAAAAATAGCGCTGTTGTACCGCCGACACCCTCACCGCCCCAGTGTGAAAGGGGCCTTAGGATTACCTCTATATGAGGCACTGACATACTATTTCAGGCTGGGGTATTAGGAGCTGTGTACCGGTGCAGTCTGCACATTCACGGTGCAGTCCTCCTACTCCCTCTATATACATCTGTGTGCCCTCAGCTATCAGGTAGCGCCACATACCCCATTAATCATTTGTACCTTCATCATTTAGAGTTCCCCTAGGGGAGCCCTATTAGGGGAGGCAGCAACCTTTGGTACATACCCTCATTCTAAGCGCAATCTTTTCCTTTAAACGTTAATAAAAGGGGGTCCAAACTGCTACTAGCAAGGTGTACCTAATAAAGTGGTCAGTGAGTGTAAGTCTACATGAAACTCTGTGACTGGAAGAAACAAATGCAGGATCTGTGTGTTCTGTCCATCCCTCTCTCTTCTTGCTTCATCCTTAACCCTTAGGGCTCCTTCACACTAGCTGTGCTCTTGGAAGAACAATAAACACTTGGATTGCTTTTCAGAGTGCATTAGACAGGTGTTAAGAAGGTGTTTTATTATCTCTTCACTGCCTGCTTTACCTCCTTGAATCCCGCACTAGTGCATTGCACACAGTTGTGTGGTTTTTGCAGACCAGCCCCAGTCACTTGGGTAGGTTGTGTTCGGTGGGTGGTAGCACCTGCAAAAAGCAACGTGGTATAATTCCTGCTTGGACACAAAGGGCTCATGCACACTGCAGCTCAAAAAAAAAACCTGCTTTTACAAGCATTTATGCTTTTATTTCAGCTTGAAGAGGCTTGTATTTTTTGGGGCTCTTTTCCCTTTTTTCATTGAGCTTCTTTGAGGTTTGTTGAGCTCCTTTGAGCTTTCTTGCAAATACCCTCCCTCCAGCTCATTTTTCCTATTTTTTGTGTGAGCTTCTTTGAACTTTTTTATGCTCTTTTGCGCTTTTTTTCCACATTTTTGGGAACTTGGGTATCTTTTCTGCTCAAAAGTTCCTCTCAAAAATGTGAGTTTGATGGGGTTTTTTTCTGCCTGTAGGAGCATATGCCTGAAAACTCCTGAAAAAGCCATATTGTGCATGGACACAATGGTTAGCGTGGAGGGAAGGGTCCAGGCAGAAAAAGTGAGGGCTCCAAAAAGCTCAAAAGCCTGTAGGAGCTGCTTCTTTGAGCTTTGTTGAGCTCCTTTGAGCTTCTTTGAGCTTTTTTGAGCATACCCTCCATTTTTTTTAATTTTTTTTCCATAAAGTTCCTTTTCTAACCTGATAAGTATATATGTGACCAACCAATGTAAGAGCTCATTTACATCTGAGGAGGAGGCGGAAGGTTTTCTTTAACTGTAGCGGAGATCCGTGAGGTCACCATCAACCTGGCTTTGCTCTCCGGCAGGGGTGCCTGGATCACAAGGCTGGTTGAACAGTATTAGAAATCGTTTGGCATCTCTTTGTATTTTTATGTGTACAATTGCGGGCTGCTGTGAGCTATTGTGGGGGCAATCATTGATGCGGGTAATACTGAAGGATATGCTCAAGGAAGATTATCTTTTAAAGATCTGGTGGCATGCTGATTGCCCGTGGGACATGGTCATGTGTTGTTGGGCCTGCTATCTAAGGCCTTAACCTATGGTAAGCAGACTGAGTTCTCACCCAGTGGGTGATGGTGCATGGAAGTAGCTGCTAATAGCTTGCAAAGGATTCACTCTGCAGACAATTCTAATGAACTTGGTTGATGTGAAATCCTAATTCTTATATCCTAATATGTATGCACAGATTACACTTTTATTGTTTTTATCACATTATTAATTTTTATATTATTTATTGATAATTTTTGTGCTTTAACTGCTTTCTTTGAATTGTTGTGGCATACATTGTGGTGATATTTACCTTTACCACATTTTGCTCAGTTTTTTTGGGTATCACATATTCATGTGTATATCTAAAGGGATAGAGCACCTATCATTTTTATAAATATGTAATGTTGTACACACTGTTGACTTTATCATTTTATACCCTGTGTTGTTTGTTACACAGTGAATGGGATATGTTGTGCAGTATATGGCTACAGTAACAATATACATAGCTGAACATAAATTGAACATAAAGGTGCCGTGCTTATTATAACAAAACCTAACAATATGAAATAAACTCATATATTCAAGAGGAGTTCCACCCAGGGGCTCCATTAAAAAAATAAATAAATAAAAGTTAGCAGCTACAAATACTGCAGCTGCTGACTTTTAATTGGACACTTACCTGTCCCTGGGTCCAGCGATGCGGGGGATCGAAGCCCCGCTTGTCCCCCTCCTCTGCTCGTCGGCGCCGGCATTTCAACTGTGGGTGCTGGGCTGTGGCTTCACAGCCTGGCACCCACTGCGCATGCGCGAGCAGCGCCGTGCGCCGTGATTGGCCGCTCAGTCACCTGGGACCTGTAATGGGTCCCAGATGATTGACAGGAGGGAGGGAGCAGAGCCGAGCCCTTCCTGTGCCGAGGGGGAAGTGATGTCACCAGCCCAGGCAAAGGATTAGGCAGACTATGAGGGACCACCTAGCAACAGGCATTTAGAGGTAAGTAAAAAAAAAAAATATTCAAATGTTTTTTTGGGTTTTTTTTTACAATTTTTCAGGTATTTTTGTTTTTTTGGGTGGAACCCCACTTTCAGTTCACAATATTGATATTTTATTTCATATTATTGTTATTAGGTTTTGTTATACATAGCACATTATATTTTATATTCTATTTATATGCTTTGTTGCTTCTTACATATACAGTATCTCACAAAAATGAGTACACCCCTCACATTTTTGTTAATATTTTATTCTATCTTTTCATGTAACAACACTGAAGAAATGACACTTTGCTACAATGTAAAGTAGTGAGTGTACAGCTTGTATAACAGTGTAAATTTGCTGTCCCCTCAAAATAACTCAACACACAGCCATTAATGTCTAAACCGCTGGCAACAAAAGTGAGTACACCACTAAGTGAAAATGTCCAAATTGGGCTCAAATTGTCAATATTTTGTGTGGCCACCATTATTTTCCAGCACTGCCTTAACCCTCTTGGCCATGGGATTCACCAGAGCTTCACAGGTTGTCACTGGAGTCCTCTTCCTCTCCTCGATGATGACATCACGGAGCTGGTGGATGTTAGAGATGTCGAGTTCCTCCACCTTCCGTTTGAGGATGCCCCACAGATGCTCAGTAGGGTTTAGGTCTGGAGACATGCTTGGCCAGTTCTTCACCTTTACCTTCAACTTCTTTAGCAAGGCAGCGGTCGTCTTGGAGGTGTGTTTGGGGTCGTTATCATGTTGGGATACTGCCCAGCGGCCCAGTCTCTGAAGGGAGGGGATCATGCTCTGCTTCAGTATATCACAGTACATGTTGGCATTCATGGTTCCCTCAATGAACTGTAGCTCCCCAGTGCCGGTGTCTTGTCAAATACAGTCCCCTATCATATAGTGTCCTCCCTGTACTGTGCAGGTGCAGTACGGAGGACAAACGAGATGCCGAAAGTCTCCGAAGTTTAACAGCTGATCATCAGCTGTACACGGCGCCTGCGCTTTTATTCTCACCCTATGTCCAGGATCATTCCCTACTATCCAAGTGGACATAGAGTGAGAATATATAGTTGCCGAGCGCAGCGAGGCCGTGCCCGAAGCGTGGCGAGCGAAGCGAGCCCGCGAGGGGCCCTCTTACACTGCCATCGCTAAGAAGTGCAGAAGCGCCGTGTACAGCTGATGGTCAGCTGATCAACTTTGGACATTTTCGGCATCTCCTTCTGCTCCGTACTGCGCAAGCGCTGCGCCTGCGCAGTACGGAGCGGACACTATCTGATAGGAGGACACTATATGGCAGAACACCGGCAGCACTCATGCAGCCCCAGACCATGACACTCCCACCACCATGCTTGACTGTAGGCAAGACACACTTGTCTTTGTACTCCTCACCTGGTTGCCACCACACACGCTTGACACCATCTGAACCAAATAAGTTTATCTTGGTCTCATCAGACCACAGGACATGGTTCCAGTAATCCTTGTATCCTTGTCCTTAGTCTGCTTGTCTTCAGCAAACTGTTTGCGGGCTTTCTTGTGCATCATCCTTAGAAGAGGCTTCCTTCTGGGACGACAGCCATTTGATGCAGCGTGCCGCGTATGGTCTGATCACTGACAGGCTGACCCCCCACCCCTTCAACCTCTTCAGTAGGGATGACGCGAACACCCCCCTGTTCGGTTCGCACCAGAACATGCGAACAGGAAAAAAGTTTGTTCGAACACGCGAACACAGTTAAAGTCTATGGGACACGAACATGAATAATCAAAAGTGCTAATTTTAAAGGCTTATCTGCAAGTTATTGTCATAAAAAGTGTTTGGGGACCCGGGTCCTGCCCCAGGGGACATGGATCAATGCAAAAAAAGTTTTAAAAACGGCAGTTTTTTCAGGAGCAGTGATTTTAATAATGCTTAAAGTCAAACAATAAAAGAGTAATATCCCTTTAAATTTCGTAGCTGGGGGGTGTCTATAGTATGCCTGTAAAGGGGCGCATGTTTCCCGTGTTTAGAACAGTCTGATAGCAAAATGACATTTCGAAGGAAAAAACCCATTTAAAACTACTCGCGGCTATTGCATTGCCGACAATACACATAGAAGTTCATTGATAAAAACGGCATGGGAATTCCCCACAGGGAAACCCCGAACCAAAATTTTAAAAAAAATGACGTGGGAGTCCCCCTAAATTCCATACCAGGCCCTTTAGGTCTGGTATGGATATTAAGGGGAACCCTGCACCAAAAAAAAAAAAACCGGCGTGGGTTCCCCCCAAAAATCCATACCAGACCCTTATCCGAGCATGCAACCTGGCAGGCCGCAGGAAAAGAGGGGGGGACAAGAGTGCACCCCCCCATCTGAACCGCACCAGGCCACATGCCCTCAACATTGGGAGGGTGCTTTGGGGTAGCCCCCCAAAACACCTTGTCCCCATGTTGATGAGGACAAGGGCCTCATCCCCACAACCCTGGCCGGTGGTTGTGGGGGTCTGCGGGCGGGGGGCTTATCGGAATCTGGAAGCCCCCTTTAACAAGGGGACCCCCAGATTCCGCCCCCTCCCTGTGTGAAATGGTAAGGGGGTACTTACCCCTACCATTTCACTAAAAAACTGTCAAAAATGTTAAAAATGACAAGAGACAGTTTTTGACAATTCCTTTATTTAAATGCTTCTTCTTTCTTCTATCTTCCTTCATCTTCTTCTTCTGGTTCTTCTGGCTCTTCTGGTTCTTCCTCCAGCGTTCTCGTCCAGCATCTCCTCCGCGGCGTCTTCTATCTTCTTCTCCTCGGGCCGCTCCGCACCCATGGCATGGGGGGAGGCTCCCGCTCTTCTCTTCATCTTCTTCTTCATCCTCTTCTCTTCTTCCTTCTTCTCTTCTTCATTTTCTTCTCCAGGCCGCTCCGCACCAATGCTGGCATGGAGGGAGGCTCCCGCTGTGTGACGGCGTCTCTCCATCTGACGGTTCTTAAATAACGGGGGGCGGGGCCACCCGGTGACCCCGCACCCCTCTGACGCATGGTGACTTGATGGGACTTCCCTGTGATGTCACGGGGAATGCCACAGGGAAGTCCCGTCATGTCCCGTGCATCAGAGGGGGGCAGGGTCACCGGGTGGCCCCGCCCCCCCTTTATTTAAGAACCGTCAGATGAGGAGACTCCGTCACACAGCGGAAGCCTCCCTCCATGCCAGCATGGGTGCGGAGCGGCCAGGAGAAGAAAATGAAGAAGAGAAGAAGGAAGAAGAGAAGAAGAAGAAGATGACGAGAAGAGCGGGAGCCTCCCCCCATGCCATGGGTGCGGAGCGGCCCGAGTAGAAGAAGATAGAAGATGCCGCGGAGGAGATGCTGGATGAGAACGCCGGGAGGAAGAGCCAGAAGAACCAGAAGATGAAGGAAGATAGAAGAAAGAAGAAGCATTTAAATAAAGGAATTGTCAAAAACTGTCTCTTGTCATTTTTAACATTTTTGACAGTTTTTTAGTGAAATGGTAGGGGTAAGTACCCCCTTACCATTTCACACAGGGGGGGGCCGGGATCTGGGGGTCCCCTTGTTAAAGGGGGCTTCCAGATTCCAATAAGCCCCCCACCCGCAGACCCCCACAACCACCGGCCAGGGTTGTGGGGATGAGGTCCTCATCAACATGGGGACAAGGTGTTTTGGGGGGCTACCCCAAAGCACCCTCCCAATGTTGAGGGCATGTGGCCTGGTACAGTTCAGGAGGGGGGGCGCACTCTCGTCCCTCCCTCTTTTCCTGCGGCCTGCCAGGTTGCATGCTCGGATAAGGGTCTGGTATGGATTTTTGGGGGGCCCCACGCCGTTTTTTTTTGACGCGGGGTTCCCCTTAAAATCCATACCAGACCTGAAGGGTCTGGTATGAAATTTAGGGGGAACCCCACGTCATTTTTTTTTAAAATTTTGGCCGGGGTTCACCTTAATATCCATACCAAAACCTAAAGGGCCTTGTATGGAATTTAGGGGGACTCCCACGCCATTTTTTTTTTTTTTTATTTTGATTCGGGGTTGCCCTGTGGGGAATTCCCATGCCGTTTTTATCAATGAACTTCTATGTGTATTGTCGGCAATGCAATAGCCGCGGGTAGTTTTAAATGGGTTTTTTTCCTTCGAAATGTCATTTTGCTGTCAGACTGTTCTAAACACGGGAAACATGGGCCCCTTTACAGGCATACTATAGACACCCCCCAGCTACGAAATTTAAAGGGATATTACACTTTTATTGTTTGACTTTAAGCATTATTAAAATCACTGCTCCTGAAAAAACGGACATTTTTAAAACTTTTTTTTGCATTGATCCATGTCCCCTGGGGCAGGACCCAGGTCCCCAAACACTTTTTATGACAATAACTTGCATATAAGCCTTTAAAATTAGCACTTTTGATTTCTCCCATAGACTTTTAAAGGGTCTTCCGCGGCATTCGAATTTGCCGTGAACACCCCAAATTGTTCGCTGTTCGGCGAACTTGCGAACAGCCAATGTTCGAGTCGAACATGAGTTCGACTTGAACTCGAAGCTCATCCCTACTCTTCAGCAATGCTGGCAGCACTCGTACGTCTTTTTCCCAAAGACAACCTCAGGATATGATGCTGAGCGCGTGCACTCAATTCTTTGGTCGACCATGGCGAGGCTGAATGGAACCTGTCCTGGTAAACCGCTGTATGGTCTTGGCCACCGTGCTGCAGCTCAGTTTCAGGGTCTTGGCAATCTTCTTATAGCCTAGGCCATCTTTATGTTGAGCAACAATTCTTTTTTCAGATCCTCAGAGAGTTCTTTGTCATGAGGTGCCATGTTGAACTTCCAGTGACCAGTATGAGAGAGTGAGAGCGATAACATCAAGTTCAACACACCTGCTCCCCATTCACACCTGAGACCTTGTAATACTAACGAGTCACATTACACCAAAGAGGGGAAATGGCTAATTGGGCCCAATTTGGACATTTTCACTTAGGGCTGTACTCACTTTTGTTGCCAGCGGTTTAGACATTAATGGCTGTGTGTTGAGTTAATTTAAGGGGACAGCAAATTTACACTGTTATACAAGCTGTACACTCACTACTTTACATTGTAGTAAAGTGTCATTTCTTCAGTGTGGCACATGAAAAGATAGAATAAAATATTTACAAAAATGTGAGGGGTGTATCACTTTTGTGAGATACTGTATCTTAGGAAGGGGTTTGTTGCCCTAACAGTTGCTCATTGCGAAGTAGTTCCCAACAAATGTAAAAAAGTTCTTCTTTTAGGTAGGATTAGACAAAGTATTATCTCTCTATATTATGTATACAGAAAAGCATATATAAAATGATCCTTTGTGCCAAGGTTTATGTGTGTTTGTTAGACTAGCACAGTAGGTGGCATATTTGTGGGTACAAATACTGTTACATGTGTGCAGTATACAATATCTAGCAAGTAGGCTCAGATTCTATTTAACCTCTTCACACCCATGCTATAGCCGAAAGACTGTTAAAGCATGGGCTTAAATTACCGGGAGGGCGATCCTGGCCCTTTACCACGTGATCAGCTGTCAGCCAATAACAGCTGATCACATGATGGAAACAGAAGCTGGTAATCGGCTTTTTTTGAGGGGAAAAAAAAATAAGCCGATTACTGTATAAACAGGACATCGGTCCCACACCATGACAGTCACTGCTGCTAAGCAGTGCCTACCAGTGCCACCTATCAGTGCCCACCAGTGCTGCCAATCAGTGCCCATCAGTGCCACCTATCAGTGTCACCTACCAGTGGCCATCAGTGCACCTATCAGTGCAGCCTCATCAGTGCCCACCAATGCCGCCTCATCAGTGCAGCCTATCAGAGCCCATCATTGCAGCCTATCAGTGCCCATCAGTGCCACCTGTTTTTAGTGTGTGACTGAGTTTTTAGATGCTTCTCTTGCTTCTTTGCAGCTGTTGAATTATTATACTTAACTACACTGACATGAGGTTATTACTGGCCCTGATACCTTTCTTGGGGTTACCATTGCTGGCCCTGACACCTTGCTAGGGGTTATCATTGCTGGCCCTGATACCTTGCTCGGGGTTATCATTGCTGGCCCTGATACCTTACTAGGGGTTATCATTGCTGGCCCTGACACCTTGCTAGGGGTTATCATTGCTGGCCTTGATACCTTGCTAGGGGTTATCATTGCTGCCCTGATACCTTGCTAGGGGTTATCAATGCTGGCCCTGATACCTTGCTAGGGGTTATCATTGCTGCCCTGATACCTTGCTAGGGGTTATCAATGCTGGCCCTGATACCTTGCTAGGGGTTATCATTGCTGCCCTGATACCTTGCTAGGGGTTATCAATGCTGGCCCTGATACCTTGCTAGGGGTTATCAATGCTGGCCCTGATACCTTGCTAGGGGTTATCAATGCTGGCCCTGATACCTTGTAGGGGTTATCATTGCTGCCCTGATGCCTTGCTAGGGGTTATCAATGCTGGCCCTGATACCTTGCTAGGGGTTATCATTGCTGCCCTGATACCTTGCTAGGGGTTATCAATGCTGGCCCTGATACCTTGCTAGGGGTTATCATTGCTGTCCCTGACACCTTGCTAGGGGTTATCATTTCTGGCCCTGACACCTTGCTAGGGGTTATCATTGCTGGCCCTGATACCTTGCTAGGGGTTATCAATGCTGTCCCTGACACCTTGCTAGGGGTTATCATTGCTGGCCCTGACACCTTGCTAGGGGTTATCATTGCTGGCCCTGATACCTTGCTAGGGGTTATCATTGCTGTTCCTGACATATGCTGGGGGTTTTACTTGCTGGCCTCAATGGAGCTTATTTTATTTCCACAATCTCTTCAGTGTACCTGCAGGCCCTATTTAGCCTATACAAAGAGGCTAAAGACTGGGAAGAATCACTCACTTGTGACCACACCAATTTTAGCCACACTTACCATTCGGCCACACCCACGCATACACATTTTCCGTGTGCTACATGCACCGCATCAGCCCCGCCGCTTTTCCTTGCAGCACTTACACATCACCCCAACAAAATTGGGCTTAAGCCAAGCCGCCCTGTCTCGGTCCCAGTCTCAAATCTCTGGCAGACTGAAATAGGTATTATTCAAGAATTGTCCTGTATATAGTGCCATCCATTTTTCCTTCAATTACCAAAAATCTAATTTAAGTCCAGGTTCTAATGCAATGAAACAAATTGAATATTTTTTCAAGGTAGTGCATGTGTAACATTTTACCATGAAATTTGGTTTGCTTTAGTTGTGTTACACTTTATCAGACAAAGTTGAACCTTGTATTTATGGGCAAGGCAGAATGTGTTAAAGAGCATTTATCTGTTCCATGAATGGTATAAAAATTGGTTATCTTGGTTAGCAATTAACCCAGATGCTTCCAACTGACAATCAAGGGACAATCATAAATTGTTTTATGATTTCTCTGCACACCTGAAGATGACACATCTCGCTCACCCACCACTTTCAAAGAATTTATTAGGCCATGCAGAGCTTAATAGAAAAAAGAATTAGCAAGTGCGCCTGTACAAGCTATTAATAAGACAATAACATTACTCTGAGAGCAGGGACATGCAGTCAGGGGAGGCAGGTGAGACAGATGCCACATACACACAAGCGGACTTTACGGCAGACTTTGTCCAGTGGACTTTTCGACGGACTTTCCGAATGAACGGACCTGCCTACACACGATCAACTAAAGTCCGACGGATTCGTACGTGATGACGTACGACCGGACTTAAACAAGGAAGTTCATAGCCAGTAGCCAATAGCTGCGTTGGTTTTTGTCCGTCGGACTAGCATATAGATGAGCGGACTTTTCGACCGGACTCGAGTCCATCGAAAAGATTTGAAACATGTTTCATTTCTAGGTCCGTCAAACTTTTGGGGAAAAAAAGCCTGCTGGAGCCCACACACGATCGAATTGTCCGACGGACTCTGGTCCGCAGGACCAAGTATGCCGTAAAGTTCGGTCGTGTGTACGCGGCAAGAGCCTCACCTGCCATGAACATTAAATAAATAAATGTAAATTTAAAAAAAAAAAATCCAGCTTCAAGGTTCATAGCTCATCGACCTGAGGTTGGGGGGTAGGTAGCCTACGTCCTACCCCAGCACTGGTAAAAAATTTGGGGCTCCTACGACCTATGGTTCCGGAGATATGGGCCTCCTTGCACAGCCTGTCAGAAGCTACATACAGCGCGGCCAGTTTAAATACAAGCTGGCACACTCTGTTTGCAGCAGACTGAGAGGATGAGCTCACTGTGCCTCTCCTCACCTCTTGTTAGAGGCACTGAGCTCAATTGGCAGCTTTGAGTTTTGGACCAATGGTAAAGTACCATTAGCCCCAGCTGTCCAATAAAAATGCTGCAGTGGAGGCACGCCTCTCACTGCAGTGTCACAGAAGGGGGAGTGTGTCTAAAAGACAAATGCTCCCTTCCAGACCAGCCCTCTTAACTACAAGGAAATACATGGGTTTATATGTATAAGATTTACCCACAATCCCATGTTTTTCTCACATAGTTAAGAGGGAGAAAGAGAGTCTGCTGTTGTTGAAAAGGTACTGTTATAATCAAGCTAAATCATATAATTGTATGCTATATGTTATAACTAGGGATGAGCCGAACACCCCCCTGTTCGGTTCGCACCAGAACATGCGAACAGGAAAAAAGTTTGCTCGAACACGCGAACACCGTTAAAGTCTATGGGACACGAACATTAATATTTAAAAGTGCTAATTTTAAAGGCTTATATGCAAGTTATTGTCATAAAAAGTGTTTGGGGACCTGGGTCCTGCCCCAGGGGACAAGGATCAATGCAAAAAAAAGTTTCAAAAATGGCAGTTTTTTCAGGAGCAGTGATTTTAATAATGCTTAAAAGTCAAACAATAAAAGTGTAATATCCCTTTAAATTTCGTAGCTGGGGCGTGTCTATAGTATGCCTGTAAAGGGGCGCATGTTTCCTGTGTTTAGAACAGTCTGACAGCAAAATGACATTTCGAAGGAAAAAAAGCCATTTAAAACTACCCGCGGCTATTGCATTGCCGACAATACACATAGAAGTTCATTGATAAAAACGGCATGGGAATTCCCCACAGGGCAACCCCGAACCAAAATTTAAAAAAAAATGACATGGGAGACCCCCTAAATTCCATACCAGGCCCTTCAGGTCTGGTATGGATATTAAGGGGAACCCCGCGCCAAAAAAAAAAAACGGCGTGGGGTCCCCCCAAAAATCCATACCAGACCCTTATCCGAGCACGCAACCTGGCAGGCCGCAGGAAAAGAGGGGGGGACGAGAGTGCACCCCCCCTCCTGAACCGTACCAGGCCACATGCCCTCAACATTGGGAGGGTGATTTGGGGTAGTCCCACAAAACACCTTGTCCCCATGTTGATGAGGACAAGGGCCTCATCCCCACAACCCTGGCTGGTGGTTGTGGGGGTCTGCAGGCGGGGGGCTTATCGGAATCTGGAAGCCCCCTTTAACAAGGGGACCCCCAGATCCCGGCCCCCCCTGTGTGAAATGGTAAGGGGGTACTTACCCTACCATTTCACTAAAAAACTGTCAAAAATGTTAAAAATGACAAGAGACAATTCCTTTATTTAAATGCTTCTTCTTTCTTCCTTCATCTGCTTCTGGTTCTTCTGGTTCTTCTGGTTCTTCCTCTGGCGTTCTCGTCCAGCATCTCCTCCGCTGCGTTTTCTATCTTCTTCTCCTCGGCCGCTCCGCACCCATGGCATGAGGGGAGGCTCCCGCTCTTCTCTTCATCTTCATCTTCTTCTTCATCCTCTTCTCTTCTTTCTTCTTCTCTTCTTCATTTTCTTCTCCGGGCTGCTCCTCACCCATGCTGGCATGGAGGGAGGCTCCCGCTGTGTGACGGCGTCTCTTCGTCTGACGGCTCTTAAATAATGGGGGGCAGGGCCAGCCGGTGACCCTGCCCCCCTCTGACGCACGGTGACTTGACAGGGACTTCCCTATGACATCACGGGGAATGCCACAGGGAAGTCCTGTCATGTCCCGTGCGTCAGAGTGGGCGGGGTCACCGGGTGGCCCCACCCCCCGTTATTTAAGAACCGTCAGATGAGGAGACGCCGTCACACAGCGGGAGCCTCCCTCCATGCCAGCATGGGTGAGGAGCGGCCCGGAGAAGAAAATGAAGAAGAGAAGAAGAAAGAAGAGAAGAGGATGAAGAAGAAGATGAAGAGAATAGCGGGAGCCTCCCCTCATGCCATGGGTGCGGAGCGGCCCAAGGAGAAGAAGATAGAAGACGCCACGAAGGAGATGCTGGACGAGAACGCCGGAGGAAAAACCAGAAGAACCAGAAGATGAAGGAAGAAAGAAGAAAGAAGAAGCATTTAAATAAAGGAATTGTCAAAAACTGTCTCTTGTCATTTTTAACATTTTTGACAATTTTTTAGTGAAATGGTAGGGGTAAGTACCCCCTTACCATTTCACACACACGGGGGGCCGGGATCTGGGGGTCCCCTTGTTAAAGGGGGCTTCCAGATTCCGATAAGCCCCCCGCCCGCAGACCCCCACAACCACCGGCCAGGGTTGTGGGGAGGAGGCCCTTGTCCTCATCAACATGGGGACAAGGTGTTTTGGGGGGCTACCCCAAAGCACCCTCCCAATGTTGAGGGCATGTGGCCTGGTACAGTTCAGGAGGGGGGGCCGCGCTCTCATCCCCCCTCTTTTCCTGCGGCCTGCCAGGTTGGGTGCTCGGATAAGGGTCTGGTATGGATTTTTGGGGGGACCCCACGGCTTTTTTTTTTTTGGCGCGGGGTTCCCCTTAAAATCCATACCAGACCTGAAGGGTCTGGTATGGAATATAGGGGGAACCCCACGTCATTTTTTTTTTAAACTTTGGCTGGGGTTCCCCTTAATATCCATACCAGACCTGAAGGGCCTGGTATGGAATTTAGGGGGTCTCCCACGTCATTTTTTTTTTTTTGGTTCGGGGTTGCCCTGTGGGGAATTCCCATGCCGTTTTTATCAATGAACTTCTATGTGTATTGTCGGCAATGCAATAGCCGCGGGTAGTTTTAAATGGCTTTTTTTCCTTCGAAATGTCATTTTGCTGTCAGACTGTTTTAAACATGGGAAACATACACCCCTTTACAGGAATACTATAGACACCCCCCAGGTACGAAATTTAAAGGGATATTACACTTTTATTGTTTGACTTTAAGCATTATTAAAATCACTGCTCCTGAAAAAAACGGCCGTTTTTAAAACTTTTTTTTGCATTGATCCATGTCCCCTGGGGCAGGACCCAGGTCCCCAAACACTTTTTATGACAATAACTTGCATATAAGCCTTTAAAATTAGCACTTTTGATTTCTCCCATAGACTTTTAAAGGGTGTTCCGCGGCATTCAAATTTGCCGCGAACACCCCAAATTGTTCGCTGTTCGGCGAACTTGCGAACAGCCAATGTTCTAGTCGAACATGAGTTCGACTCGAACTCGAAGCTCATCCCTAGTTATAACATAATAATGTATTATTTATCTATTTACTGTGAAATTACTGGTTGGAAGTTATAACTTCAAATTTCACTAATTTATCCGTTAAGCCATCTGCTTGAGTACAGTTTTTGAAAATATCCTTAAAAATAATATATAATAATTATTTGTATATTACTTACTTATGGTAATTACCCCCTTGCCACCCAGGCCAATTCTGACACTTCTCTCCTACATGTAATAATCATAAATTTTTGCTAGAAAATTACGCAGAACCCCCAAACATTATATACATTGTTTTAGCAGAAACCCTAGGGAATAAAATGGTGGTCGTTGCAACTTTTTTATGTTACACGGTATTTGCGCAGCAATTTTTCAAACTCGTTTCTTTTGGAAAAAAACTGTTTCATGAATAGAAAAAAAGGAAAAGATAACCTGATTTTTTTTTTTTGTACAATGTGAAAGATGTTACGCCAAGTAAATAGATACCTAAATCTCCATAGCCGACGCTTTACATTTTTTTACAGATTATATTTTTAGAGTTACAGAGGAGGTCTAGTGCTAGAATTATTGCTCTCGCTCTAACGATCATGGCGTATGTAACCTGTGTGTATCTGGCTCTGATACTAGCCAGTGCCTCACCAGCCACTCACCTCACCGCACGTCCCGGTCTGAAATATATGGATAAACACCTGCAGTATTCTGACTAAGGCTGGCCATACACTTTACAATTTTCTTATTCAATTTCCTTTAGATTTTACATTCAACTATGTAGTGCAAGGGCCTGCCTGATTGCATACACATTGAAAGTGTTTAGGTTGTAACTCAGATTATATGATTTTGGTAAATCTAAAGGAAAATTGAATTAGAAAATTGTACACTGCTTAAAAACATTTAACGGAAAACTTGTTAATCAGAGTATAGCATCAAGTCAATTAAATCCTGGGATATTGATCTGGTCAGTTAAGTAGCAGAGGGCTGCTTTCATCTGCTCTGGTGTTAATGAAATTAACAACAGGCGCACTAGATGGGCAACAATGAGAGAACCTCCAAAACAGGAATGGTTTTACAGATGGAGGCCACTGACATTTTTTTCCCTTCTCATCTTTTCTAACTGTTTTTCACTAGTTTTACATATGGCTAGGGTCAGTGTCACAACTGGTAGCATAAGGTGATACCTGGACCCTATAGAGGTTGCACAGGCAGTCCAACTCCTCCAGGATGGCACATCAATATGTGCCATTGCCAGAAGGTTTGCTGTGTCTCCCAGCACAGTCTGCAGAGCATGGAGGAGATTCCAATAGACAGGCAGTTACTCTAGGAGAGCTGGACAGGGCCATAGAAGGTCCTTAACCCATCAGCAGGCCCAGTATCTGCTCCTTTGTGCAAGGAGGATCAGGATGAGCACTGCCAGAGCTCTACAAAATCACCTCCAGCAGGCCAAATTGTCAGAAACACACTTCATGAGGGTGGCCTGAGGGCCCGACATCCTCTAGTTGGCCCTGTACTTACTGCCTGGCACTGGGGAGCTTGATTGGCATTTGCTATTGAACACCAGAATTGGCAGGTCCGCCACCGGCGCCCTGTGCTTTTCAGGTTCACCCTGAGCACATGTGACAGACGTGAAAGGTTCTGGAGAAGCCATGGAGAACATTTATGCTGCCTGTAACATCGTTCAGCATGACTGGTTTGGTGGTGGGTCAGTGATGGTCTAGGGAGGCATATCCATGGAGGGATGCACAGACCTCTACAGGCTAGACAATGGCATCCTGACTACCATTAGGTATCTGGATGAAATCCATGGGCACATTGTCAGACTCTACACTGGTGCAGTGGGTCCTGGGTTCTGGGCTCTGTTCCCATAATTAGTAACACTATCTACATGCCCCTGCTGAGATATTTAGCTATATCCAATATACTTTCTAACTGCTGATTGAACTTTCTCATCCTACCGTGATTTGCATGTTTTTGCATTACAATTTAAGATGGAGACATATTTCCTTCTCTGTCTCATCTGTGAACCTTGGCCGTGTCCTGAGGAAGCCTAATGGTGAAACACGTAGACATACAAGGGCTTACTGCACAATAATCATAGATGCTAGATGTTACAACTGTCATTTTGTTTTTTAGATATTTGTGTTTTTCAATAAATTTATATTTTTTATACTGCTATATCTTCTCCACTGTTTCTTAGCCTAAAAAGTCTGCCTCCCTGGTAATACTCAGTACTACCTTATTTTGTATCCATTAGATTAATTTAGTTCTGGCTCCCCTGTAATCAGTGGAGCAGTTTGTGATTGCTTTGGATTGTTCTAGGCTTCACTGGCTGCAGGTTCGACTGCTTCTCTTGTCTTCTTGAGAATTCTAGAATGTAGTGGACTACAAGAGGCAGCCTGAATATTTATGTGGTCCCAGCCAATCCCTTGGGAAGAATGCCCAGTAAGTGGCTGGGGAGTACAAAAATAGGGTGGGTTCTGGAGCTGCCCTGTTCTTGTCCAGGAGGAGAAGTTTACAGCCTGAAGGAATGCCACCCTTCTAGGCAGTTCCGCTAAAGTTCTTACAAGAGTTCACTGAGGTCCTAGCTAAGATAGAGATGGGTGGCCTACTGTTCTGAGAATAGCTGGAGCTGATCAAGGGATTTCACTGAGGATCTGGTCTGGAGAGATCATGGGAGAAATGTCTGGCTGATACTGGAAGGAGGCAAGTATCCAGGGACATTGTGAGTACAGACCTGAGTGTAGGATCTGAGTGACTGTGTGCTGCTATTATCTCTTGTGCATCAGTGCCAGGGTTTGCTCAAATTAGGATATTTCTTATGGTGTCCAGTGCTGCCGATTCCCTTAGTTGCTATTAGAGGGACTGTACTAAAAAGCTTTGACAAAGTGTAGCGGTTTTCCTGAATTCCAAGGGCCTGATTGTGACCCCCAGAGCCAGGGAGAACTGATATTCCTCCTCAGGGTACGGGTTACTAGGTATAGTGGATGAAGTGCAAGGTGGCAAGATTGGGCGCCATTCACTTTTAGTAAAAGAGAGTTTTATTTCTCTTAACAGGAATGGTGGGGAGAGAGGGTTTTAGGGCACAGGACACCCTTAGGCAAATGCAATAGCATTTAAGGCAAACCCCACAGACAAAAATAGAACTAGGCAGACAGCAATACATAATGAGGGCCTTTAAGCTGAATGCAGCAATCTGTATCTTGTAGCCAATGCTGTCTCCTATAGCAACAACTTCTCTCACAGTATTTTACTGTAGATCTTCCAGTTTAACTCACAGTAATGCACTGTAGATCTTCCAGCTTAACTCACAGTATCCCACTGTAGATCCTTAAGCTCAGCTCACCGTCTTTCACTAGACTTCTTGGACTCTCAGCTACCTGCTGGATTCCTGAGCTTCACCCACAGCTAAACGCTGTACTTTATCTTCGAGCTTCACTTACAGCTACCCGCTGTACTCCTGCAAGCTTTACTCACAGCTACCCACTGCCTTCCTGGATGAGTTTCCACTGAGGCTTTCCCACTACTACATTGTCCCCCGCTAATGAAGTGTCTTCTCTGGTACTCCTTAAGAACTTCATCCCTTCCAAACTTGCCTCCGGTAACATTAGTGGTCATCCCTTTGTGGCAACTGCTTCTCCTTTACCTCCAACAACGATCAGGCTCCCTTCAGGACGAGCCTCCTAACACATGTGGTTCTGCCCCAGGCTTTGGGCTTAACCTTGGCTGCTCCTCCTTTTGCGGAACCCTGAACTGCTGGATAGGCCTTAAGTGGACCTAGCAGCCAGCATGCCTCCTGGATAGGCCTCAGGCTGCAGGCCTAGCAACCAGGAGCTTCTCAACACAAACCCACCCAGGCCGCAGCCTCGGGCGGGAAGAACCCTAATCACTTGACTCCTCCCAAATAAATAGCCTATCCCAGCATACACAGCGGTCGAAGAAACTCCTGCTGATTGGCTGAGACAACCTAGTTACCCATTACCTGAATTTATTGTAATCCATCATTCTAATGCCAAAAGCAACAGTGTCCCCTATTGACAGGAGAGAGACTACCCCAAACTCAGACTTAGGACAGGAATCAGTGGCTCAATCTACCAATTAGCCAGACTAGTTACCACCTAGCACAACTAGATTTATTAGCAGCCCTGTTTAGGACCAGGGTGCTACAATAGTGAAGAGTGTTCTCTTGTTTATGCACTGTGTTACTGGAGTATCTCACAGCTCACTGTAACCTACCTAAGCATCAAAAAAAGAGGTGGTGAGCACTACATTTGTATAGTGGTTTCCATAGTTTAATGGGTCAGGGCCATTTTGGCGGCAAACGGGGAACCTACTCAATATTAGATGAGTAGTCAGAATGTTATGGTGGGTAATTATAACGTTATGGGTCATCAGTGTACATGCAATCCCTTTTTTAGCAGACTCCACTTGTGTGCCACCCCGGACTTTAGCTGGCCATACATGGTTTGAAATTTGGCCTGTTCAGCAGTGACCTACTGCATTTTGATCCATGTATGGGCAGGCTGGTTGTGCACGTCAATCTATTGACTGTTGCTCAACCTGCAATGTATCAATGTATAGGCTGTTTTAGTGATATAACAGCACATGCCAAATAACAAACAAAAAGAATCAACCTCATAGTGTAGTATGAATACAACCAACACTTTGGTGTCCTTTTATGAAACTGAGATCAGCGGCGATCCTGAGTCTCACCGCTGATCTCAGGTCATTACCAGTTTATGAAACTGAGATAATCAGCGGAGAACATGTTCTCCGCTGATTATCTCAGCACAGTGAGAATCTGTAACTGACTTCACAGAAACGGCCAGTTTATGAAGGTGCGATCTCAGCACCTCACTGGCGATCTGTGACAGAATTCTCACTTTCTGATTCACCATTTCAGAAGTGGAGAATCAGAGTGAGAAGCCTGAAACTGCCTGATATTCTGGAGAAAGCAAGAAGTCTTTTGACTTCTTTCTTTCACCAAACAGTCAGAGCACATCTTCCCCACCATTACACACCCCAAAACCAGCAGGATAGGAATTTATAGTATATATATATATAATCACTAAATAGCACAGACATCTTCAAAAATTCTACACATTACTCAACTTGATTAACATTCAGACCAAGAAACATAGATTATCATGTGTATGTAGCCTTTCTTCAAAATTATGTTTATCCTTGAATATCTAAGGGAGTGTCCAGAGAGAAAACAGGGAAAGAACCCAACACCCAGAGATCAACAAACAGCAGCTACAGGCCTGATATTCCTCCACACCTTTATCCAGACCCTTTGCCGCCATCTGTCTTTCTCGAGACCCCGAATTTTCCCTACCTCACCAAGAATCTCACACACCACCAGAAGAGGAAGGACTTTCTGCCGAACGGATACCTGACACCGTGCATTCCAGGTGTAATATCTGACTACTAAGCTGACTAGAAAAAGAGTGTCCAAATCAAATCCCTTGCGATTCTGAAATGCTCCATACACCCACTCAGCATAAGACATGCTAGTCAGGAAGGGAATATTCAGAGCCCTCCCCACCTTTTTATAGACTTCTATATTGAAAGGGCACTGAAGCAAGAAGTGGTCCATGGTTTCCACTTCACCCTGACACTCTGCCCTTGGACAACCACAATTGTCCAAAGAGCGGCACTTCAGGTTCCCCCTCACATAGAGCCTACCATGGAAAGCGAGCCAGACCTGGTCCCTAAATTTCAAGGGAATCCGCTCAGAATTTATTAACTGTAAACCCTCCCTCATAATATGACCTGGGCAATCCCTTAAGGCCAGTGGCGCATGAAAGCCAATACCCACGATCTTCTCACCCAGGAGTCTCCTAAGAAGGGACCTGATATCCTCCGTTGTCACATGCCACTGTTTAAGAATTTTCAGGCACAGGGCAACATAAGCCGGGAGCTTACCGTGCTTGATCCTTAGGCTTTTCACTGGCCCGCCACTCTCCCAACAGCCCAGAAAAGGTCTAAAACAGATCTGGAAAATACCAACCCATCCAGGCGGTCTCTCTGCTAGCATGCTACCAAAATTGTGTTTCAAAAACATCAGAGAGAAGAACACAACCGGGTTGACCATCCCTAGGCCACCCTTCCACCTAGATAGGTAAGTCACATTCCGCTTCACAAGATTCAGCCTGTTACCCCATAATAATTGGAAGAAACAACTATAAATCCTGGTATAGCAAGACTCTGGCAAGATGCAAACAAAGCTGACATACAGAAAGATAGGATTCAGGTAGGTCTTAATCAAGTCCACCCTTTCCCTCAAAGAGAGCCGCCACCCTTTCCAGCATTTCACCTTGACATCAGCATCATTCAGCCTGGCTTCCCAATTTGACTTACTGTAATCATCAGGGCCAAACTCCATGCCTAATACTTTGACTTTCTGCTGAGGCCTCGGGAAGGTGTCCAGAAGTGCAAAGCTCTCACCTCCCTCACTCATCCAAAAAACTTCACTTATCACGGTTGACCTTGGAGCCTGATGCCTCGGAATTCTGCTCTATAACTGAAACCACCTCCTGCGCCTCCTCTGTCCCAGAGATAAAGACAGAAACATCATCAGCATAGGCCACAACCCTCAAGGGCGGCTCACCAGTAATGCCCACTGGCACTCCGCACAACGGTCCGCTCTCTAGCCTTCTGATGAAGGGGTCGATTGCGAACACGTATAGCAAAGGGCTCAGTGGACACCCCTGGCGCACCCCCGATCCAACCCTGAAGGGCCGTCCAACCCAACCATTAACAAGCATGAAGCTCTCTGCCTCTCTGTATATAGTCTTAAGCCATCCAATAAACCCACCCTCCAGGCCATACTTGTCAAGGAGAAGCCAGAGGTACTCATGATTGACACGATAAAGTGCTTCTGCCCTGGACAGAACAGTGCTGCTGACGAGAAAGTAATCTGTCTGCTATTGACAACAAGCGCCAGAAAATTATCTTCGCCAGAATCTTTCTATCGACATTGAGAAGGCTAATGGGGCACCAATTCTCAATCATCGAGGGATCCTTGCCTTTTTACAACAGAATCACATAAGATTGTCTCATGGAGGGAGGGAGTGAACCCTCCTGCAGACAGCCGTTAAATACCTCCACAAGATAAGGTACCAAGCTGGATTTGAAAGTCTTATAAAATTCAGCCGTCAATCCGTCTGGCCCAGGGGTTTTCTTAATAGCCAGACCATTTATAGCTATGACTACCTCTTCTGCTGTGATTCCCCCTGTCAAACTTGCCAGTTATTTCCCAGACCTGGTGTAGAATCCAGAAAACTCGACATCTTTGCCCGATCGAGGTACTTCTCCCCCAGAAGATCCACATAAAAAGACCTCGAGACCTTCAGGATCCCTGACCTGGATTTCGTCAAAGAGCCCGTACTAACCCTTAGCCCAACAACCGTCTTAACTGCTATGCTTTGTTTGCAGTTCTGATAAGGGTCAGGTGAGTGATATTTCCCATAGTCCCTTTCCAGAACCAAAGAAGCATGCCGGTCATACTGATGCTTCCTAAGAAGAAGTTTCACCTCAGACATTTCCCCGGAATCTCCACCACTCGAGACAAAGCGATCAAGTTTTCTCCGCAGCTGCTGGTAGGCAATGTACCTACCAAGCTGTTTCCTTTTTCCTATGGCCTAGAAAAACCCACTAATCCGGCTTTTGGCAAGCTCCCACCACTCAAACTTACTACTGCAGAAATCCAGGATGGTTACCTGAGCCTGAAAAAAATCCTCAAAAGATTGTCTTACCTCCTTGTCATCCAGCAGAGCCAAATTCATCCTCCAAATACCCTTTCCTTTAGGTGGCATAACTGAAGCATTGAGAATAACACAGCAAAAGGTGATCAGAGAACTCCACCGAAAAGGCAGAGTCCCCCTTTAAAAAAAACTATCTATCCTGCTCTCACAACTGCCTCGCTTAAATATGTAGCACATGCTGTCTGGGCAACGCTTAATATGCGCATCTTCCAGACCTGCTTCCCTGGCTATCGTATTAAGAAATACGCTATCATATCTCAGGCTGTCAGTGGAGCCTTTCCTGTCTTTGGGCCTAGTAACGGTGTTAAAATCACCTCCAAAGACAACTTGCCGAGATGTAAAAAGGAAAGGCTTAATCATTGTAAAGAGGCATTTCCTCTCCCATCTAGTTTGTGGTCCATAACTATTTATTAAACGCAGATCATGCCCCTTCACAGAGACGTCCAGGACCATACACCTTCCAACCTCTACCTTGATAACCCGCCGACACGTTACCATGCCAGTAAAAAGTACTGCAACTCCGTTGTAAGGCTCGGCCGCAAGAGACCAGAAGGAGGGCCCACGCCTCCACTCCCTCTTTGCCAGGTAGACATCGGCAAGGCTATTTATTTTTTGCAAAAATAAAATATCAGCATTCATCTCGCTGAGCAAAAATAAGGCCATATTACGAGCTCTTACAGATTTTATGCTGGCAACATTAATCGTTGCCAACTTTATCGGAGTGGGAACTGCCATCAGGATGATTGAGGTAGGCGTTTCTTAGCCTGAGCTCCCTCCCCTCTTACTGGAGACCTTGACCTCTTTAGAGAACACTCTACCTCATCCTCCTCCATCTGAGACACGGATTTAGAAGACTCCACCCCTCAGATAAGGACTCAAACTTGTTTCCCAGCGGTAGATCATCTACCTCTAAAGAGGAAACCAAGGAGGCAGAGGTCAGGACTACCTTATTCCTCCTTCTCCCCACCTTGGTCCACTCTCCCTCCTCCCCTGAAACATTACCCTGAAAGACCTCATCTACATTATTAGCAGTGGCAACTTCCCCCTTCTTAGAACCTCTACTAGAGGTTTTACACTGCCTTAGGGAAGGCCCTGATGAAGCTGCCACCTCAGATCTGCACGAATCTGCCCCTTTGGCAGCCTCAGCCAATCTGGATGACTTATTTACTTTTGGAACACTGGGCACCTGAAACACTGGGGAAGAACACACAACAGAAGTAGACCCCAACACAGTAGGGAGAACAGACTGGGGAGCAGACACTAGAGGGGTCACACCTTCAGGTTGGGAAACTGACACCTGGGGGGGCCCCCAGGAGTAGCTGAAACAGCTCCACCAGTCCCTTGCTGCCCCCCATGTTCCTCCTCCTCCATCCTCAGCAGTTCTTCCACCACCTCTGGCTGATTATGGAGAGCATCAGGGCAAAGGCTATAGGGGTGACCTAACTTGTTATAAAGATTACAACAAATACTATTGCAGTCTTTTGCAACATGCCCTGAGCCCTAACAGAGGGAATATTTCTGCACAGAACATGAGCTTGAAAAATGCCCCTTTTCACCACAGTGATGACATAGCTTTGGTTGCCCTGCATAAAAAGTAATAATCCTGTCAGGACCTATAAAGGCAGATGAAGGGATGTGCTTAACAACATTACCTGTGACATGCAGTTTTACTAACACTGTCCATCCTCCTGTCCATATCCCCTATCGTCTACAACTTTCCTCAAGGGGGCTTGACATCAGCATATCTCCCCAACCACACCACCAGATCCGCAGCAGGAATGGACTGCTGTGGATCTGGACTAGAATGGTGATGTTCTTATATAATGGCTGGCGAGAGACAACTTTGGGTGACAAACCTGCCCATCTTGGGGACTCCTTTCACCTCTGCTCATACCTCTCCCAAAAGACATCTAATCCTTCCGCTTTGACAAAAGAGAGGTCATACTCATATGACCCAACTGAGCTGATAAGGGCAAAAATCTCCTCCGCTTTAAAACCCATCCCCAGAATACGGTCCACCATATCTCTCCTGTTTTGGGGGGCCTTCTCCAGTCCACCTCAATTGGACCACATTGCGGCGTTTAAAGGAGCTACCAGATGGTATCAGATTGTCCCGACCTTCGCTCACATCATCCCTAGTGACCGCAGAATAATTGGCCCTACTCACCCTCGGGACAGGTGCAGCCACCGCTGCAGCATAGGAAATAACTGCACTCCTTGCAACATCCCGCACATCACTTTTAGTTACAGACCCCTCTTTAGATAAAGTAGTAACAACATTATTGTCAAAAACAGATGGAGCAGAGACTTCTGACAGAGAAATATTTACATTACCCTTGGTAATTCTTACTTCATTACCAGTAACTAAAGGGTTACCAACAGTGGAGATGTCCTTATCAGCACTCTTCACAGCATAGTTTGCACACCCTTCACTGGCTTTCTGTACACAGGTGGAAGTCTCAGCCAGGAGATGAGCTTGCTCTTCACTGCCCTCTACTGCACCATCCATAGGAACTACACCTCCATTATGGTGTATAGGCAAGTCATGAACAAAAACAGCTTTTTCTGCCACCTGTTGTTTTAAAGGTTTTGGGGGGACATCATTATCCACTTCTTCATCCTCAGATGATCCAGACACGGCAAACTTGCGACCATGCAAAGGTGATTCCATTTCTGTAATTAACTTTAGCATACCTGCTCCCTTCACAGGCTCAGATGGATCATCTTGCTCCATAGCCTCCTGCTGCAGTGACAAGGGAACAGAACTTCCTTGGCCCGATGACATACTGGCAGTCAAAACACCTGACTGCTGATCACCAACAGCCTGCGTGCCAGAGCTTTCTCCACTTTATGCAGGCATACTGATACTTGGCTCGGAATGTAAAGATTTTCCAGCATGCTGGCCAGAAACACAGTCCGAGCCCACAGAAACTTTTTTGCATTGCACTGACCTTTCTTTCTCGCACTCTGGTGATGCTTCTCCTCCACTTGACTCTATGGCCCCTCTGCGCACTGTACGGAAGCGATCATCATTGCCATATTTCTCCTTGAAAGCTTCGCTGGTTTCTTTCAATGCGGCCACCAGCAGACTCTGCTTTTCCACTTTGGCCTCCAAATAGAGTTGCCACCTCATCCCTTTAAACCCGAACACATATGAATTACACAGGTTCTGAGGCTAATTAAATGCAGATAAGGCACCAAGTGAGTTTAATTATCACCTTAATCAGCCACAGAACCTGTATAATTAATATGTGTTCGGGTTTAAAGGGATGAGGTGGCAACCATACCTCCAAAGCCATTAACTCAGGCCGCATCTGTCTTCTCTTAGAACTGTGAAGCTGGTCATTTGCAATTTTTTTATGCTTGAAGTCAAACTTTAACTTCGCCAGTACTTCCTCCTCCTTGGCAATTCTCGCAATCCTAGCACAAACCTTCTTTCTGTAGGCTAACAGGCTTTCACCTTTAGCTGGGCCATTTCTCAGGTCCTCAAACACTGGTATGAGAGGACTGGTACTCTGGCCATCCGGGAGATCCTCCCCTGGGTCCACCCCAGATTCCTGCATCCACACTGGGTATAGGGAGTAATCAAGCTCCCTGGATCAGTAGGCCTCACTGGAGCTCAGATCAGCAGTAATGCAGCCATACCCTTTGCAGCTATAACAGCTTCAACTCTTCTGAGAAGGCTGTCCACAAGGTTTAGGAGTGTGTCTATGGGAATGTTTGACCATTCTTCCAGAAGCGCATTTGTGAGGTCAGGCACTGATGTTGGACGAGAAGGCCTGGCTCTCAGTCCTCGCTCTAATTCATCCCAAAGGTGTTCTATTGGGTTCATCGGGTTCTATTGGGTTCATGTCTTTATGGATCTTGCTTTGTGCACTGGTTCAAATCATTTGGTGGAGGGGGGATTATGGTGTGGGGTTGTTTTTCAGGGGTTGGGCTTGGCCCATTAGTTCCAGTGAAGGGAACTCTTAAGGCGTCAGCATAACAAGACATTTTGGACAATTTCATGCTCCCAACTTTGTGGGAACAGTTTGGGGATGGCCCCTTCCTGTTCCAACATGACTGCGCACCAGTCCACAAAGCAAGGTCCATAAAGACATGGATGAGCGAGTTTGGGGTGCAGGGCCTGCACAGTCCTGACCTCAACCCGATAGAACACCTTTGGGAGCGGAGTGGAGACTGCAAGCCAGACCTTCTCGTCCAACATCAGCGCCTGACCTCACAAATGCGCTTCTGGAAGAATGGTCAAACATTCCCATAGACACACTCCTAAACATTGTGGACAACCTTCCCAGAAGAGTTGAAGCTGTTATAGCTGCAAAGGGTAGGCCAACTCAATATTGAACCCTACGGACTAAGACTGGGATGCCATTAACCACTTGAGCCCCGGACCATTATGCTGCCTAAGGACCAGAGGTCTTTTTCCAATTTGGCACTGCTGTACCCAAACGAAATTTGCGTCCTTTTCTTCCCACAAATAGAGCTTTCTTTTGATGGTATTTGATCACCTCTGCGGTTTTTATTTTTTGCGCTATAAACGGAAAAAGACCGAAAATTTTGAAAAAAAATGATATTTTCTACTTTTTGTTATAAAAAAAATCCAATAAACGAAATTTTAGTCATTCATTTAGGCCAAAATGTATTCGGCCACATGTCTTTGGTAAAAAAAATGTCAATAAGCGTATATTTATTGGTTTACGCAAAAGTTATAGCGTCTACAAACTAGGGTACATTTTCTGTAATTTACACAGCTTTTAGTTTATGACTGCCTATGTCATTTCTTGAGGTGCTAAAATGGCAGGGCAGTACAAAACCCCCCCAAGTGACCCCATTTTGGAAAGTAGACACCCCAAGGAAATTGCTGAGAGGCATGTTGAACCCATTGAATATTTATTTTTTTTGTCCCAAGTGATTGAATAATGACAAAAAAAAAAAATAAAATATTTACAAAAAGTTGTCACTAAATGATATATTGCTCACACAGGCCATGGGCCTATGTGGAATTGCACCCCAAAATACATTCAGCTGCTTCTCCTGAGTATGGGGATACCACATGTGTGGGACTTTTTGGGAGCCTAGCCGCGTATGGGGCCCCGAAAACCAATCACCGCCTTCAGGATTTCTAAGGGTGTAAATTTTTGATTTTACTCCTCACTACCTATCACAGTTTCGGAGGCCATGGAATGCCCAGGTGGCACAAACCCCCCCAAAATGACCCCATTTTGGAAAGTAGACACCCCAAGCTAATTGCTGAGAGGCATATTGAGTCCATGGAATATTTTATATTTTGACACAAGTTGTGGGAAAGTGACACTTTTTTTTTTTTTTTTTGCATAAAGTTGTCACTAAATGATATATTGCTCACACAGGCCATGGGCATATGTGGAATTGCACCCCAAAATACATTTAGCTGCTTCTCCTGAGTATGGAGATACCACATGTGTGGGACTTTTTGGGAGCCTAGCCACGTACGGGGCCCCAAAATCCAATCACCGCCTTCAGGATTTCTAAATGTGAAAATTTTTGATTTCACTCTTCACTGCCTATCACAGTTTCGGAGGCCATGGAATGCCCAGGTGGCACAAAACCCCCTCAAATGACCCCATTTTGGAAAGTAGACACCCCAAGCTATTTGCTGAGAGGCATGGTGAGTATTTTGCAGCTCTCATTTGTTTTTGAAAATGAAGAAAGACAAGAAAAAACATTTTTTTTTTCTTTTTTCAATTTTCAAAACTTTGTGACAAAAAGTGAGGTCTGCAAAATACTCACTATACCTCTCAGCAAATAGCTTGGGGTGTCTACTTTCCAAAATGGGGTCATTTGGGGGGGTTTTGTGCCACCTGGGCTTTCCATGGCCTCCGAAACTGTGATAGGCAGTGAAGAGTGAAATCAAAAATTCACGCCCTTAGAAAGCCTGAAGGCGGTGCTTGGTTTTCGGGGTCCCGTACGTGGCTAGGCTCCCAAAAAGTCTCACACATGTGGTATCCCCGTACTCAGGAGAAGCAGCAGAATGTATTTTGGGGTGTAATTTCACATATTTCCATGGCATGTTTGAGCAATATATCATTTAGTGACAACTTTGTGCAAAAAAAAAAAAAAAAAATGTGTCTCTTTCCCGCAACTTGTGTCGCAATATAAAATATTCCATGGACTCGACATGCCTCTCAGCAAATAGCTTGGGGTGTCTACTTTCCAAAATGGGGTCATTTGGGGGGGTTTTGAACTGTCCTGGCATTTTATGCACAACATTTAGAAGCTTATGTCACACATCACCCACTCTTCTAACCACTTGAAGACAAAGCCCTTTCTGACACTTATTGTTTACATGAAAAAGTTATTTTTGTTTTGCAAAAAAATTACTTTGAACCCCCAAACATTATATATTTTTTTAAAGCAAATGCCCTACAGATTAAAATGGTGGGTGTTTCATTTTTTTTTTCACACAGTATTTGGGCAGCGATTTTTCAAACGCATTTTTTGGGGAAAAAACACACTTTTTTAAATTTTAATGCACTAAAACACACTATATTGCCCAAATGTTTGATGAAATAAAAAAGATGATCTTAGGCCGAGTACATGGATACCAAACATGACATGCTTTAAAATTGCGCACAAACGTGCAGTGGAAACAAAATAAATACATTTTTAAAAGCCTTTAAAAGCCTTTACAGGTTACCACTTTAGATCTACAGAGGAGGTCTACTGCAAAAATTACTGCTCTCGATCTGACCTTCGCGGTGATACCTCACATGCATGGTGCAATTGCTGTTTACGTTTGACGACAGACCGCCGATTGTGTTCGCCTTAGCGCGAGAGCAGGGGGCGACAGGGGTGCTTTTTTTTTTTTTTTTTTTTTTTTTTTTTCTTTATTATTTTTCTGCTTTTTTTATCTTATTTTTAAACTGTTCCTTTCATATTTTTTTTTTTTTAATCATTTTTATTGTTATCTCGGGGAATGTAAATATCCCCTATGATAGCAATAGGTAGTGACAGGTACTCTTTTTTGAAAAAATTGGGGTCTATTAGACCCTAGATCTCTCCTCTGCCCTCAAAGCATCTGACCACACCAAGATCGGTGTGATAAAATGCTTCCCCAATTTCCCAATGGCGCTATTTACATCCGGCGAAATCTAAGTCATAAAATGCTCGTAGCTTCCGGTTTCTTAGGCCATAGAGATGTTTGGAGCCACTCTGGTCTCTGATCAGCTCTATGGTCAGCTGGCTGAATCACCGGCTGCATTCTCAGGTTCCCTGTTGAGACAGGAGAGCCAGAGAAAAACACGGAAGACGGTGGGGGGGGCATTCCCTCCCACGGCTTGTAAAAGCAGTCTAGAGGCTAATTAGCCGCTAGGATTGCTTTTACATGAAAGCCGACCGCTGGCTGAAAAGAATGATACCAAGATGATACCTAAATCTGCAGGCATCATTCTGGTATAACCACTCAAAGTCGTGAATGGCGTACCTGAAGACAAAAAAATGGTTAACAATAAAGCACAGTAAACGGTAAAGTATAAAAAATTGCATACCTGAAAAGCAAACATGATAAAACATAATAACAATAAAACATTGCAGAATAGAATACAGTAAAAAAGAGCAGAACAATAGAGAGAGAATAGAGAGAGAGAGAACAATAAAACGACAACTATTTTTTTTAATTTTATATATATTTTTTTTTTTTTTGACACTTTTTTTGTAACTAACTTTTGTAACTGTAACCGGTTCCAGGTTCGGGTCTCACAAAATGCGATGGCATCTTGGGAGACCCTGTGAAAGTGTGCCTAGTCTGTGGAATGCTGTACCCTACGCTAATACTCAATTAGTGAATGGTAGCGTTCAAAACATTCACCAATGCAAAGACCAGGATTGTCAGGACAGGAGGGACAATAATAGCGGGTGTCACGCCTATATCCGCGCTTCCTGCAGACACAACATCTTTTTGGGGGGGTTCGTTGGGTAGGGGTACTCGGGAGGAAATAAAGAAAATGCCTCTCATGCAGCCGACTGCATTTGGTTGGAGATGTGAATGGGGGAAGTACGGGCGCTGCAGAAGCGGTGGGTTCCCAATTAGGATTGGCGAATGCAGCAGGAAGGGCATTATGGGCACGACGGGCCTGTGTTTGTCTTTTTGGTGGCAGCGGGACACTACTTGTGCTTGCCACCTCACCAGCTTGAACTGCACTTATGGGACTCGCCACGTCACCAAGTGTTGCTGCAGTGCTGGTTTGACTACGACCGGGGTGTACTAGGCCACTGGTGCTTGCCAGTTCACCAAAACGCTACCAAAAAAACTGTTAGTGATCGCAGGGATCAGACCTGACTCTGCGAACTCTGCAGTTATGTGTTTAGTGTTTTGTAAGTGTCAGTGATCGATTGATACTGCACTTGGGTGGGCTGGGCTGGGCCGGGCAGAGGGGCAAAACGCAGGTGCTAGCAGGTATCTGGGCTGATCCCGCTAACACTGCGTTTTTGGGAACCCTAAACTGCTGGGGACGCTAGTATAGATCTGATCGGATCAGATATTGATCCGTTCAGATACTATAACACTAAGGGAGGTGTATGCTGCGTGTGTGGGTGTTAGCGGTACTGGCGCTAACCTGACGCTGCCTGGGGCTAGTGCTTGCCAGTTCACCAAAACGCTACCAAAAAAACTGTTAGCGATCGCAGGGATCAGGCCTGACTCTGCGAACGCTGCAGTTATGCGTTTAGTGTTTTGTAAGTGACAGCGATCGATCGATACTGCACTTGGGTGGGCCGGGCGGAGGGGCAAAACGCAGGTGCTAGCGGGTATCTGGGCTGATCCCGCTAACACTGCGTTTTTGGGAACCCTAAACTGCTGGGGACGCTAGTATAGATCTGATCGGATCAGATATTGATCCGATCAGATACTATACCACTAAGGGAGGCGCATGCTGTGTGCGTGGGTGTTAGCGGTACTGGCGCTAATCTGACGCTGCCTGGGGCGACGCATATCACCGCCGGGCGATCAGGGGGCTAAACCTTTATTCGGTAATAAACGGTGGGTGCCCTGACACTATAAAAAATAAACGAACTAACCAGCGTCAACCGTAATGTTTATACGGTGATCAGTGGTGAAAGGGTTAACTAGGGGGCAATCAAGGGGTTAAAACATTTATTAGATAGTATATGGGGGTCCCTGACGCTATAAAACGCTGACGGCGAACCTAAATATTTACGTCCCTAACTAGCGTCACCAGTGACACTAATACAGCGATCAGAAAAATGATTGCTTAGTGACACTGGTGACAGGGGGTGATCAAGGGGTTAAAACTTTATTAGGGGGGGTTAGGGGGGTACCCTAGACCTAAAGGGGGGTAATACTAACTGTCCCAACACTGTAACTGTCACAAACTGACACTATGCAGTAATCAGAAAAAAAAAAACCTGCTGGTTTCAGTTTGTGACAGGGGGGGGTGATTGGGGGGGGATCGGGGGGCGATCAGGGTGTTTTGTATGCCTGGCATGTTCTACTGTGTGTGTAGTGTGTTGTGCACTCACATTGATGTCTTCTCCCCTCGGTGCTGGAACGGAAACTACCGAGCCGAGGGGAGATGACATCATTTCCTTTGCTGCTGTTCAGCATACAGCAGCAAAGGAATGTTCCCATTGGCCGGCGGCGATCGCGAGGGGGGGGCCACGAACGGATGGCCTCCCCCTCATCTCAGATCGCCGGGGAACAGAACGGGACCGCCTCGGGCACCGGGGGGGGTCCGATAGGACCCCCCACCCGCGGGAGGCAAATTACGTACATGTATGTGATTTTGCCTGCCCGTGCCGCTTTGCCGACGTAAATCGGCGTTAGGCGGTCCTTAAGTGGTTAAAGTTCATGTGCGTGTAAAGGCAGGCATCCCAATACTTTTGATAATATAGTGTATACCACAGTGTTTACAGTGAACTGAGATATAATATTTTTGTGCCTAGATGAACTGTGTGGATCAGTAGACTATTGATTGTTCAGTTTTTGCATAAAGTAATTGTAGCAATAACTCTTGGTGGAGCTGCTGGTTTAAGCGGGCTTGTTACCTTCACTCTCCTTCCCTCTGTTTCACTGGCAACAGATCTAGGGTTCTGTTGAGTTTACCTCTGGACGATACAAGCACCGACACTTGAGTACGTTTTCAATGCTTTATTGAACTATTAACGAAGGAAGTAGCAGGAAAGAGGCAGAAGGGAAACTGCAGGGAAAGCTCAAATACCTTTTCTGTAGGATTCTTGACAAATGTCCTTTAGGGTTGAATATTGCAGTAGAATGCGCTCCCCTCATGGGACACACTCTTTGCTCGCCTGGATAGGCCTCTCTCACTTGCCTAGCAGCCAGTACGTAGCATGAACAAAAGTCTCTGCCACAGACTTGCTTGGGATGAACCCGTACGATCCTCTGCCACAGGATGTATTGGTTTTGCAGTGAATGTCAGTCACAGTGCTTGAACCTTTAAGCCAAATCCGGCAACACTATGCTGTAAAGTTACTTTAGGATATGTCCTCCAACCGAGTCACCAGGCCCCTCTCCAGACCAGCACTCTGCATGATCCTTCCATGATGGGTCCTCCCCTGGGATCTCCTCGGTTGTCCAGCTTCTTCACTCTGGATAGACAGCTCAGGACCATTCCTCGGCTGCTATGGTAGGCCCCAGACAAGCTTCTGAGCCCACCCATGCACCTCAGCGACGCGGGCCTCCGGAATGGAGGACCACAAGGTAGCACTCTAACGCATACCTATCGGCCAAGAGGGCCAGCAGGTGGCTGTAAAAAAAACCCTAGAACATCGCGTCTGTCCCATAAATACCCTCTCCCAGAATCCCACTCGGAGGACCACCTCCACCGAGTTGTCTGGTGTATTTGCGATCTACCATCTGATAGGTATATTTAGTAAATTGCTCGTTAGGGGTAGTTAGATTTGCCTCTGTTCCAGCTTGGCTGACGTTGCATGTGTTTCCATACTGGGCCAGTGGGTGTCGTTGTTACTATTGGCTAGTGTTGGAAAGGCAACGTGTCAAAGCGTATGGATGCTCTTCTGTTCAGAACCAGAAGATGAAGGAAGATAGAAGAAAGAAGAAGCATTTAAATAAAAGAATTGTCAAAAACTGTCTCTTGTCATTTTTAACATTTTTGACAGTTTTTTAGTGAAATGGTAGGGGTAAGTACCCCCTTACTATTTCAAACAGGAGGGGCCGGGATCTGGGGGTCCCCTTGTTAAAGGGGGCTTCCAGATTCCGATAAGCCCCCTGCCCGCAGACCCCCACAACCACCGGCCAGGGTTGTGGGGATGAGGCCCTTGTCCCCATCAACATGGGGACAAGGTGTTTTGGGGGGCTACCCCAAAGCACCCTCCCAATGTTGAGGGCATGTGGCCTGGTACGGTTCAGGAGGGGGGGCGCACTCTCATCCCCCCTCTTTTCCTGCGGCCTTCCAGGTTGCGTGCTCGGATAAGGGTCTGGTATGGATTTTTGGGGGGACCCCACGCTGTTTTTTTTTTTTTTTTGGCGCGGGGTTCCCCTTAAAATCCATACCAGACCTGAAGGGTCTGGTATGGAATTTAGGGGGAACCCCACGTCATTTTTTTTAAATTTTGGCCGGGGTTCCCCTTAATATCCATGCCAGACCTGAAGGGCCCTGTATGGAATTTAGGGGGACTCCCACGTAATTTTTTTTTTTTAATTTTGGTTCAGGGTTGCCCTGTGGGGAATTCCCATGCCGTTTTTATCAATGAACTTCTATGTTTATTGTCGGCAATGCAATAGCCGCTGGTAGTTTTAAATGGCTTTTTTTCCTTCGAAATGTCATTTTGCTGTCAGACTGTTCTAAACACGGGAAACATGCGCCTCTTTACAGGCATACTATAGACACCCCCCAGCTACAAAATTTAAAGGGATATTACACTTTTATTGTTTGACTTTAAGCATTATTAAAATCACTGCTCCTGAAAAAACGTCCGTTTTTAAAACTTTTTTTTGTATTGATCCATGTCCCCTGGGGCAGGACCCAGGTCCCCAAACACTTTTTATGACAATAACTTGCATATAAGCCTTTAAAATTAGTACTTTTGATTTCTCCCATAGACTTTTAAAGGGTGTTCCGCGGCATTCGAATTTGCCGCGAACACCCCAAATTGTTCGCTGTTCGGTGAACTTGCGAACAGCCAATGTTCGAGTCGAACATGAGTTCGACTCAAACTTGAAGCTCATCCCTAATCACCAATAAAACTGGGGATCTGGCAAGGTTAGTGTCTTTCCCGTTTTATCCACTGTGGTAATGAAATAGACAGCGTCATCTTTTCCGGGCCTGCAGATGACCACTTTGTCAGCATAGCTGTGCCGACCGAAGTTCCAGTGCATAAAACATCCACTAAAACGTTCATCCCTTTTAACAGAACATCCAGTCTTTTGGAAAGGCTTAGGCACAGACAAATAGTCCCAAACAGCTTCACTGTACCAAATTTCCCGGTTAAGTTCAATCACTTGCATTATATCCTGGGGCACATAGGGGAATTCGAAACCATACTCTGCAGCCACACGCTTGTTTAACATTCTCTGCAAATGTGCAAGTTTGGGCAAAGATCTGTCTTTCCCTATACCAGGAGGCACACAGAAATTCAATGATTTGCTCACCATAGACCCAGCCAGTGTCTGTAGTGAACTAGCAACTTTCGACAAAGTCTCAGTAACAGTACTGTGCGGCTTCAGACAGGGTGACGTCTTCCCAGAACTCAGGGCTATCCATTCAGGGAAAGTCATAGCAGAGGTGACGTCTTCGCCTTGTGACCATAACAGCTCGTGACATAGTCTCAAATAAGTCATCATCAAAGGAAAGATCCGACATGGATTCTATTTTCGAATCTCCCAACTCTTCCACTGGCAGATATTTATTTACAGTCCCAGATACATTCCCCATCAGTGGCTTACCCATTCCTGACGTGGACTTTGGACTTTTGGTTCAGGTAACCTCTGAGGTAGGCCTCGACCATGGCCGCAGGAAGCCTTCACATATCCCACCTTCCTCTGAACAGGTGCAACAGGAGTAGGTGTAGCGGACGCAGAAATCACAGTAATGTCCCCTGATGAGACAGCAGCAGCAGTGTCTCTCTCTGGAACATTGTCAGTAACAACAGGCAAAGTGGTGGCCTGCCGTTCTCTCTCTGTAGTAGTAGCAGCTTCTACTGTGGTGATACCTGTTGCCCAATCCATCCGATAAGCACGGGGCGACGTGGTAGGTTGCTCCACCACAAACAAGTACTCTCCACATTGCGGACATCGGCCAAACGGACGAAGATGCACGCCCAGTCCTTCACATCGATGGCAGATCATGCCCAGTCCCTCAATATCTTCTGAGGTATACAGAACAAACCTCCCCTGCGGCTTCAAACGAACTCCAGTATCCGTAAACAGGGTTCCGGTCAGCACAGTATTCAACACGGTGTTTGCAGGAACATTCTCGGTCCCACAATTGGCTGCATCGCCGGAAAAGACATAGCCACACTCTGATCTTTTCAGCACGATCACAAGGCTTCTCTTTTCCTCTGGCGCCGAACACATACACGCGTCCCATGCGGTGTCAAGTAGGGTAGGCTCCTCCCACTTGTTCCTCTGATCACGTAGCTCCGGGGCTTTTACTGGCGCTCGCCGCCTACGCACTCAGAAATAAAGTCCTGCAGCTTTAACCCCTTCTCTTCCTGCAAAAATTTTGACAAAGTCCAGCTCTCACCGTAAACTCCCAGTGAAACACTTCTCTGGGTTGCGAGAATTGACGGTCAACAAATCCCGGACAACGCCCCCACATGTAGCAATAACTCTCAGTGGAGCTGCTGGTTTAAGCGGGCTTGTTACCTTCACACTCCTTCCCTTTGTTTCACCGGCACCGGGTCTAGGGTTCCGTTGAGTTTACCTCCGGACGATACAATCACCGACACTTGAGTACATTTTCAATGCTTTATTGAACTATTAACGAAGGAAGTAGCAGGAAAGAGGCAGAAGGGAAACTGCAGGGAAAGCTCAAATACCTTTTCT
Source organism: Lithobates clamitans (assembly GCA_037952925.1). Taxonomy (NCBI): domain Eukaryota; kingdom Metazoa; phylum Chordata; class Amphibia; order Anura; family Ranidae; genus Lithobates; species Lithobates clamitans. The sequence goes on along the minus strand of JBBGZY010001014.1, from coordinate 2,124,995 downwards.
GTAGGATTCTTGACAAATGTCCTTTAGGGTTGAATATTGCAGTAGAATGCGCTCCCCTCGTGGGACACACTCTTTGCTCGCCTGGATAGGCCTCTCTCACTTGCCTAGCAGCCAGTACGTAGCATGAACAAAAGTCTCTGCCACAGACTTGCTTGGGATGAACCCGTACGATCCTTTGCCACAGGATGTATTGGTTTTGCGGTGAATGTCAGTCACAGTGCTTGAACCTTTAAGCCAAACCCGGCAACACTATGCTGTAAAGTTACTTTAGGATACGTCCTCCAACCGAGTCACCAGGCCCCTCTCCAGTCCAGCACTCTGCATGATCCTTCCATGACGGGTCCTCCCCTGGGATCTCCTCAGTTGTCCAGCTTCTTCACTCTGGATAGACAGCTCAGGACCATTCCTCGGCTGCTATGGTAGGCCCCAGACATATACCAGGAGGCACACAGGAATCCAATGATTTGCTCACCATAGACCCAGCCAGTGTCTGTAGTGAACTAGCAACTTTTGACAGTCTCAGTAACAGTACTGTGCGGCTTCAGACAGGGTGATGTCTTCCCAGAACTCAGGGCTGTCCATTCAGGGAAAGTCATAGCAGAGGTGACGTCTTTGCCTTGTGACCACAACAGCTCGTGACATAGTCTCAAATAAGTCATCATCAAAGGAAAGATCCGACATGGATTCTATTTTCGAATCTCCCAACTCTCCCACTGGCAGATATTTATTTACAATCCCAGATACATTCCCCATCAGTGGCTTACCCATTCCTGACGTGGACTTTGGACTTTTGGTTCAGGTAACCTCTGAGGTAGGCCTCGACCATGGCCGCAGGAAGCCTTCACATATCCCACCTTCCTCTGAACAGGTGCAACAGGAGTAGGTGTAGCGGACGCAGAAATCTCAGTTATGTCCCCTGATGAGACAGCAGTAGCAGTGTCTCTCTCCGGAACATTGTCAGTAATAGGGATGAGCCGAACACCCCCCTGTTCGGTTCGCACCAGAACATGCGAACAGGAAAAAAGTTCGTTCGAACATGCGAACACCGTTAAAGTCTATGGGACACGAACATGAATAATCAAAAGTGCTAATTTTCAAGGCTTATATGCAAGTTATTGTCATAAAAAGTGTTTGGGGACCTGGGTCCTGCCCCAGGGGACATGGATCAATGCAAAAAAAAGTTTTAAAAACGGCCGTTTTTTCAGGAGCAGTGATTTTAATAATGCTTAAAGTCAAACAATAAAAGTGTAATATCCCTTTAAATTTCGTACCTGGGGGGTGTCTATAGTGTGCCTGTAAAGGGGCGCATGTTTCCTGTGTTTAGAACAGTCTGACAGCAAAATGACATTTTGAAGGAAAAAACTCATTTAAAACTACCCGCGGCTATTGCATTGCCGACAATACACATAGAAGTTCATTGATAAAAACGGCATGGGAATTCCCCAAAGGGGAACCCCGAACCAAAATTTAAAAAAAAAAATGACGTGGGGGTCCCCCTAAATTCCATACCAGGCCCTTCAGGTCTGGTATGGATATTAAGGGGAACCCCGGCCAAAATTTAAAAAAAAAAATGACGTGGGGTTCCCCCTAAATTCCATACCAGACCCTTCAGGTCTGGTATGGATTTTAAGGGGAACCCCGCGCCAAAAAAAAAAAAAAAAATACGGCGTGGGGTCCCCCCAAAAATCCATACCAGACCCTTATCCGAGCACGCAACCTGGCAGGCCGCAGGAAAAGAGGGGGGGACGAGAGTGCGGCCCCCCTCCCTCCTGAACCGTACCAGGCCACATGCCCTCAACATTGGGAGGGTGCTTTGGGGTAGCCCCCCAAAACACCTTGTCCCCATGTTGATGAGGACAAGGGCCTCATCCCCACAACCCTGGCCGGTGGTTGTGGGGGTCTGTGGGCGGGGGGCTTATCGGAATCTGGAAGCCCCCTTTAACAAGGTGACCCCCAGATCCCGGCCCCCCCCTGTGTGAAATGGTAAGGGGGTACATAAGTACCCCTACCATTTCACGAAAAAAGTGTCAAAAATGTTAAAAATGACAAGAGACAGTTTTTGACAATTCCTTTATTTAAATGCTTCTTCTTTCTTCTATCTTGCTTCATCTTCTGGTTCTTCTGGCTCTTCTGGTTCTTCTGGTTCTTCCTCCGGCGTTCTCGTCCAGCATCTCCTCCGCGGCGTCTTCTGTCTTCTTCTCCTCGGGCCGCTCCGCACCCATGGCATGGGGGTGAGGCTCCCGCTCTTCTCTTCTTCTCTTCTTCTTTTCTTCTTTTCTTCTTTTCTTCTTTTCTTCTCTTCTTCTCTTCTTCTTCATTTTCTTCTCCGGGCCGCTCCGCAATCCATGCTGGCATGGAGGGAGGCTCCCGCTGTGTGACGGCGCTCCTCGTCTGACAGTTCTTAAATAACGGGGGGGGCGGGGCCACCCGGTGACCCCGCCCCCCTCTGATGCACGGTGACTTGACGGGACTTCCCTGTGACGTCACGGGGAATGCCACAGGGAAGTCCCGTCAAGTCACCGTGCGTCAGAGGGGGGCGGGGTCACCGGGTGGCCCCGCCCCCCGTTATTTAAGAACTGTCAGACGAGGAGCGCCGTCACACAGCGGGAGCCTCCCTCCATGCCAGCATGGATTGCGGAGCGGCCCGGAGAAGAAAATGAAGAAGAAGAGAAGAAGAGAAGAAGAGAAGAAGAGAAGAAGAGAAGAAGAGAAGAAGAGAAGAGCGGGAGCCTCCCCCCCATGCCATGGGTGCGGAGCGGCCCGAGGAGAAGAAGACAGAAGACGCCGCGGAGGAGATGCTGGACGAGAACGCCGGAGGAAGAACCAGAAGAACCAGAAGAGCCAGAAGAACCAGAAGATGAAGCAAGATAGAAGAAAGAAGAAGCATTTAAATAAAGGAATTGTCAAAAACTGTCTCTTGTCATTTTTAACATTTTTGACACTTTTTTCGTGAAATGGTAGGGGTACTTATGTACCCCCTTACCATTTCACACGGGGGGGGCCGGGATCTGGGGGTCACCTTGTTAAAGGGGGCTTCCAGATTCCGATAAGCCCCCCGCCCGCAGACCCCCACAACCACCGGCCAGGGTTGTGGGGATGAGGCCCTTGTCCTCATCAACATGGGGACAAGGTGTTTTGGGGGGCTACCCCAAAGCACCCTCCCAATGTTGAGGGCATGTGGCCTGGTACGGTTCAGGAGGGAGGGGGGGCCGCACTCTTGTCCCCCCCTCTTTTCCTGCGGCCTGCCAGGTTGCGTGCTCGGATAAGGGTCTGGTATGGATTTTTGGGGGGACCCCACGCCGTTTTTTTTTTTTTTTTGGCGCGGGGTTCCCCTTAAAATCCATACCAGACCTGAAGGGTCTGGTATGGAATTTAGGGGGAACCCCACGTCATTTTTTTTTTTAAATTTTGGCCGGGGTTCCCCTTAATATCCATACCAGACCTGAAGGGCCTGGTATGGAATTTAGGGGGACCCCCACGTCATTTTTTTTTTTAAATTTTGGTTCGGGGTTCCCCTTTGGGGAATTCCCATGCCGTTTTTATCAATGAACTTCTATGTGTATTGTCGGCAATGCAATAGCCGCGGGTAGTTTTAAATGAGTTTTTTCCTTCAAAATGTCATTTTGCTGTCAGACTGTTCTAAACACAGGAAACATGCGCCCCTTTACAGGCACACTATAGACACCCCCCAGGTACGAAATTTAAAGGGATATTACACTTTTATTGATTGACTTTAAGTATTATTAAAATCACTGCTCCTGAAAAAACGGCCGTTTTTAAAACTTTTTTTTGCATTAATCCATGTCCCCTGGGGCAGGACCCAGGTCCCCAAACACTTTTTATGACAATAACTTGCATATTAGCCTTTAAAATTAGCACTTTTGATTTCTCCCATAGACTTTTAAAGGGTGTTCCGCGGCATTCGAATTTGCCGCGAACACCCCAAATTGTTCGCTGTTCCGTGAACTTGCGAACAGCCAATGTTCGAGTCGAACATGAGTTCGACTCGAACTCGAAGCTCATCCCTAGTCAGTAACAACAGGCAAAGTGGTGGCCTGCCGTTCTCTCTCTGTAGTAGTAGCAGCTTCTACTGTGACGATACCTGTTGCCCAATCCATCCGATAAGCACGGGGCGATGTGGTAGGTTGCTCCACCACAAACAAGTACTCTCCACATTGCGGACATCGGCCAAACGGACGAAGATGCACGCCCAGTCCTTCACATCGATGGCAGATCATGCCCAGTCCCTCAATATCTCCTGAGGTATACAGAACAAACCTCCCCTGCGGCTTCAAACGAACTCCAGCATCCGTAAACAGGGTTCCAGTCAGCACAGTATTCAACACGGTGTTTGCAGGAACATTCTCGGTCCCACAATTGGCTGCATCGCCGGAAAAGACATAGCCACACTCTGATCTTTTCAGCACGATCACAAGGCTTCTCTTTTCCTCTGGCGCCAAACACCTACACGCGTCCCATGCGGTATCAAGTAGGGTAGGCTCCTCCCACTTGTTCCTCTGATCACGTAGCTCTGGGGCTTTTACTGGCGCTCGCCGCCTACGCACTCAGAAATAAAGTCCTGCAGCTTTAACCCCTTCTCTTCCTGCAAAAATTTTGACAAAGTCCAGCTCTCACCGTAAACTCCCAGTGAAACACTTCTCTGGGTTGCGAGAATTGACGGTCAACAAATCCCGGACGACCCCCCCACATGAAGCAATAACTCTCAGTGGAGCTGCTGGTTTAAGCGGGCTTGTTACCTTCACACTCCTTCCCTCTGTTTCACCGGCACCGGGTCTAGGGTTCCATTGAGTTTACCTCCGGACGATACAAGCACCGACACTTGAGTACATTTTCAATGCTTTATTGAACTATTAACGAAGGAAGTAGCAGGAAAGAGGCAGAAGGGAAACTGCAGGGAAAGCTCAAATACCTTTTCTGTAGGATTCTTGACAAATGTCCTTTAGGGTTGAATATTGCAGTAGAATGCGCTCCCCTCATGGGACACACTCTTTGCTCGCCTGGATAGGCCTCTCTCACTTGCCTAGCAGCCAGTACGTAGCATGAACAAAAGTCTCTGCCACAGACTTGCTTGGGATGAACCCGTATGATCCTTTGCCACAGGATGGATTGGTTTTGCGGTGAATGTCAGTCACAGTGCTTGAACCTTTAAGCCAAACCCGGCAACACTATACTGTAAAGTTACTTTAGGATACGTCCTCCAACCGAGTCACCAGGCCCCTCTCCAGTCCAGCACTCTGCATGATCCTTCCATGACGGGTCCTCCCCTGGGATCTCCTCAGTTGTCCAGCTTCTTCACTCTGGATAGACAGCTCAGAACCATTCCTCAGCTGCTATGGTAGGCCCCAGACAAGCTTCTGGGCCCACCCATGCGCCTCAGCGACGCGGGCCTCCGGAACGGACCACGAGGTAGCACTCTAATGCATACCTGTCGGCCAGGAGGGTCAGCAGGTGGCTGTAAAAAAAACCCCTAGAACATGGCGTCTGTCCCATAAATACCCTCTCCCAGAATCCCACTCGGAGGACCACCTCCACCGAGTTGTCTCCGGGACAGAAGAGCATCCATACGCTTTGACACGTTGCCTTTCCAACATACCATTTCACTAAAAAACTGTCAAAAATGTTAAAAATGACAAGAGACAGTTTTTGACAATTCCTTTATTTAAATGCTTCTTCTTTCTTCTATCTTCCATCATCTTCTGGTTCTGAACAGAAGAGCATCCATACGCTTTGACACGTTACCTTTCCAACACTAGCCAATAGTAACAACGACACCCACTGGCCCAGTATGAAAACACATGCAACGTCAGCCAAGCTGGAACAGAGGCAAATCTAACTACCCCTAACGAGCAATTTACTAAATTTACCTATCAGATGGTAGATCGCAAATCTACCAGCGCTACATAATAATGGTTTCATCACATATTGAACAATTTGTTTACACTCATATATGTATATACATGTAGCAATAACTCTTGGTGGAGCTGCTGGTTTATTATTGGGCCTGTCCTCTATTCTCTTGACCCCTCTTAAATTGTTCAATCCCCTTGACACAGCTGTAGTGCAGTGTTGTAATGATATCAATACCAACTTTAACCCACAATATACACTTATAGTTATATTTACCTCTACCTGGGTGCTTGTAGCTCCACCTGCAGGAGAAATAACAACACTGCACATAAACTTCTGTAATAACCAAAATAACTTCTTTGTTTGGATGAATGATATATTTATATAAAAAATTATTACAGTGACTACACTATCACACCAACATAGTGCAACAGTACAGTAAACAGTTATGACAATCTTGGTAACAAACAAATATACCTAAATATATATCTGTACTAGGGAGCTCCCCCTGCTCTAAACCATAAAGTCACTACCCTTTGTAACTAAATGCAGAGCCCTGCAATAAAAGAGATAGTCTTGATGTCTTCAATCTTCGTTAGCTACAAATTTGTAATTGTAATCCACAGAGGGTTCTTCTTGGGTGTTGCGCAGTGTAAGGTAATACACTAAGGCAATTATAATCCAGAAGATTGATTAAGTGTTCCTATACGAAGAAGACAAACATCTAGTATCAGTTCTTGAATACTGGAATCTATGCAAATGTAATGTTCTCCAACTTAACTTGTTCCGTGGGACTATCAGTCCCAGCAATACTCTGTAACGTCCTAAGTGTGTGTAGTATTAAACAAAGTTCCGGGTGTTAACCCTCTCACCACACGGGATCCAGGCAGATGGATGTCTCTGTTTCAGCAGTTCTCAGTCCGTATGGAGCCACCAACACGCCGTCACACTGTTCCGTTTACTAACGACTGGAAGTCCTTGGTTACCTCCCCCTCGGGTCTCCGGAACAATCACTTCTGCTGCTTCCGCACACTGTGATACGATGGCAGGATCCCCACTGCTGCTCCGCTCCTTCACAAGGTAGGCCGCAACCCTGTGGGACACACACACCCACAGAGTCCTGCTGGCAGGCCACGCGTCCCAGAAACAAGAGACCTAAGATGGCCGCTCCCAGCCCATTTATATCCTCTCACAATGCAGTTCAGTGCTTCTCTTGTCCAGGAGCATTGTGGGTAGGTCATAGTTAATGTTCAGAAGTAAACAATCAATCACTTCCATGTCACTTCTCTAATTCATGAAACATAAAAGTGTTGTACCTTTTCAATTGTCCACTAGATGGTACTATAACAACTTATATTCTTTTACAACACACATATGACTAACAACAAAAGTTGTCAGCGCTACATACATGCGTAGCGATATTTACTGAATGTGACACGTGGGAAAGGAAGCGCTGTATTTTATTAATAAAAGGTAATTATCGGGGGGAAGTTATTAACCAGCAGCTTGTAGGCAGGTATAGTTTGCCCTCCCTGAACAGGTGGTACTGTTCGGCAGCCCTTGTGCAGAGAGAGAGGAGAACGAGTGGAACTAATGTTCCTTTGAGGCCTCCATAGGTGTTATCAGGGTAGCAGATGTACAATTGGGCCCTGCTGCCCTGGATGGCCTCTGCAGCCATCTTTAGTGTGGGTAGTGCTAATAAATAGCAATGTATTCCTTCAATTGGCACAAATTCTGCATAGTGGCTAGGTCAGGGACAGGAGCCTGTTGGTTAGGGACAGAGTGTCATAGCAGGAGTATTTCTGCATACAAGTACCTAGTTGAAAGACTGCCTTCTGGCCTCCCCCTCTGACAGGTGTTGTTGGCATCATCAGTCGCTGTAAGTGATAAAAGCACTGCTCTCTGTAAGTGCTTTCCCAGCAACTTGGGTGTGTTCAACAGACTTTGTACTGCCTCTTCGGAATTTCCTTGGTAATACAACTCTCTGCAAACCCTGGTCTCCATGTGTACTCTCTCCCCGGTGGGGACCGCACACTCGGTCCCACCTACAAGCTAGGAAATAAATAACCAAGTGGAATGTACTTTTCTGCTCTAGGAGTTGTTTTGGAAATGTTTATACCTCACTTAAACGATTAACGATACAAATATAAGTGATTAAACCTTTGTCTATATGAGAATAAAAACGAGCGATAACAGGGCAAAAAGATAAACAATTAGATTTATTTACACAGAAAAGTTAGAATAATTAGAATTTATCATATATCTCCAGTGATGTCACAAGTACAGTGTTGCTCTAGGCCGCAAAGATAATCTAGGCCGAACTCAGAAATGTTTACAATGGACATATACAAGATATACAATATAAGACAACTCCTAGGATACAAAAAGTTTAGAAAGAAACAGAAAGAGAGATGCAAGTATACATTACTCAGACAGCATAACCCCTTGATGGTCTGGGGCTGGGTACATAGAGAGAGAACCAGCTGGCTCTTTCCCTCTTTTATATACATTCTTCACCAATCAACTGATGCCACACATTCATTGAGTTGCCTCAAAGTCTGGTTGGCTACATTTGGAGCCTAGTTGCTCATTGGTTTACATTTGCCTCAAATTCTGATTGGCTGTAATTTCAAGTCAAGTTAATCATCATACTAGGACATTGCTGGAACAGTAAAACTTTTCGGTGCCTCTCAGTCTATGAATTAATGAACAATCTCCTTTGATCTCCCAGCCCAAACAGTCCATTAGCATGTTAATAGCCGACTGGGGAGGTAAAGCCTTATTCCATTAACACCTGGGGACCTTCCCTGGTTACTGGAAGTACTGCATTCCTAACAAGGTGAGCTGTGCCCTATGATGATATTAAAAACATATACCCATATATATATATCTACACATAGATACACATATATACACATATATATATATATATATACATATACACATGCCCGCATACCTACACACATATATACTAACATCCTATGGGGCAAGGCAGTTTAACCGCTTGGCATCCGCGTTATAGCCGAATGACGGCTATAGCGCAGACCTAAATTCCCGGGAGGCCGTCATATGACGGCCTCCCCTGTGCACGTGCCCTGCGCGCGCCCTGTAGGGCGCGCATGGAGCGCGCTGTGATCACCGAGTCACTGAGACTCGGGTGATCACCGATCCAAGTAAGGGGCCGATCCCGGCCCCTTACCATGTGATCAGCTGCCAGCCAATGACAGCTGATCACATGATCAAAACAAAAGCTCTGTGATCGTTTTTTTTTTCTCCTCGCGCTGACAGTGCGAGGAGAAAAAAAAGCCGATCACCGGTTCACCAGCAAGGGACATCGGTCCCGAAGAGGAGGAGGCAATAATGCCTCATACGTGCCTCAATTGTGCCAACAGTACCCCCTGACAGTGCAACCTGACATTGCCACATCACAGTGCCCACCAGTGCCACGTGTCAATGCCCATAAGTGCCACCTATCAATGCCTACAAGTGCCACCTATCAATGCCCACCATTGCCACCTAACAATGCCCACCAGTGGTGCCAATCAGTGCCACCTAGCAGTGTACAAGATCAGTGCCCATTATTTCCACCAATCAGTGCCCATCACTGCCACCCATCAGTTCCCATCACTGCCACCTATCAGTACCCATTGGTGCCGCCTCATCAGCGTACATCAATGAAGGAGAAAAATTACCCTTTTAAAAATTTTTATAACAAAATATAAAAAAAATATTTATTTTTTTTTAAATTTGCTCTTTTTAAATTTTTTTAACAAAAAATAAAAACAGCAGGGGTGATCAAATGCCACCAAAAGAAAGCTCTATTTGTGGGGAAAAAATGATAAAAATTTCATTTGAGTACAGTGTTGCATGACCGCGCAATTGTCATTCAAAGTGCGTCAGCGCTGAAAGCTGAAAATTGGTCTGGATAGGAGGGGGGTTTAAGTGCCCTGTAAGCAAGTGGTTAATTGGAGTCCTTGCAATGGTCCGCTTGGATCTCATTGATATAAATATGGAATTCAATATCTCCATCACATTCCCCCCTGAAGTTCATTCTTGAACTTATGTCCTCCTTCAATGATCTTGCACCCACCCACAACAGCCCAGAAGCCCCGACCCTTCCCCACCACCACTGCAGCCTCCTCTTCCTTTCTTGAACACGCCGTAACTCCTCAAGGTAGGCTTAAGACAGCAAAGAAATCCTGGTGCCTTTGAGACTTCACATCTAAACCATGAGTGTCTGTACTGCAATGTTTCATCGCCCCTCTGCCTTGGAAGAGCGGAACTCCAACATTGATGGCGGGATCCTGGTATATCTAGTCCTGTAACTTGGTAAGACCATGTAATGGTTGCACCGATTGGATCGGACCGCGAGACAGCACTTTTCAGCATGGTGAAGGAAGGTTCAGGAGAGTCTTATTCGTGGCACATTTGTCTCAAAAAATAACTTGGTTGTCGTTGCTTCTTCAGGTGGTGGTCAGGTGGGCCTCCAGTCAGTTGTGCATGAATACAAAAAAGAAGAATGTCAGTGTACAGATATTGAATGAATGAATGAATGATTTGTATAGCGCTGCATTTGCGAACTGAATCGCCTCAAGGAATGCAGGACAGGAGTAGAGTGTTGGCCATTAAGACTAAATACTTGTATGGGGTGTAATGTAATGACGTGTAGAGTGGGATCCCTACAGGGTACAGAGTCCGAGCAACTGCCAGTGTCATCCATGGCCCTTGATGGTAGGGATAGTCAACACTGCCTGTTATTGCCAGGTCCCTGGGTTCACCACACCTGCTCACGGGGCTCAGATTAAAGCAGTAGGTAGACTAGGGGAGGTAGAATTACATTAAGACATAAAAACTGGATGTCCAGGGATACTGTAGTTAAAATATTGTACTTGCGGGCAGGCAAAGTCTTTTTTTAAACAAAAATGATATGACTGATGTCTTGGTTACATTATCTTGAGAAGATAGATGATAGAAACCAAAGGAAAAACTTAGAGAGCATAACATTAAAGAAGGAAAAGGAACGGAAGAGAGGCGAGTAATAAAAATGAACAGAAAAAATAGTGGGAATAATAATGAAAAAAAACCCCAAAAAACGAAAAAACTACAGATTGAATGCTGCTCCAACCAAGACTGTTAAAGAGCCTTGAATCTGTATTAAAAAAAAACGAATACATTGGTTGAAAAACATAATAATAAAAAATAAATAAATAAATAAACAAAAAACAATTGTTTATCTGTTAAAAAAAACTCCTCTCCCATTAGCAGTATTTTTGCAGGTCAGGTACAAAGATATTAACAACAAAAGGGAGAAAATAAATAAAAAATAAATAAAAAATGATTAAAACTTTTAGAATTTAGGTAAACCTGACTGCATTTTATTACTAAAAATTGAAGAGACTTATCCCTAGAACAAGAAAAATATAGTTCTAGGGTCCTCTCTTAAATGCGCAACTTCTTTGTACTGATCTGGATTGGATCTGGCTTTCTCAGAGATTTGTTTCTGAGTTAGTGGCCTTTGTGTTCCTTGAGAGAAGATACCTTGTTGAGGTACACATTCTCATAGCTTTGGCGTTCATTCTCCTGATAATGCACATTATTACCTGCATCAGGAAAGGCAATAAGGCTGCACAGGTTAGGACAACAACAGGGTGGAGCAAAATGTTTAGGAAAGCTGTAGCGTTAGGACTGTACCCAAATAAACTTTCCCACCAGGAAATCTTAGCGTCTGCATCTAAAGCGTGGGATACTTGGATCAATCTATTTTGATCATGGGTGATTTGTATGGTGGCTTGTTTTTCAACATCTCGTAGTACATTTAATACTTCATCCTGTTGTCCAAAATCCATCAGCCAAGCTTTTAACTCAGCCCCAAATCCCAGAGGAAGTTTCTGTAGGTGTAAGGGAATGTCAGGTTTGCTATAAAACCTTTCTTCAGGGGTGATCGGGGTACCACCCGGTGTTCCTGCTATATCCATGCCATGGGCCAAAGGAGGTGTACCATAGACTCCCCGAGGTAGTGTACCCTGCTGAGTACCATTTAACCTGATGCTGAAAACAGTGCATCATTAGACATGTGATACCCTAGTCTCCAGTCTCACGTATTTTTAACTTTGTTTAGGACCAGTTGGGACACTACCCCGGCATCTATTAGACGTGACCCCCTCCTGTGCCAGCATTGTTACCTTTTCCCATAGCACAACCCCTACCTTTCTCTAGAACTCATCAGTACCAGTCATCTGAGGCTGTCCATACTCAAACCATCATGACAAGATGGACTCCATGGTGTAACCCAGTAGAGACTAATAGGATAGTACCCAGATTGACCATGATATCTGCACAATGTTCCATCCCTGCCATTAGGGATGAGAACAGTGCAAGTAAGATTTTTGACGACCTTGGAACTGAGTCATCCACCAATCTATTACAACTCATAGGCAACCTGCATACTACCCCCACCTGCCTGTCCCTGCAAAGTGATGCTGGACAGAGCAAGGTTTCTTTACTAACCCCTTCCCTGATATGTAGCACAAGACCCCCCCCCAATGTGATCCTGAGTATCTCCAGCTCCATAGTGTTTGAAGGTACCCAGTGCCCCACCTCCATCTCCAAAGACAGTCTCCATTTAGCCTCTGTTTCCTAAGGATGGCAAATAGTCAGAATACCCAGATTGAAAACCACCTGCCACCAGGTACACTAGTTTCTTTATAGAGGCTGCACACCTTATGGTGCACTGGTCTTCCTGTCATGCAGGACACAGACCACTAGTTAAGGTACGCAAGGAGTCTAGGACAGGAAGGACATCTATGGGTATTAACTGAGGAGAATACAGTATGCCCACACAACTCCATCCCTGTGCCTGGATTTCAGAGACCATGCCCAGGGTATACAATACACCTCTACCTATGGTTAGGTTCAAGGAACCCTCTAGTTCCATAACTAACGTTACATCGGTATTCTTTAGGACACAGAAACAAACTTGTCTATGTCCCAAATAATACCCAAGTGCTTCCTTCCCAGCAATGACCTCTCCATCCAGAACACAGAGTGAAATATATTCCCAACATTTTTCGCTCACCACCATGTATTGACCTGGCCTATAAAGGACATCATGGTCATGCTTCCGACAAAGGGAAGTATCAACCTGCCTCCAGCTTCCATCTTCTCTGATCCCATGTGGGTAATTTAGCCTCAAATGCAACAAGATAGAATCCTTAGTCAGTAAGCCCATTGATGCCACCAAATATACAGACTGAGTCTGCACTTCTGTATATGGGATCATACAGCATAACACCTTTCACAATCCAAACTAGTACAGCCCATCCAGGCATTTGGATTAGTGTAAGCAACGTGTTTTGGCAAAGTCTTACTGAGAGGTGATGCTAACTCATCAGGCCACTGCCCCTCATACAGAGACTGTACAATCAGCTTAATGCTGGCTGATAATTCCCCCTGCCACTGCGTGCGTGCCAGAGCCAATCACAGATTTCTGTCCTATTTCATCACACTCTCTACCAACCTCTCAACACGGTTGAGAAAATCTATAGCCACTTTATCCTGGGTATTTATGTGACTTGGTTGAATGTTATCAAGGATGCAACCAATCTCTCTGAGTAACAAAGCCCCGCTTACTGTCTGAAGCTATGGCTGCGACTTTGTTCCTCAGGAGGCCGATGTCCACTCCATTAACAACACCCCTCTCAGCTCCTATTCCCCCAATATAGTGCTGAATACATCCCTCCTCTTCCGGTTACTCCTCAGACATACGTGTCCTGCGTAAGCCTCATTCTGTGTCTGCACATCTCTGGAGTAAGTCACTGGTACAATGATCGTACTTGATTCAGTGTATACTCAGCATATATAGGGTAATAGGTTTTTACCAACCACTGAGATGTTGCAGTGCCATGTGGTGAAGAACAGCCACGAGCTGGTAACACCCCATACAATCTTCCTGCACAACTCTTCTCCAGACTCACCCACAACTCTGCAGGTAAATCTAAAGGAAATTGGAAAACAAAAATTGCATAATGTGTATCCAGCCTGAGGAACTGCTGCTACCAAACACAAAGAAAAAAATCCCTTGCATCACTGAGGTGCCGGGATCACTGAACAGTAGCGGATACATGAGCCAACCACTGTGCCTTGAAACACACAGATATGCCACAGACACATTAGAACAGTGTCACTGGGAAGGGAGCAGGTTTCAAATACACTTGGTGACACACAGATTGCTAGGGACATTAACATACCTTAGCCTAAGGCAAAGAGCCACTCTTGAAGAAAAAGCATTGGCTGGGTGTGTAACTAATTACAGTAACCGCAGGGGGGTTAAGCAGTCTTAAACAAATCTAAACAAGTCAGCATAGCCACTGATTTTCTAGAATTGGATCAGAACATACAACATACACTTAGGTAGTCAAAAACACAGCCGAATGAGTTGACAAATAGAAGCATCAACTTGATAATGGTGCTGAAACCAGGAAAAATGTAAAAAAAAATTGTCTATGGAGGCTGTGATATTCTTTGTTCTGAAAGCCATGAAACCCAATTATCGAATCTGAGGGATAAAACACCAATAAAATTTAGTAATAAACATTAAATTTTTCGCCTAGAAACAACAAATCAAGGGTTATATACCTGTAACAAGACATTAACCTATGACACCCAAATATACGTTACATTACTTTACATAAACAGTGCACTTTTTAAAAAAAAATACCAAAAAAATTGTTAAGCTCAACTTATCATTAATATTACTTAATACACATTAATACCATGGGGATTTTTTGTTTTATGGTATACCAATAATTCCCCCAAAAAAAATTTATTCACCATGGTTGAAAAAAATTAGCAATCCGTAATAAACCTTTTAGCAGTACCATTTGTCAACAGATCATAATACCTCACCACAAAGAACCTCTCCAGTACTGTTTTCCTGGAAAACAAACCCCTTTTAGTATATGTATCTTTCAATTCACTAGTACAGATAATTATCTTGGCTCAGGTCATTTGCATGTCAATACAGTTCGCTGTACCTTTTCACAGACCTGGTGAGAAAGAAGGGGGGTCATTTGGGTGGGCTGTTACAGCAGCTGAGAACAAACGTCACACAACACGACATATAGTGCATACTCCACACACACACTCACACATTTAGCTAGGTCAAAGGTGACTTCTAGACATCACACATCAGCATGTTTTCTATAATACCCTGTACTTCTTCTTAAACCCATAACATCTGTTTGGTAGGGTTGAAATTCTTTCAGAGATCCATCCCATTTCGTTAGCCTCTTCTCAGCCTGTATGGATGCATTCTCAGGAGTTTGGAATGGGACCCCTGACCCAGGTGGTCCATACTTCCTACACCTAGGCCATGTGGCGAAGCGTGCAGAGTACACTTCAAAATCACGTCTTGTAGTCCTATATGGATTATGTATGTGGAACTGAATAGACAGAATCTCGCGATGTGGCCAAGTAAACCACATAAGTGGCATTTTATCTTATTTAATGTGGTACAACATCTCTTAACAAAATGCTTTGTTCTAGACGACTGTGGGATGGCCTTTTCTGTATTAGTAGTTTTTACTTGCGGCTTACAAAATATAGGGGCAATTTTTAAGGAGCTCTTACCTTCCTGGGATTTATTCTTGTTGATACATACCTTAGGTGTGGAGGATGTCCCCCTGAATTCAGACTTACCCAAATCAGTCACCTTGTTATCTTCTCTATCTGAAAACTGATCCAACGGCTCCTGGCAGCTGACAGATAATGGTTTCACCCCACCTTCTGCATCCTTCGGTCTTTTTCCCAACTGATGAACGTCCTCCTGTAATCCTTTTGTTTTCTAGTACTAATTGCTGGTGGATAGCCTCAGAATTTGACATAGAAGCTTCTAAAGTACTGATGTTACCTTTTGGTTATTTCTAGCGCTTTTTTTAGGGATGTGTTTTGCACTTTCAAATGTTCATACTGTTTCGCTAACCACCTGGCCGCAAAGATTAGCGCCAGTTTTCCAGTGCGCTTACTACAGCTTCTTTCAGTGAAATTTAATTTCACATCCTCTCCCGTCAGCGAGACAGAAAGTGTCCTTTCTGCCTGGAGACCTTCCTCCCTTAATGCCAGCATGGCCATTTCGTCTCCTTGCCCTGCTACTCTGCCTTCTTCTTCCTGTACCTCCCAATCCCCCTGTAATCCACATTTTACTGAGGTATCAGACTTGTGTTGTGGCTCTACCTTTTTGTCCACCACTGAAAGGTGACAATTCATGTCAGCCCATGAGCATTCAGCTGACAAGGACTGGGCAACTGCATAAGGCCCAAGTCCTGACAACTGCTCCTTGTCTCCCTGAAAATCACTGTCACCCCTTGTTGGGGGTTGTGATGGTTTCCACTTGTCCCTATGTTCAAGCATTATTTGGAATGATTTCTCCTTAAATCCCATAGTAATAGCATTAATTTCCTCTGTTTTATTCGCTGACTCCAGCATCCATATAAATAAAGTATCTTTTTCATATGGCCGTGTCATCTTTTTGTGGTGAGCACGGTACAAATCTTCCCAAGCTTTTGGCTTAAAAGTACCTCTTTTAGAATACTTTTTCCCAGTCCAGCGAGCCCAATCTTGAATATATTTCACAACCCAAGGTCCATATTTATCTATCATCTCTTCCCTTGGGGTCATTTGATAGGGTTTACCCCATTCAGACCCCCTCTTTGAAGGAATTAGATTACCCATCCTTTACAGACTCCGGACCTTGAACTGATTCCTCAACCTTTTTACAGGTTGCCTTTACTTCAGAAGTAGCTACTCTCTGGCCAAGAATTGGGGTGACAGGTTCCGCCCCTGCCAGTGTTGCTGCTTTTTTTTTCACTACTTGCCAGAATAATATTTTCCCTGTCCTGGCTATAGTCCTTCAAAAAAATTAGCCCGGAGATTTTCCAAACTAAATAATAGTTTAATCCCCCCGTGGACTTTTCTGAAGTACTCTACAAGAAATGGTTAACGAAAGGCTATTACTAATGATTAGCACAAACTTAGATAATCAGGACCCTATGCGTGCTTGTAGTACAGGAGGCAGTTAACTGATGCACCCCTAATTGCAATATGATTTGTATATGTTACATTATAGCCACTGTTCCCAGGTTCACTTACAAAGCTTACAATCCCCAGTTAGTAATTGTAAAGAAGAAAGATTCATACCTAAGATCATTCAGTGTGATTTAGTCTCGGTTTCCACTGATGCAATTTTTTTTTCCATGCGACTTGACACAAAGTGGCATTACAAGTCGCAGCCCATTGATTTGAATAGCACCCGTTTTAATCTATGCTACTCAATGCTGCAGCAACTCTGAAAGGGTACCTGCACCACTCTGATGCAACTCTGGATCAAAGTCGCATTCAAAGCCACACCACAGTCACATTAAAGTACTCAATCGTGTGACCTTAGAGTTGCATCAGTGGCCACCGGTGCGTTTCAATCACAGTGATTGGCCTAATCGCATTCAAAGGGTCAACTGAAATTGCTTTTTGGCAGAAAGGCCCAAATCCTTTTCCACTGCCTCCAAAATTCCCAATGGAGCACTCATCATTCGCACTTACAATTTCATTATATATATACACAATATTCAAAATCAGTCTCATCAAAATATTAGTACAGACAAAAGGTTTTATATATATATATATATATATATATATATATATATACACACATATTTTCAAAGAAGCTTGCTAGTTTGGGTGTTCAGACAGGGGAGACAGCCATACAAACAAAGACGTAAAAATGCTTACCGTTTTTGGAGTTAGACTTGTCCTCCACCCGCAAAACCACAAATCACTCAAACGTGAAGCTTTCTCACACGACGGGCACCATATGTTTTGGAAATGTTTATACCTCACTTAAACGATTAACGATACAAATATAAGTGATTAAGCCTTTGTCTATAAAGGAATAAAAACGAGCGATAACAGGGAAAAAAGATAAACAATTACATTTATTTACACAGAAAAGAAAGTTAGAATAATTAGAATTTATCATATATCTCAAGTGATGCCACAAGTACAGTGTTGCTTTAGTCTGCAAAGATAATCTAGGCCGAACTCAGAAATGGTTACAATGGACATACACAGGCTATACCATATTCCTAGGATACAAAAGGTTAGAAAGAAACAGAAAGAGATACCAGTATACATTACTCAGACAGCATATCCCCTTGATGGTCTGGGGCTGGGTACACAGAGAGGGAACCAGCTGGCTCTTTCCCTCTTTTATATACATTCTCCACCAATCAACTGATGCCACACATTCATTGAGTTGCCTCAAAGTCTGGTTGGCTATATTTGGAGCCTACTTGCTCATTTGTTTACAGTTGCCTCAAATTCTGATTGGCTGTAATTTCAAGTCAAGTTAACCATCAGGCTAGGACATTGCTGGAACAGTAAAACTTTTCGGTACCTCTCATTTTATGAATTAATGAACAATCTCCTTTGATCTCCCAGCCCAAACAGTCCCGACATTAGCATGCTAATGGCCCCCTGGGGAGGTGATGCCTTATTCCATTAACACCTGGGGACCTTCCCTGGTTACTGGAAGTACTGCATTCCTAACAAGGTGAGCTGTGCCCTATGATGATATTAAAAACATATACCCATATATATATATATATATATATATATATATATATATATGTACCTACACATAGATACACATATATACACACATATATATATATATATATATATATATATATATATATATATATATATATATATAGATACACATGCCCGCATACCTACACACATATATACATACATCCTATGGGGCAAGGCAGTTTAATTGGAGTCCTTGCAATGGTTCACTTGGATCTCACTGATATAAATATGGAATTCAATATCTCCATCACACCAGGCAATTGGAGATTATGGGGCCCCCAGGCAATAGATTATGGGGCCACACAGTATATACACACACACATACAGTATACACACACACAGTATACACACACAGAATACACACAGAATACACATACACACACTGAAAAGGTACTGGAGAGGCGGAGCAGCTATATTTTGGGGATTTTTTTAAAAAACACAGATTTTTACATACTGTCCCTGGTTTTATTGAGGCTGGCAATCCTGATGGGACCCCTTAGTGGCATGGGGCCCTCAGGCAGTGCCTGAGTGCCTGAATGGTCAGTGTGCCCCTGTCTGGAAGATAGGGGGACCCCAGATACTGTCTCCACCCCCTTAATGAATAACTGATCCTCATCAATCATGATGGAAAATGTCCCCAACCCACCAAAAGAAAAACCTGCTGACCAACGGACACATCCAATTCCATTGCTATCCCATCACTGTGAAAAACAGCTCCAGTCCCTGACACTAAATGGAAACAAAGGAGCGGGGTATACCAGTTGATGTCACTGACCAAATATGGCCATGTAGCCATATCTAATCCATGATGTAAGCCACTATCCCTGCCCCTTTCTTTACATGGCTGGAGATTCCCAGTCAGTAAATGAATGGGACTGTGTGATGTCACATATATATATATATATATATATATATATATATATATATATATATATATATATATATATATATATATATATATAATTTGACCATAGTTCTCCTTTAAAGCGGGAGTCCGGCGACCAATCTTTTTTTTTTTTAGGTCATTGAGACACTTTGCTAACCCCAAAATTATACTTACAGTTTGGGTGTAATATTTCTGCCTCTGTCTGTTTTCGCACTGAAGAATAACTTAAAAAATGTGATGCTGGCTGTTTCCATCTTGTTTGTGGGCATGTGAAGCCCACAAGCAGTGATTTCCTGGATGCGGTGAATGCTGTTCCTTCACAGCTTGTTCACACGCATGAGTATTGTTTCCACACTGAATCTTGGGGAGCCTGACACTAAGCTCCCAGTAGACAGTGCGGCGCCGGGGAAAGGCAATAAACATGCCTACTCCCATGGGAGGAGAGACAGGAAGTGCCACAATAAAGTACAATATAAAGGTAATCACAGCGATAAAAAAATTTTCGTGCGGCATTTGAACATCTATGCAATTAACTGAAGGGGGTAAGATTAAGTTAAAAATGTGAGTGGAACCTTGCTTTAAGTCCGCTGAGACCCAAAAAGTACTATATGTTCACGTCAACCTTAGTTGCAGAAAAACCCCCGTCATGTTCTTAATTGCTTAACCTGACCCATGTGAAGTGATCCAGCAAATGCCTGAAAGAAGGTGCTTTACCCATAGTTCATTGCTATGGGTTGTGATCATCAAATTCCAATCCGTCTCTTTACTATATGACCCCAAATGGACACAAACCCCAGAATGGAAGCTGTACATTGGACATGTTGGGCAAATACCGAACTCCCCCTAGATTTCATTGATTGCATTGTGGGTAAGTGTCTTGCCACTGTTGCCAAACTGATTAATATGTGTTCCTTCTAGGTGATGTAAGCCCCGGTCATTTCCTGCCCTGGTGTCATGGCGACCTCCTCCTCACAAGGTATGCTTGCAATTTGCAACCGTTTTCTCCAGTGTGTTCCTGCACCTTTCATCTCCAAACATACAGGAAGCTATAAAACATGATGGGTGTAACAGGATGCGTAATCAGCTACATGAGCTAACAGAAAGTAAGGCCTCAAGCACATTGGGCATTTAGCCCGCGGTGCATAAGGCCTAAATGTAATTTGCAATTTACTAAACAGGTAAAAAGTTAGAATACCTTTGGTTTATAGACTGGATACATCCTAAATATAGAGCAATTTATCCAACTGTACACCCCGAGCCTCTGGTTTATAGACCAGATACATCCTAAATATAGAACCATTTATCCAACTGTCCATCCAGAGCCTCTGGTTTATAGACCAGATACATCCTAATTATAGAGCCATTTATCCAACTATCCATCCCAAGCCTCTTGTTTATAGTCCAGATAAATCCTAAATATAGAACCATTCAGGGGCAACCACAATTGGAAGCGCTGATCAGGACAAACAATCAAAAAGCTCAATGAGATAAAATCATGTGCCGATTTAATAATGGCATATTGTATCAGGGCCACGCCTGATACACATTGTCAAGAGGACTGCTATCCTCTCTCTCCACTCTACTCGGCTTGCTCTCCACCCTTTGTGCTTCAAGCCTCGTTTTGGACTTGTGTTCCCTGATTGTAAGACATCACGCCTGGGTGTTTCCATCCACCAGCTCCGGTCGGTGGTTGTTTCGGCATCCTCTTGGTCCCTTCCTTGTTCCGTGGCTGTTCCACCATCCTGCCACATATCATTAGGGATTCGATCAAGGTTTTATATTGTCCATCTGGCTCTGCACACGCTGGCTTCCCTCCTCCTAGTGCCATCCAGGAATACATGAAGGTTTTGCCATCGCAGCATTGCTTCACCAAGCCAGTCCACCACTGACTGTTGCTCAAGGTATTGTCACAGTGAGGAGCACGCTATGCAGTCCCTCCATCTACACAAGGAGATTTTTAGATAACTGTTCATTTAAGTATATGTCATTATAAAATCAGCACATGATTTTATCTCATTGAGCTTTTTGATTGTTTGTCCTTTCAAGACTGTCCTGATCAGCGCTTCCAATTGTGGTTGCCCCTGAATGTTTTTACTTGTATTCACACCCCTCCTGGTGTGCTCACCCACACAGCTGCTTTTTGGGCTCTTGCTGGACATTCACAAGTTTCCCAGTGCAACATATGTCCCATTTTTCTGGCGCCAGACTGTTTTTGTCATTCTAAATATAGAAGTATTTATCCAACTGTCCATCAGGAGCATCTGATTTATAGAACGGATACATTCCAAATATAGAGCCATTTATCCAACTGTTCATCCAGAGCCTCTGGTTTATAGACCAGATACAGCCTACTGTAAATATAGAGCCATTTATCCAACTGTCCATCCAGAGCCTCTGGTTTATAGACCAGATACATCCTAAATATAGAGCCATTTATCCAACTGTCCATTCAGAGCCTCTGGTTTATAGACCAGATACATCCTAAATATAGAACCATTTATCAAACTGTCCATCCAGAGCCTCTGGTTCAACATTCATTTGTGTAGTGCTAATGCCTTAGGGGCCACTGATATTAGCTGTTTTTTCCCAAGTAGTACAGAAGCTGCAAAAGTCCATCTAGTTCAACCAAAAAAAAAAATACAATTCCATATACACAATCCTTCACCCACAGTTGATCCAGAGAAAAGCAAAAAACATCAGCAAAGCATGCTTCAGTTTGCTACAGCAGGGCAAAAAAAAATTCCTTCCAGATCCCCCGAGAGGCAATTGGATTTTCCCTGGATCAACTTTACCTATAAATGTTGGTACCCAGTTATATTATGTACTTTTAGGAAAGAATCCAGGCCTTTTTAAAACAATCTACTGAGCTTGCCAGAACCACCTCTGGAGGGAGACTATTCCACATTTTCACAGCTTTTACTGTGAAGAAACCTTTCCGTATTTGGAGATTAAATCTTTTTTCCTCTAGATGTAGAGTGCCCCCTTGTCCTCTGTGATGACCTTAAAGTGAATAACTCAACACCACGTTCACGATATGGACCACTTATGTATTTGTACATGTTGATCATATCCCCCCTTAATCTCCTCTTCTCAAGAAAGAATAAAATCAGTTCCTCTAATCTTTCATCATAGCTGAGCTCCTCCATGCCTGTTATCAGTTTGGTTGCCTTTCTCTGTACTTTCTCCAGTTCCCTGATATCCTTTTTGAGAACTGGTGCCCAAAACTGAACTGCACATTCCAGATGGGGTCTTACTAAAGATTTGTACAGGGGCAAAATGATATCTCTCTCTGGAGTCCACACCTCTCTTAATACAAGAAAGGACTTTGCTCGCTTTGGAAACCGCAGCTTGGCATTGCATGCTATTATTGAGTTTATGATCTACCAAAACCCCCAGATCCTTCTCCACTATGGATCCCCCCAGTTGTACTTCCCCTAGTATGTATGATGCACGAATATTCTTAGCCCCAAGTGCAGAACTTTACATTTATCAACATTAAACCTCATTTGCCACTTAGTTGCCCAATTAGACAGTGCATTGAGGTCGGCTTGTAAATTGGTAACATCCTGTAAGGACGTTATTCCACTGCATAGCTTAGTGTCATCTGCAAAGACAGAAATGTTACTTTTAATCCCAGACCCAATGTAATTTATAAAGATATTAAAAAGTAAGAGTCCCAGCACGGTACCTTGGGGTAGACCACTGATAACCTTAGACCATTCAGAGTAAGAGTCATTAGCCACTACTCTCTGAATTCTGTCTTTTAGACAGTTTTCTATCCATTTACAAGTTGATCTTTCCAAGCCTGTAGACTTTACCTTACACATGAGCCATGTGTGGGGAACTGTGTCATACGCTTTTGCAAAATCCAGGTATACCATGTCCACCGCCACCCCTCTGTCCAAGTATAGCACATCTACAGCCACCCCTCTGTCCAAGGTTTTACTTACCTCCTCTTAAAAAGAAATCAGGTTTGTTTGACAATTTCTGTCTTTCATAAACGTCCAATACAGGTGATCAAATCATTGGGCTGCACCAAGGAATCAGGGACAAACAAGTAAATGAAAAAAGCATGTTTATTAAAGATAAGGACACACGTGCAAAACACAGCAAACCCCAAAACCATCTAACTATCTATATACAGGCACAGGAACAAACAAGAAATAAACAAAGCAGGGACACAAGCAAAAAAGGGGAACAGAAGCCAGGTATAAGGAAGCAGACCATAAGGAGCAGGTAACAAGGAACAGATCTCAAGGACAAAAACAGGGAACAGGTCTCCAGGACAGGATACAAGGAACAGGGTCCAGGAACAAGCAGGGACAAGGGCTAGCAGAGGAATTCTGAAGCAATGCGCTTTAGTTCAGGGCGGGTTTATATAGACCAGCAGACCCACAACAGGTGTGCCTGATAGCTGGTCTGTACTCCAGGCAGGGAGACAGCCGCTGGTGGCCCCCAGAATTACACCCTTAGGTGCTGAGCGTAACAGTGCCACCAGCAGGTGAAACCAGTAATGACACCGTTCCTGACACCGTCTGGACACTCCTTTCCAAGAATTGGCCAGGCCTGTCCTCACATCAGGACACTTTGTTTACTCCTCCCACCGAACCCTCAAGACCACCTTCTCCTAGCCAAATAAAAGAGAGATCCTCTCTTCCCAGCTTGATTCTATAGAATAGCAGGCAACAGGCAAGTAGGGAGAGAAAAAATGAAACCCAAGTCCCAGGATGGAAAGAGGGTCTTCTTAGGAGGCCACATTCTTATGCCGTGTACACACAGTCGGATTTTCTGATGGAAAATGTTCAATGGGAGCTTGTTGTCGGAAATTCTGACCGTGTGTAGGCTCCATCGGACATTTTCCGTCTGAATTTCCGACAAACAAAATTTGAGATCTGGATCTCAAATTTTCCGACAACAAAATACATTGTCGTAATTTCTGATCGTGTGTACACAATTCCGATGCACAAAGTTCCACGCATGCTTGGAATCAAGCAGAAGAGCCACACTGGCTATTGAACTTCACTTTTCTCGGCTTGTCATACGTGTTGTACGTCACCGTGTTCTTGGCGATCGGAATTTCCGACAAGATTTGTGTGAATGTGTGTATGCAAGAGAAGTTTGAGCCAACATCCGTCGGAAAAAAAAACATGGATTTTGTTGTCGGAATGTGCGATCGTGTGTACGCGGCATAATAGTCACTCTTAAGAACTGTTTGACTAAGGGCTCGTCTGCCCAATTGTGCCCTGTGAAGGTAGACAATGCAGGCACTTGTACTTTTTTTTTTTAAGAAGTTTTATTTACCAGGCAACAGAGGATATACACAGTATCACAACCGAGCACATAATAACATATACAGTACATAAGTAAAGTACACAAGTGTGAGAATAAAAACATCTATCAAAATAAAAATGTACATTTACATACTCAAAGAAAATGTTCACCCCCATGGTACAGTGCAATCCACCCATAACCCTCGCAATTTGGTAATAACTTTGCCCGTTTTTTTTTTTAATTTATATTAGGAATAACTACAACACAAGCGAATATGTTTAATTCAACTAGTCCCAAAAACGAAAAGAAAAATAAATAAATAAATAAAAAAAAAAAAATATATATATATATATATATATATATATATATATATATATATATATTCAAAAAACTTCTACAGGTCCTGTAGAGGGTGTAAAAAAATCCCTTATACCCATGCTTCCAGAACATTGTAGTCCTTCCCCCAGCCTTATGCCGCGTACACACGAGCAGACTTTACAGCAGACTTTGCCCGGCGGACTGAATTTCATCGGACAATTCGATCGTGTGTGGGCTCCAGTGGACTTTGTTTGCTCAAAAGTTGGACGGACTTAGATTTGAAACATGTTTTAAATTAATCCGTCGAAATCAAGTCCGGTCGAAAAGTCTGCCGTCTGTATGCTAGTTCGACGGACAAAAAGCCACGCTAGGGCAGCTATTGGCTACTGGCTATGAACTTCCTTGTTTTAGTCCGGTCATACGTCATCACGTACGAATTCGACGGACTTTGGTGGATTGTGTGTAGGCAAGTCCGTTCATTCAGAAAGTCCGTCGTAAAGTACGTCAAAAAGTCCGCCGGGCAAAGTCCGCCATAAAGTCCGCTCGTGTGTACACGGCATTACACAGCTATTAAATTATTAACCTCTCCCTCCACTGTGTCAGTCGAGTCAATCCATGGGAACCACACCTTTCTAAATTTTTTGGGACATCCCCGGGCCTCATATGTCATTTGATAAAACTGAATATCCACATTAACTACCCTCTTCCACATCCCTAATGATAGGGTTTCATCATATATCCACCTACTCGCTATAAGCTTATGAACAGAGAAAAAAAGGAGTCTCAGAAACTGTTTAGTGGCCACATCCATCTCCTCATCTTCAATAACTCAGAGGAGATAGTTATTTGGAAAATTAAAGGTATCAGCTGTAACCTTGTACTTCGATTGAGTTATATGCCACCTTTTATAAGTGATGACTGCAAATATTCTAGTACATTCGAAATTCTTGGAGTCACTGGGGGAAAAATCTCTTTGAAGCAAAGGATACAAATTTCTCCCAAATTCTGGAGTACGTAGCATTTGTTGTGGACTCTCTTGCCTTTAACAATGTCCTAATCAACTCACCCAAGAGGCCTTGAGATTGTAACCTGACCAATTCAAGAGCCATGCCGTCAGCTGCAATCTCTATGGATTGGGATGGAGCCAGTAATCTTGATGTAGTAAATAGAAAGGTAGAAGTATTGGAGGGGCCGACGCTATCTCCAGGATCAGTAGAATCCAGGGCCCCCATAGCCAAAAAGATAGGATTAGGATGGCATGAACTTCCTCCTTTGAGATTTTCAACAAGGCTTCCATGATTAGTAGGGCAGGAGGAAAAAAATAAACTAGGGGAAAATGCCAAGGAATCGAGAAAGCATCTTGAACTATCGCTTCCTCGTATCTAGATCTCGCTGCAAATCTGGGCACTTGCAGGTTTGCTGGGGTTGCCATGGAGGGAACACCCCACTGGGCAAAAATTGGTTCCAAGTATCGACTGTTGACTGACCACTCATCGCTGTTGGGAAACTTCCGGCACAACTGATCTGTTATCTGACAGTGAGCCCCCCAGCTCCTGGATCTGGCATGCCCTGAACAGGGTCACTGGTGATGTCCACCAAGCCAGACTCTGGAGAATACAAAAAGATCCTCTGTCCAACGACAAGCTGGAAGGCCCTCATATAGAATTTTGCCAAGGGTACTGCTGGAATCGCTGCAGTGAACATCCCTAGAAGCATCATGCAATCTTTTGTCTATAGAAAAGTAGTTCCCATCACTCTGTTGATGCATGCCACTAGTTCAGCAATCTTGTGACAAGTTACAGAGATTTGACCTTCTTGGGTAATGAATATTAGGCTGAGCTATTCCATTGCCTGTGTAGGTATAAGATGGCTCTTCTGACTGTTTATGAGCTAGCTGGTCAGGATTTCTAGAACTATGTTGCGCTGTAGCACCAGCTTCTTGCTTGAACCGGCTATCATCAGAATATCTTCTAGATAATGTAAAATTGTAATTTATTCCATACGAATGACTGCAATGGTGGCTAGTAGAATCTTTGAGAAAACTCGGAAGGCCGTGCATATTCTGAAGGGAAAACATCTGAATTGGTAGTGCCGCTCTCCTACTACGAATCTTAGATATGTGTTAGGTACCTGGTAGTTGAGCCCGACTGGTAGAAGGAGACCTCTCTTAAACGCTGGTTCAGGAGCCACTGGAAGTGGGAACAGTGGTCTCTTGACCACAGTGGGTAGGAGGGCCTGATGCAGGTTCCAGCAGAAGTAGATACTGAAACTGGAAGGACGTCCCTCAGGGATGGCTGAGCTGCGGATGCAGGTAGACTGATGCAGGCCAGTAGACAGGCAGGTGGATGATGAGGCAGCAGCAGGATCTGAAGCTTGGCAGGGCAGGCTGGAAGCAGCATCACAGGACACAGGCAAAGCAAAGTCAGACAGTCCGTTTGGCAGGAGATCAGGCAAGTAGCAGGAAGAATGATCTAAGAATAGTCAGGCAGGTAGAGGTTCGGCAACAGGTAATCAGGTATAAGCAAGGTCAGGCAGGCCGGGTCGGATAGGAGACTGGAGAATGGTGAGACGGAGCCGGGTCACTAGCAATACAACAACAGGCAGGATACAGGAACTCAGGTGCAGAGCTGCAGACAAACAGCACCTGACAGAAGCATCTGACAGACTTTTAAAGGGGCCTTGGCGCCAAAACAGCGTTAGCGCGAACGGGCGTGCGCACGGGCGCGTGCGGGAGCGCTCCGGCGCCCCCTGGTGGAGCATTAAGCAGAACTGCCCTGGAAAGGCCCTTCGTGCACCTGCATGCACGCATATTTGCCCGACGGCCACTGATATGCCCCTGACATTGCCCCCTCCCAATGGGCAGCCTCCGGATGCCCAGAAAACTTTTCTTTTCAGGATGAGCAGAGAAATAAGCATGAATCAAACGTTTGGCATGAATATTACTGTCAGGTTCCCATGAGTTATTTTCCGGACCATACCCCTTCCACTTAATCAAAAACTGTACTTGCCCAGATCTCTTTCTGCAATCAAGGATGGCCTCCACTTTGTATTCCTCATTACCGTCCACCAAAACCGGTTCAAGGACCCTGGTGCCCCTATCAGGAAAAAGATCATCTACAGCAGGCTTCAAAAGTGATACCTGAAACACAGGGTGGATTTTAAGTGAGTCAGGCAAACACAATTCATAGGATACCTCGTTGATTTTCCTTTTCACAGGGAAAGGCCCAATAAATTTAGGAGCAAGCTTTTTGGAAGGACAAGTCAACCTAATATTATCGGTAGACAGCCATACCTTGTCACCAAGCTGAAGGTTTAGATCTCCTTTTCTTTTCTGATCAAAAAACCTCTTGCTGTCCGCTTGTGCCTTGGATACCGCTTCCGTAACATCCGGTTATTATGACTGAGAAACTGCACTGTGTCCTGGACCGCTGGAACTGAGGATTCTGAAAGAAAATCTGGTAAAAAGGATACATGAAAACCATAATTGGCAAAGAAAGGAGATTGACCCGTGGCAGAGTGGCTGGCATTGTTATAAGCGAATTCCGCTAGGGGCAGCAGGGACACCCAATCATCTTGTACAAAAGATGTGAAACACCTCATGTATTGCTCCAGTGTCTGATTTGTCCTTTCAGTTTGCCCATTTGTTTGAGGGTGGTATGCTGAGGACAGGGCTACTTCGATTTTCAAGATTTCACATAGGGCTCTCCAGAAGCATGAGGTAAACTGCACCCCCCTATCGGACACTATATTTGCGGGGACTCCGTGCAGCCTAACAATCTCCTTGATAAACACACGGGCCGTTTCAACAGCAGAAGGTGTTCCTTTTAGGGGTACAAAGTAGGCCATCTTAGACAGCCGGTCGACGACCACAAAGATCGCCGAACATCCTTCCGAGCATGGTAATTCAACTATAAAGTCCATTGCTATCATCCTCCAGGGTCTATCTGGTATAGGCAATGGTCTCAGTAGTCCCCAAGCTCTGTTCCTGGGAGTCTTATTCTGAATGTAGACAGAACAGGAGTTAACATACTTCCTGCAGAATTCCTTTAAATTAGGCCACCAAAAAGTGCGTTGCACCATCTCAAGGGTCTTGCGGACCCCAAAATGTCCTGCAAGTGGGTGGTCATGCAATAATGTCAGTACCTTGACTCGGGCACTCTCTGGTACAAAGATTTGACTTCCTTTCCACAATAGTCCATCTCTAGATGTTAAAGAGGATCCCTGAAGACTTGAAGGTTCTGGAGATGCTTCTCTGATCATGGACAGGAGATCCGTTTGAAGAAGAAGGAAGCTTTTTGCCGGCAGAATAGTGTCAGGTACAGAAAAGTCCTTAGGGTTGTCGAACATGCGCGACAGCGCGTCTGGTTTCACGTTTTTGGATCCAGGCCAGTAGGTAATGTGAAAACAGAACCGTGTAAAGAATAGAGCCCATCGGGCCTGTCTGGGTTTTAGTCTCTTGGCAGATCTTAAATATTCAAGGTTTTTGTGATCCGTATATATCAGTACCGGATGGACTGCGCCCTCTAACAAGTACCTCCATTCTTCCGAAGCTGTCTTGATAGCAAGTAGCTCCCAGTCCCCCACATCATAGTTCCGCTCAGCCGGTGAAAGTTTTCTAGAAAAGAACCCTACGGGGTGCATCAGGTCCTTGTTACCCTGTCGTTGAGAAATAACAGCACCCACGGCCACTTCGGAAGCATCAACCTCCAGGATAAAGGGTAAGGATGGGTCAGGATGGCTAAGGATCGGAGCTGACGTGAAACGTCTTTTTAATTCTTCAAAGGCCCCCTGAGCCTCCGGGTTCCAGTGAAAACGAGAGTTCTGCTTGATTAGCTGTGTGATGGGGGAGATGATGGAAGAAAACCCCCTAATGAACTTTCTATAAAAATTTGCGAACCCAATGAAGCGTTGCACGCCCTTCTTGTCCAGGGGAGCTGGCCAATCTAACACAGCAGACACCTTCTGAGGGTCCATTTTGATACCGGTTGGGGAGATCACTAACCCCAGAAACTGAATTTCCTCCTGTTCAAATTCACACTTCTCCGCCTTGGCATACAGTCTGCGCAAACGAAGTCGGTCCAGAACTCTACGGACATGTTCCCTATGTTGATCAAGTGAACTGGAGAAGATTAGGATGTCATCCAAATAGACGATTACAAAGATGTCCAGGAAATATCTAAACACATCGTTGACCAGATGCTGGAACGTGGCAGGAGCATTGCATAGGCCGAAGGGTATGACCAGATACTCATAGTGTCCAAAACGAGTCCGGAAAGCCGTCTTCCATTCATCTCCGGCCCGAATGCGGACCAGATTGTAGGCCCCTCTCAGATCCAGCTTGGTGAAGATAATGGCAGACCTCAACTTCTGGAACAGTTCAGGTATCAACGGGTAACGGGTAGCGGTTTTTGACTGTAACATTATTTAACTCCCGATAGTCCACACAAGGACTAAGAGTCTGATCTTTCTTGGAGACAAAAAATATTCCGGCACCAGCTGGTGAAGTAGAAGGTCGGATAAAGCCCTTTTCGAGGTTTTCATTGATGTATACTTTAAGTGCTTCTTGTTCTTTTTCAGACAGTGGGAAAATGCGCCCGAAAGGAATTTTGGCCCCAGGAAGTAGCTCAATTGGGCAACCATAGGGACAATGGGGTGGCAGGGAATCTGCTCCCTTTTTGCTGAACACATCTGCAAATTCCCGATAGGCCTCTGGTACGGTTTGAAGTAGGTCTTGGTCAATGTCCATACAAAGTAAAGTAGCAGCAGACTTAGAGGGTTCAAATGTCTTTGGCAGTAGGGTGACTGGAACTTGATCTTGCCTGTAACCCAGTTAACATGAGGGTTATGGGCCTGGAGCCAGGGCATGCCCAAAATGATTGGAAATAATGGAGATGAGATAACGTCCAGAGTTAGGATCTCTTTGTGTTGGGATAAACAGGTGGCCGACAAAGGAAGAGTTTCTTGAGAGACTTGTCCTGATCTTATGTGGGACCCATCGGCCAAAAAAACTGAAAGTCTGTGTGCCTTTTTCTTTAATGGAAGGTTTTGTTGTGTAGCGAAGGTGGAGTCAACAAAGCAACTACATGCCCCAGAATCAATAATGGCGTTGACCTGGATTGTTTTTCCCTGGAGCTGTAATGAAAGAGGGAGAACAAGTTGAGTTGTATTGGCGGTCAAAGCGGATAGACTGGTTGGAGTAGAAGAAAGGCACTTACGAGTCTTTACTGGACAGTTGTTCATGTAGTGGCCCACCCCACCACAGTAGAGACAGAGGTTTAAGCTGGCGTCTGCGCGCCCGTTCTTCTGGGGGCAGTGTAGAATGCATAAGTCCCAGTTGCACAGGCTCGGGAGCATCAGATGTTTGGGTGACTGAACTTGGGCAGGGAGGAGGTAGATACCGGGGGGCAGGAACCGGAACTTTTGCAGTCATCCACATAGGGCGTGTTTGTTGGGAAGAGCATTCAGAACGGCGCTCACGAAGGCGTCGGTCAATCTGAATGGTAAGAGTAATGAGCTCTTCAAGGGTATCAGGCATCCCTACATGGGCAAGCTCGTCCTTAAGACCCTCAGATAGCCCCATGCGGAACTGGTGACGTAAAGCTGCGTTGTTCCATTTAGTGTCCGTGCTCCAGCGTCGAAAGTCTGTAACGTAGTCCTCGGCCGGCCTACGGCCTTGCTGGAGCGCGAACAAGGCTGCCTCAGCGGTGGCAGTCCGCTGAGGGTCCTCGTACAACTGGGCCATGGTTTCAAAAAAGGCGGGCAAGGACTGGATCTGTACAGCGTTGGTTTCAAGCAGGCGGTGGGCCCAGGTCTGGGGTTCCCCCTGGAGAAGGGATATGACAAATCCCACTTTAGTAGCCTCCAAGGAAAAAGTGAGTGGCTGTAGGGCGAAATAAAGTTGATAGGCGCTGCGGAAGGCCAGAAACTTGGTTCGGTCACCAGAAAACTTCTCAGGGATAGGGACCCTTGGCTCAGGTGGAAGCATGACCACAGAGGGTGGTGCAGCAGCCTGTGCTGGAGCAGCTGCGGAAGCATGGGCCGCACCACCAGGACCACTGAGGTTTAACACTTGACCCTCCAGTCTGTTGTAACTATCTTGTAAAGTCTTTACGGCCTGGGTGAGTGCCGCTAGGTGTGTACAGATCTCCTTGATGGGAGAGGTCTCTCCTGCGGGCTCAGTCATGGCTGTTCATACTGTTAGGTACCTGGTAGTTGAGCCCGACTGGTAGAAGTAGACCTCTCTTAAACGCTGGTTCAGGAGCCACTGGAAGTGGGAACAGTGGTCTCTTGACCACAGTGGGTAGGAGGGCCTGATGCAGGTTCCAGCAGAAATAGATACTGAAACTGGAAGGACGTCCCTCAGGGATGGCTGAGCTGCGGATGCAGGTAGACTGATGCAGGCCAGTAGACAGGCAGGTGGATGATGAGGCAGCAGCAGGATCTGAAGCTTGGCAGGGCAGGCTGGAAGCAGCGTCACAGGACACAGGCAAAGCAAAGTCAGACAGTCCGTTTGGCAGGAGATCAGGCAAGTAAGTAGCAGGAAGGATGATCCAAGAATAGTCAGGCAGGCAGAGGTTCGGCAACAGGTAATCAGGTATAAGCAAGGTCAGGCAGGCTGGGTCGGATAGGAGACTGGAGAATGGTCAGACGGAGCCGGGTCACTAGCAATACAACAACAGGCAGGATACAGGAACTCAGGTGCAGAGCTGCAGACAAACAGCACCTGACAGAAGCATCTGACAGACTTTTAAAAGGGGCCTTGGCGCCAATACAGCGTTAGCGTGAACGGGCGCGTGCGGGAGCGCTTCGGCGCCCCCTGGTGGAGCAATAAGCAGAACTGCCCTGGAAAGGCCCTTCGCGCACCTGCGTGCACGCATATTTGCCTGACACCCACTGATATGCCCCTGACAATATGTCTGGTGACCCAAACTTTACTTCAAGTCCTTCAATCATGTGCTTGGTGGCCTGAAGTTCGACCAAAAAAGAGAACAAAGCTGGGAGGGGAGGATCTCTCTTTTATTTGGCTAGGAAGTGATCCTGAAGGTTTAGAGGGAGGAGTACAGTTATATGTGCTGTAGTGAGGCTGGCCAGGAAAGCACTACACATGATTTACTTGTATAGGTTATTTTATAGTAAAGGTTTCACTTGGTGCTGACAGTGTCATCACACTGTACTGTTGTATAGAAGTTTAGGAAGACATTTCAAATATACAATCAAATAATTATTGACAAATAATTCTGTGCTTTTTTTTAGATGTGCCGTCTTGTGGGTTTGTCGCCTTGAATTGGTCAAACTTGTGATTTACTCTAGATAAATGTAACAACAAGAAAAAATGTTTAATATTGTATGATTTTGTGGTACCATAGTACATTTTTGCGATTGCAGTCTAGCTTTATCTTCCCGAGAGGGAACTAAAGGCAAAACTGATTTTTTTTTTTTTAGTTTGGATAGAGTGGAGATGGATTAGAACACCTGGCAGTTTTTATTGCTGTCTGTGTCCCTGTTAGTGAGATTAACCCTCTCTATTTGTCCTGTTTACCATTATCATTGAAAGTGAAAGTAAAAGAAAATCGTAAATTTTGGGTTGTCCCAAGAAAGGTAGTAGAGGGAAAAGTATCCCCATTGTCCAATGGGGATACTAGTTCTTGTGACCTGGGGGCACCCAAGGAATTCCCTTAATTTATAGGGATTTCCTCTCACTTCCTGTTTGGTTATGGGACAGGAAGTGAAGGGAAATCTCCCCAATGGGACGCAGATGGTGAAAAAAATCTGACAGAGATTATAACTCTACCTTATTCTTTCCAAAATGAAGAAAAAATTTTGCCTATAGTTCTACTTTAATGACATACAGGCAAATGCTTAACAAATATCTTGATATTTATTTGACTCTAGTCTACCTCTAGTACTACTCCCCCTTTCATATGCTCTTTATTGAAGAGTTAACTGTCAGTATAGACCTATGCTAATGAATTTCTACATTTCAAGATGGCCTGAATGTTTTCAGTGGTTGGTTATTGTTTCTACAGGACAGATGAATTGGCAAACCCCCGGGGATCTCATCATATATTCTCTTGAGGACCTGAAAGGAAGTGACTTCAAGAAATTTCAGAATAAATTGTCTGATTTCTCTTATGGAGATAAACCTTGCATTCCCAGAGGAAAACTGGAAAATGCAAACTGGATGACCACAAAGGAGCTCCTGATAGACACATATGGAGAGGAGGGAGCTCTAGATGTCACCATTGCTGTCCTTAATCTCAATAGCCTGCTGGGACCTGCAAATGACCTCCAGGAAAAGAGAACACAAAATGGTGAGCTCCCGTCTGTAACAATCATTGTATAACAATTGTTTTATACCATTCATTAATTACCAGCATGGCGAAGATGCAGATAAAATTTCTGGAAAAAATGAAAAGTTAGCAAACCTAAAGAACAAACTGGGAAACATAAAACATCCGAGAGATTACTATAACTGAGATCTGATCCCAAGCAAATGTTTTTTTGTACACAAAGCAAATTTCCTGTACAGTAATCTTATAAAAATTGTGTTTTGCAGCCAAGTTAAAGTCAACCACGACCAGCAACAAATTAACAGGTCAGTAGAATGTCCAACATATAATATATATATATATATATATATATATATATTTTGTTTTCCATTACTAAATGCTATCTATTTTAGTATGGATAATGTGTGAAATGTTTGCGTTTATTGTCATTGATGCATTTTTTTCAATCAATTATGAAGAGTTTATTTCACTTTTTCTTACACAGAGTGGATCAGTGCTTTGTGAATGACTTTACAGCACTTTTTGCATGATTTTAGTTTTTATTTTATATGAATTGTGTATAGCTTATATGATTAGATTTTCTTACTGCATGTACAGTATGTACAATATTTAAGTATGATATTAGCTTGGATATAGTGCTTCACATAATTTACTGTTATCAGGTATTTTATAGTGTTAGCTTCACTTGGTGCTGGCAGCTTCACTGCAGAATAGGTTGGGGAGCGCAGACTTTTTTAAATTATATAATAAAATAATATCATTAACCACTAGCTGCCTGCCCACTGTCATATGACGGCGGGACGAGGCAGCTATTGTTCTGGGTGGACGTCATATGACGTGATCGCCCTCCTGAGCCACTAGGGGGCACGCGCATGCCACCGCATCGATCGGGACCCGATACGCGTGCCCGGCGGCCGCGATGTCCACCGGGCACCCGTGATTGCCGGGTAACAGAGCAGAACCGTGGATCTGTGTATATAAACACACAGATCCACGTCCTGTCAGAGGAAAGGAGACCGATGGTTTGTCCCTTGTACATCCCTTGATCAGTCACCTCCCCCAGTCAGTCCACTCCCCCCACAGTTAGAATCACCTCCCTAGGACACACATTTAACCCCTCGATCACCCCCTAGTGTTAACCCCTTCCTTGCCAGTCACATTTACACAGTAATCAATGCATCTTTATAGCAGGGATCGCTGTATAAATGTGAATGGTCCCAAAAATGTGTCAAAAGTGTCCGATATGTCTGCCGCAATATCACAGTCATGAAAAAAATCGCAGATCGCCGCCATTACTAGTAAAAAAAAGAGATAAAATAAAAATGCTATAAATCTATCCCCTATTTTGTAGATGCTATAACTTTTGCGCAAACCAATCAATATACGCTTATTGCGATTTTTTTTTTACCAAAAATATGTAGAAATATACATATTGGCCTAAACTGAGGAAAAAATTTGTTGAAAAAAAAATTTATTATAGCAAAAAGTAAAAAATAGTGTGTTTTTTCAAACTTCTCCCTCTTCTTTTGTTTATAGCGCAATAAATAAAAAACGCAGAGGTGATCAAATACCACCAAAAGAAAGCTCTATTTGTGGGGAAAGAATGATAAAAATTTCATTAGGTTGCAGTGTTGCATGACCACGCAATAAAAGCTGAAAAATGGCTTGGGCAGGAAGGGGATGAAAGTGCCCGGTATTGAGGTGGTTAATGATGAATAATTCTGTGCAATTTTCTTTGCGATCTGTCATCTTGTGAATTTGTCAGTTCTTGAATATTATTTTGGTATGGTAATATGGTATCATGGTACATTTTTGTGATTACAGTCCAGCTTTATCTACCGGAGATGGAAGCATTTATTAATAATGTACAGGTCAATATTATGTATAATCTTGGTACAGTAAAACCTTGGATTGCGAGCATAATTAGTTCCAGAAGCATGCTTGTAATCCAAAGCACTTGTATATCAAAGCAAATTTCCCCATAAGAAATAATAGAAACGCAAATGATTTGTTCCACAACCATTATTCATAAGTCCGTCAGTTTATAGTCCATATAAAAAGATTCTAGCAATGTGTTGTGTAACCATAAAATGTCCATCCACAAATGGAAGCCTCCACAAAGGGGATTAGAAGCAAAATCCAGCAGGAGGTACAGGGTATAAAAGAGAAAAGAGGCGCCTCTAAGTGTAGCAATATGGTTACATTTAATGAAGGTACAACATTTACCAACTCACATGGTTGATGATTAAAAGAGGCACATCTAAATATGCAGGCATCCGGGGTAAAGTTGTCTGCAATCATGACCGGGAAGACTACCCTGCAGTAGAGCGATCTGAAAGCGAGGCTTGAACCACTCGTGGAGCGCAGCATGGAAGGGATGACATCAATGGCGGTGAGGAGGATAGTCTATGTGGACATCTTTACCCTGGATGCCTGCATTTTTAGATGATTTAGATATGTGACGTTCCCAATTGACAACGTCACGTATGACGAAACGCGTCTGGAGGAGGGCACGTACTGACATCACCACGCAAATTTATTAGGAGGATGGGCTCCGTTTGATTGTTGCCGGCCGGCATTACTTTTAACATATGCGATATTCAACCTACAGATGTGCAATATCTTTTTTATAAACAAAGTCTTCAGACTGTATTACGCTGTCGTGAATAATAAGTAATAATAAGTATGTGCCTTTTTAAGGACAGGTTTCCCGCACAATAATTATCATTGAGTAATTTTTAACGAGGATATTTTTAAGATACAACATCAATCTATATGACACAGTCTATGCATGTGAAACTTATTCACGGAGACATGTGATCATACAAAATAGTCATTTATTGGTTAACAAACACAAATAATCACATGAAATTAAGATACCTTCTTGAAAATCAATATAAACACTTGCAAAAATGGGCGTACTGTCCCTTTGACATAATACCACCATGATAACTTCTCGGTAGAATGAATAACCTTGTGAACATGACAATTAAACAGAATGTCTGTATTTCACACGTTCAACCGTTACTATACTGCAGGTAAGTGGTTAACAATGTGAAATAGATTAGAGGTTTGTTTTGTCAATAAATGTGGCAACTATGCAAAAAGAAAAATATAATGAAAAATTTGAATCTTTAGAGAAAAATCTACAAGGTGGTTATTGATTCGGGAGAATGATTATCAATTGTATAATATTCAATACATCAATATTTGAGAGAACATATCAATATTTGAGAGAACATACAAGATAAAATCAACATGACATAATTACCCATTCCAGGATGGCTACTGTTCCTATTGGCTGGTTACCAGAGTTAAGATGGCTGCTGTAGTTTCAAAATGGATACTCTTAAAGAGGATTTACTTCTTGTGACCTCCGAGTTCTAAGTATTAGGTGTTGAGGAATCTTCATGAATGTAAAAATATGTATTCATGCATGGTGCATGAGTGTCAGTCTGGGAGTGTGTGTGTCTCCCAGTGTTCCCCCTCAGGGTGGATCCCTGAGCTTCCTTCTGAGCTCTCCCCCTGAGCTCACTTCCTCTCCATCTTTTTCCCTCTCTTTCTCCTTCCTTTCTCTCTTTTTTTTCTGGCATCTTACTTGCCTCTAAATACCATTTCAGATAATAAGACCATAAAAAATTATAATGGCTCTGCCCAAAAGGACGTGGCTTCTTTCTATTGGTTATAAACTTAATCATTTACCTTTCTCGTAAATTTAGTGAGTTCAAATAATACCACCTTCAACCACCAGGTGTCTCACATGTGTTTTGAGTCTATCCTTTTAAGTTAATACGTTCTATTTTCATAATGTGTATAATGGTAAGGATAGTTTATACCTTTAAATAGTCTGGTAATCGGTCTATTGTAAAATACACTCAGTATAAGTTTGATTAGTCACCATTACATAACTTGGTTATATATATGTATCTCTATAAATGTATGTCTATAAAAACTGGTCTATCTATGAAATACACACATTGTTATATATATTATTCAATACTACCTAAAAATGATTATCTATATGGATACTTGTATAAATCTGGTATCTCCAATGAATATTTGTTTATCTAAGCATAGGCTACAGTCTTATATAGTTATAATCATAATTATATGTTTTTCCTAATACTAGTTTCTTAAAACACTTCTACTTATAAAATCACACTTTCATATATATTTTCTTCATACCAAAGTTGTTGGGTCCGCAGATGCCAAAATTATAATATGTCTCTGTGACCTACAATGTCATAGTTTGAAATTACTTATAATAACCTTATAGATACTTTTAAAATATTTTTGACTTGCACCGACTTCAAATCTTTCCCACTGGATGTTTAGAGATGCCTTGTTTGTCTAAACAGTTCCTAAAAATTCACACAATGGGTTTTGTTAGCCAAGGTGTTAGCTATTTAAACAGTCCCTCACTTGAACACAATAGGTTTAGGCCAGGTGGGGTCATTTCTGTGTGATAACAGTCTGTATAACCTTGTTTCTTATGGCTATAAGGGTAGTTTTCGTTTATTCACTAATACCATGTAAATATCTCCTTGTTTTGTGACGAGAACAGCCATTGTTCCATCGAGTTTCTGTCTCAAAATATGCTTGTAAAACTT
The DNA here is from genome assembly GCA_037952925.1 of Lithobates clamitans. NCBI lineage: Eukaryota > Metazoa > Chordata > Amphibia > Anura > Ranidae > Lithobates > Lithobates clamitans. Next base: position 2,086,110 of record JBBGZY010001014.1, on the reverse strand, counting down.
TAAGAGATGGTTGATGCATTAAGCTTTGTCAAGTATGTGAGTTCACCTATTTTGCATTAAATAGTTCCAAGAGAGAAACAGTTCAATTATTGCAACATCACAGTTCATCTACTTTTTGAGGCCTAAGCATCTCTCATGTTTCTGCCAGTAAGTATAAAATATATTTCTTCATGAATTCACAACAAAGCCCCCCTTGTGAAGTGTTCAAATGCCGGAAGTCGTTTGAAAGACTTCACCAATGCAAAATGTTGAAGAAATATGGCTTCATTCGGGCCTTGTAAATCTAGCTGTGGAGATGGATCCGTATTGTGGATCTATGTTTAAAAGGGTGTAGACACCTTCATATGGGTGTAATTCTTTGAAGGGAAAACACAAAATGGGTTGGTGATTGATGTTTGCATCTCAGGGTCATCATCCGTTGGTTGGCGGGAAATGGATCACTCCGGGCACCTCTGGGTCTTGGCCGTCCTGGTAGGTTTGTCCGTGTAGACTGGCCATCAGTGGTGTTCCTGAATCCCCCATACGGTTCCTTCTCTGGATGTTTCATACACGTTGGACTCTCGGTTCTGTTGACCGGCTCATGGACATCTTAGTCCTGTAAGGGAAAATGGATTCCGTTAGAAAAGACATATATAGTCCCTTTTTTTTACATGATCTGTGTTTGAGATCTCAGTGTTAAGCTGGTATCCTGGGCTTCCTCAGAGCTCTTTTTTTTTTCATTGTGTCATCAGTCCTTTAACTAAACACTCTGGATAGCAGGACAATGTATGAAACATTTGCTATGGGAGACAAAGCTCCAGGGCTTATTAACATTAGGACATTTCTTTACAGCTATGGATACCAAACATTAATGGCTGACTGACATTCTTCAGAACCATTTTTTTTCCTTTAGTTTAATTGTAACGGTTCTGGAATAACAACAATTAAAAACATTTCAGTTTGACATGGCCACTTATCGTCAGTACTAAGATATTTGACATTATAGTCAACCTACTACTTGTGAGGAATAAAACAAATAAAATCTCCCCCCTTTGGGGTGTCAATACAATTCATTTGAGGCAATCAAACTACCTTATGCAGGTGACTCTCATCTTTTACCAAAATATCAAACCATTTAGGCCTCCTGATCCTGTTCCCTCACAACTACTACGGTCACCCTCTTCTTCTATCCTATGCTCCCTCACCCGCATCTTCAATCTCTCCCTTTCTAGTGGCATTTTCCCCTCCCCTCTAAAACATGCACAGATCACTCCCATTCTTAAAAAGCCCTCACTGGACCCTACTGACCTGAACAACTTAAGACCCATCTCATTACTCCCATTTACCTCTAAACTTCTAGAACGCTTAGTCTACAACCGTCTTAGCTCCTACCTCAATGAAAATAACCTTCTTGACCCCTTACAGTCTGGCTTTCGCTCGCAGCACTCCACGGAAACTACCTTACTAAAACTCACTAACGATTTACTAACTGCTAAAACCAACAGCCAGTACTCCATACTCCTACTACTTGACCTCTCTGCGGCCTTTGATACTGTTGACCACCCGCTCCTTCTCAATAAACTACATTCCCTTGGCCTCCGAGATTCTGCTCTATCCTGGTTCTCTGGCTATTTATCACAGCGCTCCTTCAGTGTCACCTACAACTCTGTCTCCTCCTCTCCATTGCCCCTTTCTGTGGGGGTCCCCCAAGGCTCGGTTCTTGGACCCCTTCTCTTCTCTATCTACACCTCCTCCCTTGGTCACTTAATAACTGCCCACTTATACGCTGATGACACCCAAATCTATCTGTCTACTCCTCACCTCACTCCTTCAGTCTCCTCTTGCATTACTAACTTACTAACTGACATATCAGCATGGATGTCGCACCACTTCCTTAAACTAAATCTCTCTAAAACTGAGCTATTAATATTCCCCCCCACCCGTGCCCCCCTCCATGACTTTTCCATCAAAATCAACAATGCAACCATCAGTCCCTCCCCTCACGCCAGGGTACTAGGTGTAATCCTAGACTCTGACTTGTCATTTCAGCCTCAAATCCAATCGCTGTCAAAAGTTTGTAGAATTCACCTCCGTAACATCGCTAAAATTTGCCCTTTTTTAACAAATGAAACCACCAAGCTCCTCATTCACTCCCTTGTTATCTCTCGCCTCGACTATTGCAACTCCCTTCTCATTGGCCTACCGCTCCATAGGCTATCCCCTCTTCAGTCTATCATGAATGCTGCTGCCAGACTTATCCACCTTACCAACCACTCAGTGTCTGCCAACCCTCTACTTCAATCCCTACACTGGCTCCCAATCACCCAGCAAATTAAATTCAAAATTCTAACCACAACATACAAAGCCATTCACAACTCTGTCCCAAGCTACATCACTAATCTTGTCTCCAAATATCACCCAAATCGACCTCTCCGCTCTTCTCAAGACCTCCTGCTTTCAAGCTCTCTCATCTCCTCCTCCCATGCTCGTCTCCAGGATTTCTCCAGAGCCTCTCCCATCCTCTGGAACTCGCTACCTCCATCTATCTGGCTATCCCCTACTCTTGCTACCTTCAGGCAATCCCTGAAAACTCATCTCTTCAGGAAAGCCTATCACGTCTCCAACTAATCTCCTACCACTTCCACCAGCTCATTCCCCACAGTTACAACCTTTTGTACCACCTGCCCCACCCTATTAGATTGTAAGCTCTTCTGAGCAGAGCCCTCTTAATCCTATTGTATTGTATTGTATTAGAACTGTATTGTCTCCCTTTTATATTGTAAAGCGCTGCGTAAACGCTATAAAATCCTGAATAATAATAATAATATTATTGTCTTTAGGATTCGGTCTTCCTCCTGGAATTACCGTCTTCAGCGACTTCTTGAAATTAGGCTGTTTGGAGCGACCTGTGTATGTCAGAGAAATGAAGTGACCACTGAAAAATAGGAGAATAATTAATATCTAACAACCACCATCCCCCGGTAGGGATTTCAGAATCCTCATTACTGTGACCTGGGGAAAAACATGGTGTTAGAACCTCTGTCTCCTATACCTTTATTCAGTGCATTCCTCTGATTTATTTTAACATAGGCCCTTCAAAGGCTCTGTGGCTCTTGGCTGGCCACAGAATTTGCCCCTTGAAGGAGGGTTATTCACATTCCGTATAGCAATGAAACTGTGTAACATATTCATAATTTGAACTATTTTGGATTTTGTATTGCTTACAGGTTGATCAGAATTGGGTCGTGGGAACCGGTTTCTGTACTTTCTAGGGACTACTGGCTCAGTTTGATCAGACATATCCCCATCAGAACCACTGTCTTCATTCTGGGATAGTTGCCTGGGCCTTAGTTGCTCCCTATTTTTCCAGGGATTTTGGGGTGTCCTACCCTGTGATTGCTCCCTATTTACCTGTGTAGGCCCCCGGGGCCAATTACACTGGTGAGGGTGTCTACCCTTAGGTTTAAATCTGACCCGTGGGAGATACACCCTATAGTTTCTTCCAAACCTTGGGCCAGGATCCCATGGGTGATACTCCTGAGGTGGTCTTTGCTCCCCCCTTCTGTTTGGTGGGGTATCTGGTCTCCTGCTGGGGAAACTCTTTGGCATGTCTCCTCTGACTATGTCAGCGTATGTCTTTTCCTGGGTATCAACATGTAATGATTGAGGAGATACATGAATTTCATCCACAAATTTATTTGAGGGTTCAGGCCCCCCTTTGTTTTCACCAGTCTGTTGGATAGAATACAAATTGTTACTTTCTTTTACCAACGACTCCGGTGAACACCCCCCTTTGTAGTCTTTTGCTAAACTCACTTTTATGTAGTTAGGTAGGGCCTCGAAAAATGTGGATTTAAACTCAGGGTTTTTGTAATCTGGCTCCTTTCCTGCAACGTGGGAAGCACTTTTGAGCACAGCCAGAATTTCGTTGGGGCTTTGATTACTGTTACATCTGAGATTGGGTATAGCCGCTGTAGCCGCGGTAACATTTCCGTATGGGCCAAATTTTAGATGACAGCGGTGTTTAATTTCTTGCCATGAAGCACCATACAGACCTTTTAAAGATTTGCAGAATCTACGGTGTTTGGTTTCAAATACCCACGGCAAGAAATTAATCCTAGACTGGTCATCATCTAGGCCTAAAACTGATAGGGTATTTTTATAGGTCTCGATGTGGTCAATAACGCACATGGATCCCTCTTCCTTAAAGACTGGGACAGCATCATTTACAAATTTTATTTTTTCTGATGTGTCTTGTTTAGGGGTGTCTGGCTTTTTCTCTGATCCCAAAGACTGATTAGACCTACTTTCATGTGGTGGTTCAATTTTTACCCCCCTTTGCTCTACAGATGGCTTGGGGTAGGATATTGGTTCTTTTTCTGATTCCTCCTCATTGTCTGACTCCCAAATTTCAGATTTAGAGTCAGATTCTGAAGTATGAGCATCATCCTGGGGCACAAACTTCGCTTGTTCTATTAATATTTTTACTGCTTAATTAGGGTTTCCATCCAACTTTCTGAATTTTCACTGCCTATTACTCGGCAACTTTCATCAGGAGACTCGTTTTCCTGCAGAAAACTCTCCCTCTCCTCTATTAATTGTTCCCACTTTTTACTTATTTGGTGACGTCCGTCCAAAATTATTTTAGTGTCTTTTCTCGACTGTTCTATTTTATCTAACAATTCCTTTAATCGGGATTCTAAGATATCACTCTCCTGTTGGGTACTTTGATGTTTAAACTCGCTATAAAAAGACATCAGGATAATGCACAATTCCACAAGAAGGCGATCACGCCTTTTTATTCCCTTTGCCTCAGGGAATGTGTCTGTGAGTTCATTGATTTGCAATCCTATAATCCATATGCCGTTTACTAAATTACTGGCGTGGTTTTTAAGGCCTTTAACAAATGCTTCTAGATCAGTCTCATTAGACAAACTTTTTCCGGCTTGATCCGCTGTTTCCATTTTATAAATTATTTCCAACATTTCCTGTACCTGTATCATTTTTTTCTGAGTACTCATACTACCACTAAGGGCTGACTCTTGATAATCCCCATCAACATAAAATTCACTTTGACCAGACATTTTGGCAAACAAAAATTTTTTTTTCCCAAAAATTAATAATTAATAAATTCATGCAAAATATTATGTATGTCACCACCATAACTATGATTGATCTTGTACAAAACATCAACGTTATCTCAGCGCAGTGCCTCCATTTAATTATGTCCTGAATAATAAGTAATAATAAGTATGTGCCTTTTTAAGGACAGGTTTCCCGCACAATAATTATCATTGAGTAATTTTTAACGAGGATATTTTTAAGATACAAAATCAATCTATATGACACAACAGTCTATGCATGTGAAACTTATTCACTGAGACATGTGATCATACAAAATAGTCATTTATTGGTTAACAAACACAAATAATCACATGAAATTAAGATACCGATTGCGCTACATGAACGTCTTGAAAATCAATATAAACACTTGCAAAAATGGGTGTACCGTCCCTTTGACATAATACCACCATGATAACTTCCCAGTAGAATCAATAACCTTGTGAACTTGACAATTAAACAGAACGTCTGTATTTCACACGTCCAACCGTTACTATACTGCAGGTAAGTAAGTGGTTAACAATGTGAAATAAATTAGACGTTTGTTTTGTCAATAAATGTGGCAACTATGCAAAAAGAAAAATATAATGAAAAATATGGATCTTTAGAGAAAAATCTACAAGGCAGGTTATTGATTCGGGAGAATGATTATCAATTGTATAATATTCAATACATCAATATTTGAGAGAACATATCAATATTCGGGAGAACATACAAGATAAAATCAACATGACATAATTACCCATTCCAGGATGGCTACTATTCCTATTGGCTGGTTACCAGAGTTAAGATGGCTGCCGTAGTTTCAAAATGGATACTCTTAAAGAACATTTACTTCTTGTGACCTCCGAGTTCTAAGTATTAGGTGTTGAGGAATCTTCATGAATGTAAAGATATGTATTCATGCATGGTGCATGAGTGTCAGTCTGGGAGTGTGTGTATCTCCCAGTGTCCCCACTCAGGATGGATCCCTGAGCTTCCTTCTGAGCTCTCCCCCTGAGCTCACTTCCTCTCCATCTTTTTCTCTCTTTCTCCTTCCTTTCTCTCTTTTTTTTCTGGCATCTTACTTGCCTCTAAATACCATTTCAGATAATAAGACCATAACAATTCTAATGGCTCTGCCCAAAAGGACATGGCTTCTTTCTATTGGTTATAAACTTAATCATTTACCTTTCTCGTAAATTTAGTGAGTTCAAATAATACCACCTTCAACCACCAGGTGTCTCACATGTGTTTTGAGTCTATCCTTTTAAGTTAATACGTTCTATTTTCATAATGTGTATAATGGTAAGGATAGTATATACCTTTAAATTTTCTGGTAATCGGTCTAATGTAAAATACACTCAGTATAAGTTTGATTAGTCACCATTACAGAACTTGGTTATATATATTTATCTCTATAAATGTATGTCTATAAAAACTGGTCTATGAAATACACACGTTGTTATATATATTTATCAATACTACCAAAAAATGATTATCTATATGGATACCTGTATAATTCTGGTATCTCCAAAGAATATTCGTTTATCTAAGCAGAGGCTACAGTCTTATATAGTTATAATCATAATTATATGTTTTTCCTAATACTAATTAGTTTCTTAAAACACTTCTACTTATAAAATCACACTTTCATATATATTTTCTTCATACCAAAGTTGTTGGGTCCGCAGATGCCAAAATTATAATATGTCTCTGTGACCTACAATGTCATAGATAGTTTTAAATGACTTATAATAACCTTATAGATACTTTTAAAATATTTTTGACTTGCACCAACTTCAAATCTTTCCCACTGGATGTTTAGAGATGCTTGTTTGTCTAAACAGTTCCTAAAAATTCACACAATGGGTTTTGTTAGCCAAGGTGTTAGCTATTTAAACAGTTCCTCACTCGACCACAATAGGTTTAGGCCAGGTGGGGACATTTCGGTGTGATAACAGTCTGTATAACCTTGTTTCTTATGGCTATAAGGGTAGTTTTCGTTTATTCACTAATAAACATATCTCCTTGTTTTGTGATGAGAACAGCTATTGTTCCATCGAGTTTCTGTCTCAAAATATGCTTGTAAAACTTTAAGAGATGGTTGATGCATTAAGCTTTGTCAAGTATGTGAGTTCACCTATTTTGCATTAAATAGTTCCAAGAGGGAAACAGTTCAATTATTGCAACATCACAGGTTATCTACTTTTTGAGGCCTAAGCATCTCTCATGTTTCTGCCAGTAAATATAAAATATATTTCTTCATGAATTCACAACAATGCTAGTCTTCTCGTTTTGGGGCATTTACTTAAGTGAATATGGACTCCATAGATGGTGAGAGGGAGAGATTTGCACCATCCAGTCCGCTGGAACCGGTTTTGACTGACATCTGCAAGCTAAAGGCCGTTGCTGGGTTATAGCCATCTGCTCTTTATGTTTGCCATCTGGTAAGCAGATCTTCATTACGGTAGCTGGGCACTCTCCTGTTTGTGCATAATCACTGTGGTGTCATTAAGAGGAAATAGTGATTCAATATGGACTTTATATGTCTTGACTTGATTGATTGAGACTCTTTAGCGCAGCTTCTCTCTTTTAAGATACTTAGCTGTGTCTGTTTTAATCATCAACCATGTGAGTTTAAAAATGTTGCACCTTCATTAAATGTAACCGTATTGCTACACTTAGATGTGCCTCTCTTCTCTTTTACACTCAGTTGTGACATGACGCTACTTGTATATCAAGGCATCACTTGTATATCAAGTCAAAATGTATAAAAAAATGCTTGTCTTGCAAAACTCTCTCAAACCAAGTTACTCTCAAACCAAGGTTTTACTGTATTTATTTATTTGATTCTATCAGACTCCAGTTTTGCTCCCTCTTCCATATGTTCTTTATTGAATAATTAGCTTGAGTATAGACCTATGCTAGTGAATTTCTTGATTTGAAGTTGGCCTGAATGTTTTTCGGCGGTGCGGTATTGTTTCTACAGGGTGGATGAATTGTCGAACCCCCGGGGATCTCATCATATATTCTCTCGAAGACCTGAAAGGGAATGACTTCAAGAAATTTAAGAGTAAATTGTCCGATTTCTCTTCTGGAGATAAACGTCCCATTCCCAGAGGAAAACTGGAAAATGCCGACTGGGTCACCACAAAGGACCTCCTGATAGACACCTATGGAGAGGAGGGAGCTCTGGATGTCATGAGGGAAGTATTAACCATGATCGATCTGTTGAGACCCGCAAATGACCTCCAAAAAAGGAGAACAGAAATTGGTGAGTTTCCATAATGATCATTTCATGAAAACGGTTTTATGAAGCTCACTAATAACCAACATGAGAAAGATGCAGAAAACTTTTCTGAAAGTAAATTAAAAGGTCCATTAACCTGAAGTACAAACTGAGGTACATAAAAGTTCTAAGAAATTACCAGACCTGAGACCTGATCTTAAGCCAAGACATTTTTCTACATGTAGGCACTTATCTGTACAGTAATCTTATGAATTTTTTTTTGCAGCTAAACTGAAGACAATCACAGCCAGCAACAGAATAACAGGTCAGTAGTATATCAACTTAAAAATTGTTTTCCAAGATTATTCTACTATACATTTTCATAGTAGGCAGTCACATTAAAGCGGAGTTCCACCCAAAAATGGAACTTTCGCTTATCCGGTTCCTCCCCCCTCTGTTGTCACATTTGGCACCTTTCAAGGGGGAGGGGGGAGCAGATACCTGTATAATACAGGTATTTGCTCCCACTTCCGGCGATAGATCGCCGCAGTATCCACGGCGATCTACACCATGTCTGGCCCCTCCTTCATTCCCCGCTGTCTTCTGGGAGACATACAGGTCCCAGAAGACAGCAGGGACCAGTCAGGACACACAGCGTGACTCGCGCATGTGCAAAAGGGAACCAGGCTGTGAAGCCTCAATGTTTCAGTTCCTGATTCCCTTACTGAATATGCCGGCGCCTCCACCCGGGCGCTGAGGGACGGGTCGGCTTCGGGTGAGGACATCGTGGACACCCAGGACAGGTAATTGTCCTTATTTTAAAAGTCATCGACTGCAGTACTTGTAGCTGCTGACTTTAAATTTTTTAACGGAACTCCGCTTTAAGGGGGATCAAATTTTAGTTTTATTCAGGTTTTTTTTTTTACAATTCTAATATTAAGTGATATGAATTTAAATGTTTGGAGCTGTCATGTTTGGTTTTAGTTAGGAGATTTATTCAATATTTCTTTGTTATTTATTATATATAACATTCTTTTCTTGATTTAAACTGTTCACATTTTGTCTATATTTGATTCACCTAAAATGATAAAATTGGCTTAACCAATTTTTCGTGTTTTCAATGTTATGTCCATCTGAGTGATGGAAGATTTTTCTCCCTGTCATGCAGAGTGGAAAAAGGAATACATGGAATCTGTGAAGGAAGAGTACCAGCGGATGCAAGAATATAACGCTCGTAGAGGGGAGACTGTTAGCTTAGAGGACAAATATACCAAGTTAAAACTAATAAAGGGACCCCAGATAATGGAGGAAAAGGAGTATGAGATGATAAATTCAGGCAAATGGCATCTACAGATCTTGAAGAAAAAATCAGATGAATATTCCCAGACCACAATTCAGACACTGTTTGATGCAGATAAGGAAGGATTCATCCCAAAGATTGTGGTGCTACAAGGACCTGCTGGGATTGGAAAAACTATGACCTCTAGAAAGATCATGCTGGACTGGGCCTCTGGGAATTTCTACCAAGACAAGTTTGACTTTGTGTTTCATCTGAGCTGTAGAGAACTGAATACCATCACTGGACCCATAAGCCTTGTGGGACTTTTATCCCGAACCTGCAAATTGCAGTGTTCAGATGACCTGGTGTCTATTTTGAAGGATACTGGTAGAAAACCTCTCTTCATAGTTGATGGTTTTGATGAACTGAGGGGGACTCTTGAGAAGAAATCTGAGGCTTGTCATGACATTTTTGAAGAAACCCATATAGACTTACTTCTTCAAAGATTGCTCAGGAAACAGATTCTGAAAGAGTCTTCTCTGATCATCACCACAAGGCCACTGGCCCTGGAGAAACTTTACACATTGGTTGGTAAATCACGTCATGTTGAAGTCCTGGGATTTACAGAGGAAGATTGTAAACAATATTTGCACAACTTCTTTAAAAATGAAGATGATGCAGACAAGGCTCTTGGCATTATACAAGAAAACGACTTTCTGTACACCATGTGTGCTGTCCCCATTGTATGTTGGATTGTATGCACTGTATTGAAACCCCAAATAAAACAGGACTTGGACTTATTGCAGTATAAAACAATGACCTCTGTATACCTCCTGTATCTCAAGAGTCTAATAAAGCACCATTGTAGGGACCAGACAGCAAACATCAACCTAAAGAAACTCTGCACTCTTGCTAAGGAAGGAATTTTGAACCAGAAAATCGTGTTTGAGATGGAAGATCTAAATAGACATGGACTTTCTCTGTCTGAGATTGAGTCTGTATTTCTGAATGAAAACCTCTTTCACCTGGACATCGACACCCAAACCTGCTACAGCTTCATTCATCTGAGTGTACAGGAGTTCCTTGCTGCTCTCTATTATGTGCTGGATGATGGTTCTGGAAATGAAGAAGGGACCACTGGATTGGGAGAGGGAACTTCCATCCCTGAGATCTGTAAAGGAATTTCACTCTCAACAATGTGTGAAGAACATCCACATTTAGCATTAGCTATGCGGTTCTTGTTCGGGTTGCTCAATGAAAAGGAAGTTAAAAATTTTTCTAAGAGTACAGGCATCAACATTTCCCTCCCAGCTAGGCAAGCAATGGAAGAATGGCTTATGGGAAAACGTCCCTTGAACGACTTGTACAAGAGAAACACGTGGTCAATCCATACTACTGACACGTTTTCATGTCTGTACGAGACACAGAACAAGGAAACCATAAGAAGAATAGTCTCACAATATTCCAATTTAGTACTGAAAGGTGCATCGAGGAATCTTTTTTTGACAGGAGAGGATTGTTCTAAACAGTTGTGGTATTGCTTGAAGTCTTGTGAAAGTTTCCAGGCTCTCTCTTTCAGAAGCCTTAAACTGGATCCCAAATACCTGAAAATGTTATCCTCATTATTACACGGATGTCACCAGCTCAGGTAAGGCCATAGTAAAGATATGTAAATGACTGAAAGCCAAGCATCTTTTAATTTTCATGCCTGTGAACAGCTTCAACTTTTTGAGCTGCACTAATTTCATGCAACTGCCGAGCAATGATGAATGTTATAACCAGATCCTCAGTTGGCAGAGCCCAATAAAATAAAGTAAATATACAATGGGTATAGAAAAAATTCACCCCCTTTAAAATAATCACATTTTGATGCTTTGCAGCCTGAAATAAAGATATCCAAGTGAAAGATATAACACAAACATGTCAGAAAAAAAGTCAAAAACAGAATCACTGAGTCAGTGGCATCACTAGGGTTGGTGTCACCCGGTGCGGAAAAAAATGGTGTCACCCCCCCTCCCCCAACTATAGTCACCCCTCAATACAGACCCCCTCCTTCAGTACATTCCCCCTTCCAAGTATAGTCCACCCTCAGTAGAGACCCCCCCGCTTAGCACAGACCCCCCTCTCTCAGTATAGACCCCCCACTAAATATAAACCCCCTCCATCAGTACAGACCCCCCTCAGTACAAACCACCCCCTCCATCAGTACAGCAGCCCCCCCTGGACGAACCACCCTCTCCATCAGTACAGCCCCCCAGGACAAACCATCTCCTCCATCAGTACAGCCTCCCCCAGGACAAACCATCTCCTCCATCAATACAGCCTCCCCCAGGAAAAACCAACCCCTCCATTAGTACAGCCCCCCCAGGACAAACCACCCCCTCCATCAGTACAGCCCCCCCAGGACAAACCACCCCCTCCATCAGTACATCCCCCCCATGACAAACTACCCCCTCCATCAGTACAGCCCACCCAGGACTAACTACCACCATCAGTACAGCCCCCCAGGACAAACTACCCCCATCAGTACAGCCCCCCAGGACAAACTACCCCTTTATCAGTAGTACAGCCCCCCACCTGTCAACACCACAGAGGGCATCCCCCATCATCGCAAGCCAACACCCTCTTCCCCCCGCCCATTACCTCACTAGCTCGGGCAGCTTAGATACAAGGAACACATGGGTGGCAGCTGGAGAGAAGACAGCGTGCAGCCACGCCGCGCAGGTGGAGAATTGATCATGACAGGCAGCAGCACCGTAGTGAGAGAGACAGAGGGGGAGGGGGAGAACACCCGCGGCACTGTAGGTGGGTTTACAGCTGAAAGAAAAAAACTTCCAAAGTTAGCCAGGGCTTTCCCCACACTCGGGATGGTGTCACCCCTGTAGCAGGTGGCACCCCCTAGCAATGCCACTGCACTGAGTTTGAAAAGATCACCCCCCCTCCTAAAAATGACTTGTAAACTCAATCAGGTGTAGCTAATCACCTTCTCGATGGCACACAAAGCCATTTGACTTGAATTGTGATCAGCTGTGGTCATTTAAAATCAGCTCAGCTTGAAAAGAGCTTTCATGGAGCATTTCAGTCCCCCTAGTAGTGCAACTGAAGCAAACAATCAATTATGCATGGCAAGGCACTGTCCCTGGGATGTCCAGGATAAAGTTGTGGACGGGCAGAAGTCAAGAAATGGATACAAAGGCTTTATCAATGCCTAGAAGCACAGTGAAGTCTGATATGAAGAAGTGGAAGGTATTTAGTACAACACAGGACCTCCCTGGATCAGGACCTTACTCCAAACTAGATGAAAGAGCCAGGAGGGAACTGGCCAGAGAGGCTACCAAGAGGCCTACAGCATCTCTGAAGCAGTTGCAGGAATTTATGACAAAGAGCTGTCATTGTGTGCATGTGACAACAATATCACAAATTCTCCACAAATGTGGCTTGTATGGGAGGGTAGCAAGAAAAAAGTCACTCCTCAAGAAAGGCCACATGCAGTCACCACTGAGCTTTTCCAAAATGTACCTTAAAGATTCAGAGGCCACATGGAAAAAGGTGTTATGGTCAGATGAGACTAAAATTTAATTATTTGGCCTCAACACCAAACAATATGTTTGGTGGTAATCCATCCAAATAACACCATTCCTACAGTAAAGCATGGCGGTGGTGATATCCTGTTATGGGAGCGTTTTCCTGTGGCAGGGACTGGCGCACTTGTCAGGATAGAAGGACAAATTGGATAGAGCAAAATACAGTTACATAATTGAGCAAAATCTGCTGCCCTCTGCCAGAAGGTTGTCAATGGGAAGAAAGTCTACCTTCCAACATGACAATGATCCAACGCTTACAGGAAAAATAACTACACAGTGGTTGAAGGAGAAAAAGGTGAATGTCCTTGCATGGCCTAGTCAGAGGTCAGACTTAAGGCCAGTACACACGATACGAAAAGCGAAAATAAAATTTTGTCCTACTAACGATCTGCCAATTTTTGGATCATTAGTATGGTGCATTCGATTTTTTGTCTGACAAAAGCTGGGTGTGCAGACTATAACATTTTTGTCAAGGTCTGATTTTCGTTAAATTGGTACGGTTTTCGTCCAAAAAAAATCGTAAGAGCAAGACTACGCATGCTCAGAAACCAAGGAATACATACAAAACAATTCAACACATTACATCACTTCTGAAGTTGTATTATTTTTTGCGAGAGTTTTCGTATGGTGAGTAACCTCTTCACTTTAGGCCTGGGACTACCGTGCAACAAAAAACGGTCGAAAGGTCATTCGAAAATCTGATCTTGTGTACGAGGCTTTAAACATATTGCAAAGTCTAGATGCTCAAAGTGATTAGAGACATATCCCAACAGACTAAAGGCTGGAATTAAAGCAAAAGGTGGTTCAACAAAATTAATGATTATGACTAAGCGAATTCCAATTTGTGAAACATGTTAATCACTGCCAAGTCTGCATTGATGTCATGATGTCTACGATGTTGTGTGATTATTATTATTATTATTATTCAATATTTATATAGCGCCAACAGTTTACGTAGCGCTTTACAACTTGAGGGTAGACAGTACAAATACAATACAATTTGATACAGTAGGAATCAGAGGGCCCTGCTCCTTAGAGCTTACAATCTAAGAGGGAAGGTCAAGAGATACAAGAGGTAATAACTGTGGGTAATGTGCTGATTGAGAAGATAAATGTACAGTTGTTAGGTGGGGGCCAGATAGGCTTCTCTGAAGAGATGAGTTTTCAGGGATTGTCTGAAAGTGGATAAGGTAGGAGAAAATCGGACGGATTGGGGAAGAGCATTCCAGAGGATGGGGGAGGCTCTGGAGAAGTCCTGAAGGCGAGCATGGGATGAGGTGACAAGGGAGTTTGAGAGCAGGAGGTCTTGGGAGGAGCGAAGAGAACGATTAGGTTGGTATTTTGTGACTAAGTTAGAGATGTAGCTAGGGGCCAGGTTGTGGATGGCTTTGTAAGTTATAGTTAGTATCTTGAATTTAATTCGGTGACTGAGTGGCAGCCAATGGAGGGATTGGCAGAGGGGTGTAGCAGACGCTGAGCGGTTTGTGTGGTGGATGAGCCTGGCCGCAGCGTTCATGATGGACTGAAGTGGGGATAGCCTATTTAGAGGTAAACCAATGAGGAGGGAGTTGCCGTAGTCAAGGCGGGAGATGACCAGGGAGTGGATTAGAAACTTTGTGGTGTCATTGGTTAGGAAGGGGCGTATCTTGGAGATGTTGCGAAGACAGAGGCGGCAAGCTTTGGATAGTGATAGAATGTGGGGTCGAAAGGTTAGTTCAGAGTCCAGGATTACACCTAGGACCTTGGCGTGGGGAGATGGGTTGATAGTTGAGCCGTTGATCTTGACAGGGAGATCAGGGGAAGTGGCACCTGAGGGAGGAAATATCATGAGCTCGGTTTTGGATAGGTTGAGTTTGAGAAAGTGATGTGACATCCAGGCTGATATGTCTGCTAATAAGTTGGTAATGCGTGAGGAGACAGATGGAGAGAGCTGGGGGGTGGAGAGATAGATTTGGGTGTCATCAGCGTAGAGATGATATTTAAAGCCGTGGGAGGCAATCAACTGACCCAAGGAGGTGGTGTAGATTGAGAAAAGGAGAGGTCCGAGAACAGAACCTTGGGGGACCCCAACGGAAAAAGGAAGAGGAGAGGAGGAAGTAGAGTTGTAAGTGACACTGAAGGAGCGGTGGGATAGGTAGGATGAGAACCAGCGAAGAGTACAGTCACGGAGACCAAAGGAGTGGAGTTTTTTGAGGAGGAGGGGGTGGTCCACTGTGTCAAAGGCAGCAGAGAGATCCAGGAGAAGTAGTACAGAATAGTGTCCATTGGCTTTAGCCATTAGTAGGTCATTTGAGAGTTTAAGGAGAGCAGTTTCCGTGGAGTGTTGAGGGCGAAAACCGGACTGAAGGGGATCAAGAAGTTTATTCATGGTCAGATGGTTGCTTAATCGGTTGTAGACCAGTCTTTCAAGAAGTTTGGAGGAGAAGGAGAGTAAGGAGATGGGACGTAAGTTGTTGAGATTGGTGGGATCCAGTGAGGGCTTTTTTAGTATGGGGGTGACTAGCGCATGTTTTAGAGAGTTTGGGAAGATGCCACAAGAGAGGGAGAGGTTGAAAATGTGAGTTAGAGAGCGTAGAATCGAGTCAGAGGGTGAGCGTAGCATTTGCAAGGGAACAGGATCCAGGGGGCAAGTGGTTAGATGAGTGCTGGATAAAAGTTTAGCAACCTCAGTAGTAGTAGCAGGGTTGAATGAGGGAAGTAATGATTGTATCTGTGGACATGGGGTGTTGCATGGGGGAGGTTTTTGCGCATTGTTGATCTCCTCATGAATTGTATCAATTTTAGTTTTGAAGTGATTGGCAATCTCCTGGGCAGTGAGTGAGTTGGTGGGTGGAGGCAGTGGAGGACAGAGTAGAGTGTTGAAGGTAGAGAAGAGTTGACGTGGACTGGATGAGAAGGTGTTGATGAGTGTGATAAAGTAGGTCTGTTTGGCAGTGTGAAGGCAGGAGTAGTATTTTAGGAGGGCAGATTTATATTGTGTGAAGTCTTCCTGGGTCTTAGTCTTATGCCACAGGCGCTCAAGAGCGCGGCTACGTTTTCTGAGACTTCTGGTGTCATCTGTTTGCCAGGGTTGTAGCAGTCGGGGCCTAATTCTGCATGTAGTGAGGGGGGCCAGCTTGTCTAGGGAGGAAGACAGTGAGCTGTTGTAAACGAAAGTAGCTAGGTTGGGGCAGGACAGGGGGGAGATTTTGTCATAGAGGTGAACAGTAGCAGAGTAGAGAAGAGAAGGGTTGAGGTGGCGAAGGTTTCTGTGTGTAACTGTTAGGCGGTTGGAGGGAGAAGAGGTGGAAGACAAGGAGAGAGCAAAACTAATAAGGTGGTGATCAGAGAGTGGGAGTGGATTGTTGGAAAGGTTGCACGGAGTGCACAGATAGGAGAAGGCAAGGTCAAGGGTGTTGCCATTGGAGTGGGTAGGAGCCTGTATCCATTGCTTCAGGTCAAGCAATGAGGTTAGACTGAGAAGTTTAGAAGTAATAGTAGTGTTAGTGTTGACAGGGATGTTGAAGTCCCCAAGAATAATTGTGGGGATTTCAGAAGAGAGAATGTAGGGTAGCCAGGCAGAGAAGTCATCAAGAAAGGCTGATACCGGTCCAGGGGGCCGGTAGATGACAGCAATTCTTAGAGAAATGGGAGAGAAAAGACGAATGCAGTGTGCCTCAAAAGAGGAGAGTATCAGAGAGGGAGGTGGGTGAAGAACCTGATAGGTGCTGCATGGAGCTAGAAGGATTCCCACTCCACCTCCCTTCCGTCCACTTGGTCTGGGGGAGTGAGTCCAGAGAAGGCCCCCATGGGAGAGGGAAGCAGGAGAAATAGTATCCGATTCATGAAGCCAGGTTTCAGTAATGGCAAGTAGGTTAAAGGAATTTGTGATGAAGAGGTTGTGGAGGGCGGTGAGTTTGTTGCAGACAGAACGTGCATTCCACAGGGCACAGGAAAAGGGGGGGCTGGTATTGGAAAGAGGAATAGAGACCAAGTTCTGTGGGTTGCGGCTCCTGCCAGAGGGTGTAGGGGGATGGGAGCGTTGGGCAAGGACAGATGATGGTGGCCCAGGGTTTGGGGATATGTCACCAGAGATTAGG
This sequence comes from Lithobates clamitans, assembly GCA_037952925.1. Classification (NCBI taxonomy): domain Eukaryota; kingdom Metazoa; phylum Chordata; class Amphibia; order Anura; family Ranidae; genus Lithobates; species Lithobates clamitans. The sequence continues at coordinate 2,068,857 of JBBGZY010001014.1, read as the reverse complement.
AGAAGCAGGAGGGTGAGGGAGGTAATGTGGGACTGTGATTTATGTGAAGGGGCATGTCTCAGAGTACTGGAGGTTTTATCAGTGTATGGATGTAGAATGAGCGAGAGTTGGTAAGAGCAGTAGTAGGGGGAAGACAGAAGGCAGGGTGATATGTATAAGCAGGCGGGTGGAGAGGGGGGGTGAAGGTAAGAGAGTTTGAGGAGAGAGGACAGGAGTGTCAGAAGTAGTGGTAGAGAGTGCATGTTACAGAGTGGAAGGAGAGCTTAATAGAGAGACAGGGTCACCTGCAGTCTGTTAGCTGCTTTCCAGTGCAGATTGCTGTATTTGTTTGCTTCGTGCAATCGCTGAAGTGCAGAGAATGAAGTGCATATCACTTGTAGAAAGAATCACTTAGAGATAGAAGCCTTAAGGATAGAAGCCCCTGCAATGTGCTCCCCCCAGCAATGTGCTGACCCCTTAAGGATGCTCAAATATATACTGTTATAAGGGTGGGGTTGAAGTTCGTTAATTAATCATGAGTGACTATAAGAGTGCCTAGCAATCAAAGTGAACTTTTTGCTTCAAAAGTCAGAATAGCAAGAGGCCAAGACAAGATCAACACATAAAACTTAGGTAAGACAGTTCAGAAAAACAAATAATGTCATGGTTGTTCGCACAGGGCAGCAGATAGAGAAGGCCACATACCAGAGACACACACACACAGAGACAGCAGGCAGATCCCAATTTCAGTTAACGGTGGAAGATGTGGATGAGCTGACACATACCTGTAAAGAGACAGAAGGAATGATCAGGTGAGGCAGAGAATGAAGTGCATATCACTTGTAGAAAGAATGTGATGATTTTTATCTTCAATAAAGTCTTCACTTTTGCTTCAAACCTGCGAGTGCGGTCAAACCTTTTCCTTTTCCAGTGGCTCCTATCCAGATTGCGGACTGGACCTGCACTGTGAGGTTGAAGCGTGGGATTGCTCTCACCTGGAGTGACTTGGCTTTGCTTGCTACCAGATTGGTTCAACAAAATGCCAACAAGGGGGTGATCCTTTTTCCAACTCAGTGATTCTGTTTTTTATTCTTATTTTTTTCTGACATGTTGGTGTTATATCTTTCACTTGGACGTTATAAGTTGCACTGAGTAAATACAGCTGGATAAAACAAAAAGTGTGTCTGTCTTCATTTCAGGCTGCAAAGCAACAAAATGTTATTATTTTAAGGGGGGGGTTCTCTTCTATACCCACTGTATATAACAAAGATGTTGTTAAATTAAAAAAAACAAATGAAATGATTTTAAATATGATATGGATTTTTTTGGTATTTATTGAAAAAATCACAATGAGCAAAATCTTGTGGAAAGATTGTAAAATAAGTTACATAGCACAATATAATTAAAATAATTAATGTTGTTCTCACTGTTATTATTACCAATATTATTATTAATAATAATAATAATAATAGATAAGTTCAGGATTAAAAAAATAAATAAACAATATAGCGCTGGTAGATTTTCAATCTACCGCTGATAGGTAAATCTAGTGGGTTACTTGTTAGAGGAAGTTAGATTTGCCTCTGTTCCAGCTTGGCTGAGTTGCGTATAGTTCCACACTGTGCCAGTGGGTGTCGTTGTCACCATCGGCAGGTGTTGGAAAAGCAACGTGTTGAAGCATATGAGTGCTCCTCTGTCCCGGAGGCAACTCGATGGAGGTGGTCCTCCGAGTTGCATTCTGGGAGAGGGTATTTATATAACAGACGCCATGTTTAGGGGTTCGTTTTTCAGCCACCTGCTGGCCCTCCTGGCCAACAGGTATGTGTTAAGAGTACCACCTCATGGTCCTCCCGTTCCGGAGGCCCACATTGCTGCGGCATGTGGGTGGGCCCAGAAGCCTATCTGGGGCCTACCACAGCAGCAGAGGAATGGTCCTGAGCTGTCTATCCTGAGTGAAGAAACTGGACAACCGGGAAGATCCCATGGAAGGATCATGCAGAGTGCTGGTCTGGAGAGGGGCCTGGTGACTTGGTTGGAGGATGTATCCTAAAGTAATCTTACTGCATAGTACTGCCGGGTTGGCTTAGAGGTCCAAGTACTGTGTCTGACATTCATCGCAAACCAATACATCCTGTGGCAGAGGATCGTACGGGTTTATTCCAAACAAGTCTGTGGCAGAGACTTTTGTTCGTGCTGCGTACTGGCTGCTAGGCAAGTGAGAGAGGCCTATCCAGGCGGGCAAAGATTAAATCCCACACGGGGAGTGCATTCAACTACAAGTGTTCAATTCCAAAGAATGATCTAGAGAATACTAAGGAAAGGTATTTGAGCTTCCCTGCAACTTTCCTTCTGCCTCTTTCCTGCTACTTCCTTTACTTGTTCATTAAAGCATTGGAAAACATACTCAAGAGTTTGGTGCTTATATCGTCCAGAGGTAAACTCAACGGAACCCTAGACCCGGTGCCGGTGAAACAGAGGTATCAAGAGTGAAGGTAACAGCAGCTCCACCGAGAGTAATTGCTACAACAATAATACTCACCTAGGTGGATGCAGCATTGATCCATCTGTACCCCGCAGGCTCCAAAGTGACAACTGAGCGAACAAACATTGCTGATTTCTCAGTTCTCCCCCTCCGCTCTGAGCAGAGAGCTGTGACTGTCAGTCACCGGCTCTCTGCTCTGCCCCTCCAGCACTCACTGGATTGCTGGGCTGTGGAGGGGCGAGAGGGACTGGCTCTGGCTCTCAGTGGGTCACTGAATGGCTGCGCCAGGTTCTGGTCCAGGCTTCTGAGGGAATACTGGCCATATGGTTGGGATCTTGTCAGAGCTTGGACTGGCTGAGTGACATCAGCTAACAGCAGGCTTTAGCCCGCTGTCGACTGAAAATGGGCCACAGAAGTGTAGAACGAACTGCACTCCTTGGACATACTTCTCCTTTAATAATAATAAAATGGTGGCTTCATTGGATGTAGAAATTCAAGGGAATCTGTTGTCTCAGGAAAAAGATATACCGTATTTTTCGGCGTATAACACGCACTTTTTTCCCCTTAAAATCAGGGGAAAATAGTGGGTGCGTGTTATAGGCCGATCCCCGCTAATTGTGAGCTATCGGCGGCGATGGCCGCCGAAATTCACATAGCGAGTAGTTTTAAATATGGCGCCACGGAGTTCGGAGGGACTCGTCGGAGCTAAACGAGCGCCGCCGAGATACACATAGTCGAGTGTATTCAGCTCTTTCCGGCGCCGCTCACAGTCACGCCCAGTCCCGCCATTGGACCTGTGTTATGTCCATCATAGGGCGGGAAGGGGTGGGACTGTGAGCGGCACTGGAAAGAGCCGAATACACTCGACTATGTATCTCGGCGGCGTTCATTCAGTTCGCCCTCCGAACTCCGCTGCGCCATATTTAAAACTACAACTACATGCAGCTATGTGTATGTCAGCGGCGGCAGCGGTGGTGGCGGTAGGCATGGACACTGGGGGCAAGGCTGCACTGACCACTGGGGGAAAGCTGCACTGGGGCAAGGCTGCACTGGGGCAAAGCTGCACTGACAAGACTGCACTGGGGCAAAGCTGCACTGACAAGACTGCACTGGGGCAAAGCTGCACTGACAAGGCTGCACTGGGGCAAAGCTGCACTGACAAGGCTGCACTGGGGCAAAGCTGCACTGACAAGGCTGCACTGACAAGGCTGCACTGGGGCAAAGCTGCACTGACAAGGCTGCACTGGGGCAAAGCTGCACTGACAAGGCTGCACTGGGGCAAAGCTGCACTGACAAGGCTGCACTGGGGCAAAGCTGCACTGACAAGGCTGCACTGGGGTAAAGCTGCACTGACAAGGCTGCACTGACACTAACAAGGCTGCAGATGAACACTGATGAGGCTGCATTGATGGGCATTTTAATGTAAGTTTTTCCTTAAACTTCCCTCCTAAAAGTTTTTTTCCTTAAAATTCTCTCCTAAACTTGGGGTGCGTGTTATACGCCGGCACTTGTTATACGCCGATAAATACGGTATTTTTAAATCATAAAGATTGTTTGGGGGGATGGGTGGCCTGAGGGGCAAAAAGAGTAGTTATGTGCCTACCCAGAGTTCTACTTTCAACAAGCAGCTCATGGCAAAAAACGAAACCAATCACTGATCTGCTGAAAACAATGCATTGAGATCTGAAAACAGCAAGTTTGGGGATGGCCAGGACACACTTTGCAAGTTTACCTTGGGTGCAAGAGATTCTTACTCTGGTTTTGGGCAGTGAACACAAATGTAATCTCTTTTGATAATCATTTTTCTTGTAGTTTTCACCATGTTACTTCACCGAGAGAGGACAAACTGTTCATCCGGACCCAATTTTTTGGCTTTCCATACATCCTTCCATTTGATGAAGTACCTGCTGATCTTTCCTGGTTGACTGATGCACAAAGTAAAATAAAAAAATTAACGTAAGAAAATCTCCCTTTTCTGCAGAGATATAGAAATGTTAAAGGATTAATTCACCTTCACCAAAAATTGCCTATGCAAGTAAGGGATACCATTAGATAAAAACAAGCTGCAAAGTTTAATGAAGAAGAATAATGCCCTTGCTACAGGTGTAGGCAATTTATGTACCTCCCAAAGCCTAACCGAAAAAAAACTCAGAGAGATGGCACCATCCTGTCCTGAACTGTTGCTAGGGAGTTGCTAAGACACTCCCAGCCACTACTGCTCACCCCCATCATCACAGGAGTAAGCTCTCAATCCCCCACATGTATGTGGTCCACTATCTATTCTGTTTCAGCATGGCTTTACTTACTTTACTAGCTACTGCAACAGGCAAAAGAGAGCATATACAAACAGCTGGTAGTGCTCTAGCAACGTCCCAGCAACAAAGCATCATGCCATCTGTGTAGAGTTGCCACCTCATCCCTTTAAAACCAAAAACATATTTATTTCACAGGTTCTGAGGCTAATTTAATACAGATAAGGCACTAAGTGAGTTTAATTGCCACCTTAATTGGCCACAGAGCCTGTGTACTTAATATGTGTTCAGTTTTAAAGACATGAGGTGGCAACATTTCTGGGAGTTTCTCAGCCAGGCTTCAGGAGGTACTCGAATGGCCTACACCTATAGTAAAGCCAAGTACACACGAGCGGAATGTCTGACAGAAAAAGTCAGACGGAAGCTTTTCATCGTCTATTCCGATCATGTGTATGCCTCATCAGACTTTTTTCTAAAATTCTGACGGACCTAGAAATGGAACATGTTCTAAAAATTTCCAAGGGAACCAATTTCTATCGGGAAAACAGCTCGTCTGTATGCTGTTCCGACAGACCAAAAATGACTCATGCTCTGAAGCAAGTACGAGACGGAAGCTATTGGCTACTGGCTATTGAACTTCCTTTTTCTAGTTCCATCTTACGTGTTGTACGTCACCCCGTTCTGGACGGTCGGACTTTGGTGTGACCGTGTGTATGCAAGACCGCTTGAGCAGAATTCCGTCAGAGAAACCTCGTGTGTACACGGCATAAGGGCTTTATTCAGCTTTAGTCCAAGCTGCAAAGCTTGTATTGATCTATAGGCACCCCTTACTGGTATAAGCAGTCTTTTGGTAAAGGTGGACTAACCCTTTAAGTAGTTTCCCCAGTGCTTCTTTGTAGCCCCAATTTTTGTATCCCCATGGATAGAGCTTCTTCACTCGCCTGCCCATTTTGCCCTTGTTTTTACCTTCTTCCTTGCTTCTTAGATTAAAAAAAATGGCTTCATGAATTTGACCCATTGTTTTCCAGTATATGGGGTTTTGTAATCTGCCTTTAATGCTCTCAATGTTGTTTCTAGATCTGTGCCTGCCATTGTCATCTTCTTCACTACAGGTTTAACCATTGTCGTCTGAATGACTGGTCCTGCAGTCATATTAGCTCATTTTTGAGAAGAAGCAAACTACTCACCAGTCTAGATCTATCAAACAACAAGCTACAGGATTCTGCTGTAAACATTTTGTGTGAGGGACTTAAAGATCTGGGCTGTACAGTGCAGGTGCTGAGGTGAGCATTACATTATAAATTATATAATAATCGGGAGAATTTTGGAATTAACCTTCTGAGTGAGGAACTTTCTAGAGGACTCTGGAATAAAATGTATCAGAAGCACTCTAAAGCCCTATACACACATGATAGGACTTTGTACAAACTTTCCCTTGGATTTTTGTACAAAGGGCGTTGCCCAAAAGTTTGTCTTGCATACAGACGATAGGACTTTTCCAGCCAACTTTCACCATATCACGTGGGTTTTCAGCTCTTTACCACCACCCTTTGGTCAACTTCTGTATTGTTGTCTGATATTATGTCAATCTCGCCACTTTTATTGGCGAGATTGACACCTTGCGAGACGGGTTCACACTGGTGCGGGGATCCAACTTGGATCCCCGCCAATGCCAGGCACTGTGCTTGGTATGAATCCTGAGGGGGGAACGCCGTGCCAAATTTTAAATAAAAAACCGGTATGGGTTCCCCTCCAGGGGCATACCAGGCCCTTAGGTCTGGTATGGATATTAAGGGGAACCCCCTACGCTGAAAAAAATGGCATGGGTCCCCCAAAATCCATACCAGACCCTTATCCGAGCACGCAGCCCGGCCGGTCAGGAAAGGGGGTGGGGACGAGTGAGCCCCCCCTCCTGAGCTGTACCAGGCCGCATGCCCTCAACATGGGGGGGTGGGTGCTTTGGGGGAGGGAGGCGCCCTGCGGCCCCCCCACCTCAAAGCACCTTGTCCCCATGTTGATGAGGACAAGGGCCTCTTCCCAACAACCCTGGCCGTTGGTTGTCGGGGTCTGCGGGCAAGGGGCTTATCGGAATCCGGGAGCCTCCTTTGATAAGGGGGCCCCAAGATCCCGGCGCCCCACCCTATGTGAATGAGTATGGGGTACAGCGTACCCCTACCCATTCACCTAGGGAAAAAAGTGTCAATAAATAACACACTACACAAGTTTTAAAATTAATTTATTAGGCAGCCCCGGGGTCTTTTTCTGACTTCGGGGGTCTCTCCGGCATCTTCTCCCTCTCTCCGGAGTCGTCTCCGCGCTCTCTGGTTCTTCTCCGGTGCCTTCTTCCTTCTGCCAGGCTCCTCCGCTATTTTCTGATCTTTTGTCGCTCTTTTGCCAGCGGAGGAGCCATACATCTGGATCGTCTTCTTCCCTCTTCTCTTCCAGAGATGTTGACACGACGCTCTCTCCGGCTGTAATGCTGTCTGTGCGCTCTGCTATGACTTATATAGGCAGTGACCCCCATAGGATGACATGACCACACCCCCTTATGAGATCACAGTCCCAGCATGCCCCGGGACTGTGACCTCACAAGGGGGCGGGGTCACCACCTATATAAGTCCATTGCGGAGCACTCAGAGAGCATTCCAGCTGGAGAGAGTGTCGTGTCAACATCTCTGGAAGTGAAGAGGGAAGAAGACGATCCAGAAGTCCGGGCCACCGCTTGCAAAAGAGCAGCAGAAGATAGCGGTGGAGCCGGAAGAAGATCCAGACAACGGGAGAAGACGCCGGAGAGACCCCCGAAGTCGGAAGAGGACCCCCGAAGTCGGAAGAAGACCCCCGAAGTCAGAAGAAGACCCCCCAGCTGCCTAATAAATTACTTTAAAAAAATGTGTACTGTGTTTTTTTACTGACACTTTTTTCCCTAGGTGAATGGGTAGAGGTACGATGTACCCCATACTCATTCACAAAGGGTGAGAGGGCCAGGATCTGGGGGCCCCCTTATTAAAGGGGGCTTCCGGATTCCGATAAGCCCCTCACCTGCAGACCCCGACAACCAACGGCCAGGGTTGTCGGGAAGAGGCCTTTGTCCTCATCAACATGGGGACAAGGTGCTTTGGGGTGGGGGGGCCGCAGGACGCCCCCCTCCCCCAAAGCACCCACCCCCTATGTTGAGGGCATACCGCGTGGTACAGCTCAGGAGGGGGGGCGCTCGCTCGTCCCCACCCCCTTTCCTGACCGGCCGGGCTGCGTGCTCGGATAAGGGTTTGGTATGGATTTTGGGGGGACCCCCACGCTGATTTTTTGGCGTAGGGGGTTCCCCTTAAAATCAATACCAGACCAAAGGGCCTGGTATTCCCCCAGAGGGGAATTCCCTCTCGCACCTGCCGCAGTAGGAAAATGTGTTTTTTCTATTGCAGCCAGCGCGAGATGTACAGTACACTGTCTCAGAGAACGAGTGCGATCTGATCACGCTGGAAACACTCTCGCGGCTGCTTACTGTAGTTTGTACAAAAGTCAGACGGCTTTGTGTACACATGATCGGACTTTGCTCCATCGAACTTTTGTTGCCAGAAAGTTTGTCCGTTCGCACAGCCAACAAAAGTCCAATGGAAACAGAAAAAGTTTGTCCGATGGAGCGTACACACGGTCAGATGTTGCTTCAAAACAGCTAATTTGTTGTCAAAAAGTCAGATCGTGTGTACGGCCCGTAACAATCAGGCTGCACTCTGTGGGGGCTGAGGTGAGGAATATATTGTTAATGATATGATGACCTACAGGCGTTTATAATGAAAATGTTTTTTTTTTTGTTATGCCCCGTACACTCGATCAGAAAATCATACGGAAAATACCGCTTTCGAAGTGATCGTACGATAATCGGATCGTTAGTACAGAGCTTTCGAGAGCCGATCATGACAGTTCATCTGATATTATTCTGACATGCACGAAATTTTTTTTGTTGAATCAGTACAGTTATCGTTTGAAAATGCAATACCAATGCATTACAACACATGACATCACTTCTAAAATGTTTTTCTGTCATATGGGAATTTTCGTGACTTTAGTAAACTCGTCAGATTCGATCTGAGATTAGCATGCAAAAAAAAAAAACGGACGATCATTCCTCTGATAATCTCATTGTGTGTACGGGGCTTAAAGGGGTTGTAAACTTAAAAATTTTTTCACCTTAATGCATTCTATGCATTAAGGTGAAAAAACTTTTGACAGAACCGCCGCCCCCAGCCCCCCCGTTTTACTTACCTGACGCCTCGAATCTTCGGTCCGCGTCCTCGTCAGCTTCATTGCAGCTCAGCCTGGTCGCTGATTGGCTGCAGTGGATGGATTGAAAGCAGCGCAGCCATTGGCTCGCGCTGCTGTCAATCACATCCGATGACGCGGCGCGCCGGGGGGCGGGGCCGAGTGATACAGCGAGCGGCTATAGCCGCCGGCTGTATCACGGGAGCGCGCCCGCAAGCACTCACCACCGTGCGAGGGAGCTCGCATGAAGGTGGTAAATGCTTGCGGGGAGGAGCTGAGACAGCCGCCGAGGGACCCCAGAAGACCAGGTTCGGGGCCACTCTGTGCAGAACGAGCTGCACAGTGAAGGTAAGTATAACATGTTTGTTATTTTAAAAAAAAAAAAAAAACTTCTTTACAATCACTTTAAGGGTCTCCAACATCCAGACTGTACCCTGCCAGAGCTGAGTACAAGATTGTTCTATAATGTGTATAATAAACTGCATGATTCTGAATAAAACTCATTTGTGAGGGTCTCAGACATCTCAATGTACCCAGGCAGAACTGAGCTGAACCTTGTGAATGTTTTCCCTCTGCAGACTCAACTATTGTGATTTGACTCCTTCATGCTGTGATTACCTCCGCTCTCTTTTAATAACAAACCGATCTCTCATCTGTCTGGATTTATTTATGAACAATTTGAGGGACTATGGAATTAAACTTCTGTGTGAGGGACTCAGAAGTCCAGGTTGTACCCTACGGGACCTTTGGTGAGGATTGTACTAAAAGCTAAATTTTTTAATAATTTGGGAGACTGTAGAGTAAAAATATAGTGAAAAATGTTTTGTGTGTTTTTTTGTTCTCTGTATATAGCTGGTTGCTAAGGAGCGGGTTGGGAAGCCAGCCGTCATGTCCTTAACAACTAATGAGTAATCAGCTGTCAGCGGGCTTCCCTGCTGACAGCTGAATGTAAAAAAAAAAAATTGCAGACTAAAAAAAAATCATGAAAAAAACGGCGTGGGTCCCCCCCACCAAAGACCATACCAGGCCCTTCGTTCTGGTATGGATTGGGAGGGGACACCCCCATGCCATAATGAAAAAAAAATAAAAAAGGCATGCGATTCCACCCAAAATCCATATCAGACCCTTATCCAAGCATACAGCCCGGTAGGTCAGGAAAGGAAGGGGATGTGAGAGCACCATACCAGGCCACATGCCCTTAACATGGCACCTTGCCCCCATGTTGATGGGGACAAGAGCCTCTTAACGAAAACCCTGGTAGGTGGTTGACGGAATCCGGAAGCCCCCTTTAACAAGGGGACCCACAGATCCTGCCCCCCTATGTGAATGGGTATCGGGTACATCCTATCCCTACTAGACATGTGCACTGACAAAAAAATGAGTTTGTTTTCATTTTTTTCTTTTTTTAGAAATCCGAAAATTCGGATTGTATGTAAATGGCCAGGGACTTTTTTCTGGGTTTTTGCAAAATGGGGATATGTCCGCCAGCGAAGGGCCCCTGTGCGATGCACAGACGATCGTCTGGTGGGGATGTGTTCACTCTGCAAAGACATTATCGTTTATTATGGGGGGATGCACACTTTTATCTTTCTGTGTGTCTGATAAGCACATGGAAGGACCGTGGTGTGCCCCTGCAGATAATCTCCCATCCTCAGGAATGGTAATATAATCCGGATATGCAATGTTCTTTGGGCAATGCAGAATAAGGATTCACGGTAAACAGTAAATACAGGAGTCTTTGAATTGTTATGGTCAGGAGCAGTGTCCATGATTTCAAGACTAGTGATGCGGCTTCCTTTGTCTAGCTCAGGGGTCTCAAAGTACCGGCCCGCGGGCCATTTGCGGCCCGCGGACCGGTTAAAAATGGCCCGCAGGCAGGGCTGATAAAGGACTAGAGGTCGACCGATATTTGGCCATTAGGTCGATATATAGCACTGGCCGCTGCTCTTCCTTCCTTCTCCACACTCAGCGCTTGATGCTTGTGTGAAACTGACACGTAACAGGAGGAGAGAGACAGAGGGATCTGTCAGATTTGAGGTTGATGTCGGGGGTGGGCGGGACCCGGCCGGGGTGGGCGGGACCCGGCCAATATCAAACACCAGCCAATGGGATCTGGGCGGGCAGCTACGTGTATGTGGCCTGCCCCTTTTCTTAAGCAGCCCAATCATTGGCTGGTGTTTGACAGCTGCTGGCCCCGCCCACCTCGGCCGGGTCCCGCCCACCCCGACATCAACCTCAATTCTGACAGATCCCTCTGTCTCTCTCCTCTGTGCTACGTGTCAGCTTCACACAAGCATCAAGCGCTGAGTGTGGACAGCTCCTTGTCAGTTTCACACACTGTTACACTCCGCTCAGTGTGAAACCTGCCAGTGGCACCTGCCTGTGCCAATCAGTGCCATCTGTCAGTGCCATCTGTCAGTGCCAGCTGCCAGTGCCACTGCCAATCAGTGCCACCTGCCAGTGCCAACCAGTCTGCCATTGCCACCTGCCACCTCCAACCAGTACCACCTGCCAGTGCCACCTGCCACCGCCAATCAGTGCCACCACCAACCAGTGCCTGCCAGTGCCACCGCCAACCAGTGCCCCTGCCAATCAAAGCCACCTGCCAGTGCCACCTTCCGCCACCTGCAAGTGCCACGCCAATCAGTGCCACCTGCCAGTGCCAACCAGTGCTTGCCAGTGCCACCTGCCACCACCTGCCAGTGCCACGCCAATCAGTGCCACCTGCCAGTGCCACGCCAATCAGTGCCACCTGCCAGTGCCACGCCAATCAGTGCCACCTGTCAGTGCCAATAGTGCCACCTGCCAGTTCCAAACCAGTGCCACCTGCCAGTTTCAAACCAGTGCCACTTGCCAATGCCTGCCAGTGCCACCTTCCAGTGCCAACCAGTGCCACTGCCAATAAGTGCCACCTGCCAGTGCCATTGCCAATCAGTGCCACCTGCCAGTGCCATCTGTCAGTGCCAATCAGTGCACCCTCCAAACAGTGCAACGTGCCACCTGCCAGTGCCACCTGCCAGTGACAGACAGTGCCACCTGCCAGTGCCACCTGCCTAAGCCAACCAGTGCCATCTGTACTGAGGACATCAAGTGTTTGGTAGAGTGACAGGAGCAAGCAGGGAGGAGTGGAGTGGGTGAGGTTTTTTTTTTTTCAAATCGGCCTAAAATATCGGCCACAAAAATCGTCATCATATATCGGCCATCGGCTTTACCTCTCCATCTCTTCTGTCCTCTCCGCTGCACGCTGCTGCAGCCCAGAGAGAGAACAGAGCTGAGAATGGAGCGGAGGAAGGATCCGCTCATCGATCCGCCCACCTAGGCATTGACGATCGACCAGAGCTCCAAACCAGGGTCCTGCTGCCACCTCAGGGCGGGAGATTGTGTTCTCTGGGTCCCCTGTCACTAGGCCTGTATGGAAGCCAGGAGGAGAGGATTTGGGAGGCAGATGATCCTGACTGCCAGGAGAGGTGAGTGAGCCATCACACTGAGGCAAAGTCCTTAGTGGGGTGACTGGGGTAGAAATTTGTGCAGTGTGGGGGGTATTTTATGCAGTGTGGAGGGTGATTGTGCAGTGTGGGGGGTAATTGTGTAGTGTGGGGGTATTTTATGGAGTGTGGGGGGTATTTTATGGAGTGTGGGGGGTATTTTATGGAGTGTGGGGCTATTTGTGCAGTGTGTGGCTATTTGTGCAGTGTGGGAGGGGTAATGCTGGGTAGTTAATAATGCGTTTGCTGACACCAATGCTGGGTTAATAATGCGCTTACGGACACCAGTATTGGGTATAATGCGTTTGCTGACACCAGTGCTGGGTATAGTATAGTTTATTATTGCTGGTATAGTTCATTGCTTTTGAAGTTTTAAAAGTTTGCATGCGGCCCCCCATGGGATATGAAAACTTGTCATGTGGCCCTCAGGCAATTTGAGTTTGAGACCCCTGGTCTAGCTGAAGATGATGGCTTATAGAGACAGGGTGCAGGAAATCATACACACTGCCCCTGCCCAGACACACCAATAAAACTCCCCTAGTCATTGTTCATTGGTTGAGATTTGTATAACTCCTCCTGTTTGAAGGAATGCCTGTGCTTGATTGGCCGTTTGTGAAACCATCAAGTTCTATTTGTTAACCACTTGCCGTCCGCCGCACGATGATGTACGTCGGCACAATGGCACAGGCAGGCATAAGGACTCATATATAAGTCCTTGCCTGCCTGCGGGGGGGGTCTGATCGGACCACCCCGGTGCCTGCGGCGGTCGGATTCTCATCAGGGTTGATCAAAGGTGAGGGGGAGGCCACTCATTCGTGCCCCCCCTCGCAATCGCTCCTGGTGAATGAAATGCTTCCTCGGCTTCTGTAATGTAAACAGAAGCGGAGGAAGTGATGTCATCTCTCCTTGAGCCGGTCTTTTCGTTCAGGCACCGACGAGAGAAGACATCGATGTGAGTGCACAACACACACAGTAGAACACGCCAGGCACACTTTTTACCCCCCATCACCCCCTGATCACCTCCTAATCACAGTGACACCAAGCAGTTTTTTTTTCTGATTACTGCATTGGTGTCAGTTTGTGACAGTTAGTGTGGTAGGGCAGTTAGTGGTAGCCCCCTTTAGGTCTAGGATAACCCCCTAATAAAGTTTTAACCCCTTGATCACCCCCATCGCCAGTGTCACTAAGCGATCATTTTTCTGATCGCTGTATTAGTGTCACTGGTGACGGTAGTTAGGGAGGTAAATATATAGGTTCGCCATCAGCGTTTTAATAGCATCACGGACCCCCACATACTACCTAATAAAGGTTTTAACCCCTTGATTGCCCCCTAGTTAACCCTTTCACCAATGATCACCGTAAAACTGTTACGGGTGACGCTGGTTAGTTAGTTTATTTTTTATAGTGTCAGGGCACCCGCTGTTTATTACCTAATAAAGGTTTAGCCCCCTGATCGCCCGGCGGTGATATAAGTTAGGTTTTTGGGTCAGATTGGGTCTGTGTCGCCCCAGGCAGCGTCAGGTTAGCGCCAGTACTGCTAACACCCACGCACGCAGCATACACCTCCCTTAGTGGTATAGTATCTGAATGGATCACTATCTGATCCGATCAGATCTATACTAGCGTCCCCAGCAGTTTAGGGTTCCCAAAAACGCAGTGTTAGCGGGATCAGCCCAGATACCTGCAAGCACCTGCGTTTTGCCCCTCCGCCCGGCCCAGCCCAGCCCACCCAAGTGCAGTATCCATCGATCACTGTCACTTACAAAACACTAAGCGCATAAATGCAGCGTTCGCAGAGTCAGGCCTGATCCCTGCAATCGCTACCAGTTTTTTTGGTAGCGTTTTGCTGAACTGGCAAGCACCAGTGGCCTAGTAAACCCCGGTCGTAGTCAAACCAGCACTGCAGTAACACTTGGTGATGTGGCGAGTCCCACAAGTGCAGTTCAAGCTGGTGAGGTTGCAAGCACAAGTAGTGTCCCGCTGCCACCAAGAAGAAGACAAACACCAGCCCCTCGTTCCCATAATGCCCTTCCTGCTGCATTTGCCAATCCTAATTGGGAACCCACCACTTCTGCAGCACCCGTACTTCCCCTATTCACATCCCCAACCAAATGCAGTCAGCTGCATGAGAGGCATTTTCTTTATGTCCTCCCGAGTACCCCTACCCAACGAACCCCCTCAAAAAAGATGTCATGTCTGCAGCAAGCTTGGATATAAGCGTGACACCTGCTATTATTGTCCCTCCTGTCCTGACAATCCTGGTCTTTGCATTGGTGAATGTTTTGAATGCTACCATACACTAGTTGAGTATTAGCGTACAGCATTGCACAGACTAAGCACACTTTCACAGGGTCTCCCAAGATGCCATCGCATTTTGAGAGACCCAAACCTGGAACCGATTACAGTTACAAAAGTTACAGTTACAAAAAAAAGTGTAAAAAAAAAAAAAAAAATAGTTGTTGTTTTATTGTTCTCTCTCTCTATTCTCTCTCTATTGTTCTGCTCTTTTTTTACTGTATTCTATTCTGCAATGTTATTATGTTTTATGATGTTTGCTTTTCAGGTATGCAATTTTTTATACTTTACTGTTTACTGTGTTTTATTGTTAACCATTTTTTTGTCTTCAGGTACGCCATTCAGTTGCATCACGGATTTATTTATCTTGACAGCAACAGCGTTTGCTCCCACGATATATAAAGCCGTGACTCCAGCGGAGGTGATATATGCCGAAGCATGGGGGCAGCAGGGGCGGAGGAGCGATTTTCTCTTACCTTTTGCGGGAGGATGCCCCCATGCTTCGGCATATATAAATGGTGCATGTATGCCCATCATTAGAAGTGGGTGGATGAAAGGAGGTATTCTAATGGTGGGCATACCCACCGATCAATCTCTTTTTTTCGTTCAGCCCACAGGCTGCATGAAAAAAGAAAGATTACAATATATGCTCAACAAGGAGGTTATAAGGAGGTTATAAGGTTATACCAGAATGATGCCTGCAGGTTTAGGTATCATCTTGGTATCATTCTTTTCAGCCAGTGGTCGGCTTTCATGTAAAAGCAATCCTAGCGGCTAATTAGCCTCTAGACTGCTTTTACAAGGAGTGGGAGGGAATGCCCCCCCCCACCATCTTCCATGTTTTTCACTGGCTCTGCTGTCCCAACAGGGAACCTTAGAATGCATCAAAGAAAATATAAATAACACTGCGCTAACCCAATGTGAAAAGCAGCTACATAAAATATGACCAATATTGTAAACAGAAGTAAAATTGAAATGCAGCATTAAAAATGATAACAAATGGTAAAAGACACATCAGACATGGTGACCATTAAGCATATGAAGCATAATACCAAAAAATTTAATATTAGACGGGATATAGTAAAGTCCCAATGTATGGCTATGAATCTGATACAAGAGAGTCCCAAACATAGGCTAAATATGAATGTTGGACTGATGTAGAAATCTTCTCGTATATCATGAGTTGTACGATCATGGGAAGTGAATAGATGGAATACGCTTACCAGCAGGAGTGGATTCGGATGCCGGTGACACCGAATCAAACAGGCTCTGAGATCCTTAATGGACGATGGTTGGACGATGGTTGGTCCTGGAAACCCCGGATCTCGAGGGGGATCTATCCTCTATGGTCCACATCACAACTCTCCGTTCAGAAGCCCAAGGGGGAATTCTCCGCCACAAACAAGTCTCCAGAGCATGGATGGTTCCCAAAAAGATAGATAGGACGCCAATAGTGCAGATCAAATGACGTATTCTATTGGATATAACCAATAATCAACAAACGATATAAAAACGTGATCACGTGTAAAACAATAAAATCAAGTGTAGGAAAGAGTAAGGCTCATCCGACGCGTTTAGTCCACATGGACTTCAACAAGGGCTCTCTTGTATCAGATTTATAGCCACACATTGCCATATACTATATCCCGTCTAATATTCACTTTTTTGGTATTATGCTTCATGTGTTTCAGCTATGTATATATTGGTAATGGTCCCCATGTCTGGTGTGTCTTTTACCATTTGTTATCATTTTTAGCACTGCATTTAACCTTAGAATGCAGCCGGTGATTCAGCCAGCTGACCATAGAGCTGATCAGAGACCAGAGTGGCTCCAAACATCTCTATGGCCTAAGAAACCGGAAGCTACGAGCATTTCATGACTTAAATTTCGCCGGATGTAAACAGTGCCATTGGGAAATTGGGAAAGCATTTTATCACACTGATCTTGGTGTGGTCAGATGCTTTGAGGGCAGAGAAGAGATCTAGGGTCTAATAGACCCCAATTTTTTCAAAAAAGAGTACCTGTCACTCCCTATTGCTAGCATAGGGGATATTTACATTCGCTGAGATAACAATAAAAATGATAAAAAAAAAAAATAAATGAAAGGAACAGTTTAAAAATAAGCAAGCGTCGGTCTGGCGTCAAATGTAAACAGCAATTGCACCATGCATGTGATGTATCACCACGAAGGTCAGATCGAGGGCAGTAATTTTAGCAGTAGACCTCCTCTGTAAATCTAAAGTGGTAACCTGTAAAGGCTTTTAAAGGCTTTTAAATTGTATTTAGTTTGTCGCCACTGCACGTTTGTGCGCAATTTTAAAGCATGTCATGTTTGGTATCCATGTACTCTGCCTAAGATCATCTTTTTTTATTTCATCAAACATTTGGGCAATATAGTGTGTTTTAGTGCATTAAAATTTAAAAAAGTGTGTTTTTTCCCAAAAAAATGCGTTTGAAAAATCACTGCGCAAATACTGTGTGAAAAAAAGAGAAACACCCACCATTTTAATCTGTAGGGCATTTGCTTTAAAAAAAATATATAATGTTTGGGGGTTCAAAGTAATTTTCTTGCAAAAAAAAATATTTTTTTCATGTAAACAAAAAGTGTCAGAAAGGGCTTTGTCTTCAAGTGGTTAGAAGAGTCAGTGATGTGTGACATAAGCTTCTAAATGTTGTGCATAAAATGCCAGGACAGTTGAAAACCCCCCCAAATTACCCCATTTTGGAAAGTAGACACCCCAAGTTATTTGCTGAGATGCATGTCGAGTCCATGGAATATTTTATATTGTGACACAAGTTGCGGGAAAAAGACAAATTTTTTTTTGCACAAAGTTGTCACTAAATGATATATTGCTCAAACATGCCATGGGAATATGTGAAATTACAACCCAAAATACAATCTGTTGCTTCTCCTGAGTATGGGGATACCACATGTGTGAGACTTTTTGGGAGCCTAGCCACTTACAGGACCCCGAAAACCAAGCACCGCCTTCAGGCTTTCTAAGGGCATAAATTTTTGATTTCACTCTTCACTGTCTATCACAGTTTCGGAGGCCATGGAATGCCCAGGTGGCACCCCCCCCCCAAATAACCCTATTTTGGAAAGTAGACACCCCAAGCTATTTGCTGAGAGGTTTAGTGAGTATTTTGCAGACCTCACTTTTTGTCACAAAGTTTTGAAAATTGAAAAAAAAAATTTTTTTCTTGTCTTTCTTCATTTTCAAAAACAAATTAGAGCTGAAAAATACTCACCATGCCTCTCAGCAAATAGCTTGGGGTGTCTACTTTCCAAAATGAGGTCATTTGGGGGGGTTGTGCCACCTGGGCATTCCATGGCCTCCGAAACTGTGATAGGCAGTGAAGAGTGAAATCAAAAATTTACGCCCTTAGAAATCCTGAAGGCGGTGATTGGCTTTCGGGGCCCCGTGCACGGCTAGGCTCCTAAAAAGTCCCACACATTTGGCATCCCCGTACTCAGGAGAAGCAGCTAAATGTATTTTGGGGTGCAATTCCTCATATGCCCATGGCCTGTGTGAGCAATATATCATTTAGTGACAACTTTGTGCAAAAAAAAAAAAAGTGTCACGTTCCCGCAACTTGTGTCAAAATATAAAATATTCTATGGACTCAACATGCCTCTCAGCAAATAGCTTGGGGTGTCTACTTTCCAAAATGGGGTAATTTGGGGGGGGTTTGTGCCATCTGGGCATTTTATGGCCTTCAAAACTGTGATAGGTAGTGAGGAGTGAAATCAAAAATTTACGCCCTTACAAATCCTGAAGGCGGTGCTTGGTTTTCGGGGCCCCGTACGCGGCTAGGCTCCCAAAAAGTCCCACACATGTGGTATCCCCATACTCAGGAGAAACAGCTGAATGTATTTTGGGGTGTAATTCCACATATGCCCATGGCCTGTGTGAGTAATATATCATTTAGTAACAACTTTTTGTAAAAAAATGTTTTTTGTCATTATTCAATCACTTGGGACAAATAAAAAAAAATAATATTTAACATCCAATAAATATACGCGTATTGACTTTTTTTACCAAAGACATGTGGCCAAATACATTTTGGCCTAAATGTATGACTAAAATTGAGTTTATTGGATTTTTTTTATAACAAAAAGTAGAAAATATCATTTTTTTTTTCAAAATTTTTAGTCTTTTTCCGTTTATAGCACAAAAAATAAAAACCGCAGAGGTGATCAAATACCATCAAAAGAAAGCTCTATTTGTGGGAAAAAAGGATTTCGATTGGGTACAGCATTGCATGACCGCGCAATTAGCAGTTAAAGCGACGCAGTGCTAAATTGTAAAAAGTGCTCTGGTCAGGAAGGGGGTAAATCTTTCCGGGACTGAAGTGGTTAAGTACTCTATATAGACAGAACGGAGGCTCTTCAGAGACAGTCGAGCTGTGGAGCTAAGGATGTAAGAATGGTGGTCATGTCTGTGTTACTTTGGAAGAATCGGGAAGCAGGGTCGTATTAAGATGCGTATAGTGGAATTTCCATGTCACCCCCACATCGCAGACTCCCCTCATCACAGATCCCGGCCATCACAGACTAATCTCCATCACAGACTCCCCTCATCACAGATGCCCCCCATCACAGACTCCCCTCATCACAGATCTCCCCCATCACAGACTCCCCTCATCACAGATCTCCCCCATCACAGACTCCCCTCATCACAGACCTCCCCCATCACAGACTCCCCTCATCACAGATCCCCCATCACAGACCCCAATCATCACAGATCCCCCTCATCACAGATCCCCATCACAAACCCAGTTTCTTCACAGATACCCCCATCACAGGCTCCCCTCATTACAGACCATCCCATCACAGACTTCTCTTATCACAGGACCCCATTACAGATCCCCCTTATCACAGACTCCCTTCATCACAGATCCCCCTCATCACCACTCCCCTCATCACAGATCCCCCTCCCCCCATCACAGATCTCTCCCCCTTCACAGACTCCCCTCATCACAGAGCCCCTTATCACAGACTCCCCTCATCATAGTCCCCCATCACAGATCCCCCTCCATCACATAATTCCAATCTCACAGACTCCTCTCCATCACAGACTCCCCTCATCACAAACCATCCCATCACAGATCCCCCCCATCACAGACCCCTCTCCATCACAGATCCCCCTTATCACAGACTCCCCTCATCACAGATCCCCCATCAGAGACTCCTCTCCATTACAGACCCCCATCACAGACTACTCTCCATCACAGACCCCCCTCATCACAGAACCCCTCATCACAGACCCCCCCTCATCAGACTCCCCTCATCACAGATCCCCCATCACAGACCCCATTAATCACAGACCACCCTCATCACAGATCCCCCACCACAGATTCCTCCATCACAAACCCCTCTTCATCACAGATACCCCAATCACAGGCTCCCCTCATCGCAGACCATCCCATCACATACTTCCCTTATCACAGGGCCCCCATCACAGACTCCCTTCATCACAGACCCCCCTCATCACAGACTCCCCTCATCACAGATCCCCCTCATCACAGATCCCCCTCATCACAGATCCCCCTCCCCCATCACAGATCTCTCCCCCCATCACAGACTCCCTTATCACAGACTCACCTCATCATAGTCCCCCCCATCACAGATCCCCCTCCATCACATAATCCCAACCTCACAGACTCCTCTCCATCACAGACTCCCGTCATCACAAACCATCCCATCACAGATCCCCCCATCACAGACCCCTCTCCATCACAGATCCCCCGCTCATCACAGACTCCCCTCATCACAAATCCCCCCATCACAGACTACTCTCCATCATAGACCCCCCTCATCACAAAACCCCTCATCAAGGATCCCCCCTCATCACGGATCCCCCTCATCACAGATCCCCATCACAAATTCCCCCATCACAAACCCCATTTCATCACAGATACCCCCATCACAGGCTCCCCTCATTACAGACCATCCCATCACAGACTTCCCTTATCACAGGGCCCCATCACAGATCCCCCTCATTACAGACTCCCTTCATCACAGATCCCCCTCATCACCGACTCCCCTCATCACAGATCCCACTCCCCCATCACAGACCTCTCCCCCTATCACAGACTCCCCTCATCACAGAGCCCCTTGTCACAGACTCCCCTCATCATAGTCCCCCCATCACAGAATCCCAATCTCAGACTCCTCTCCATCACAGACTCCCCTCATCACAAACCATCCCATCACAGATCCCCCCCATCACAGACCCCTCTCCATCACAGATCCCCCCTTATCACAGACTCCCCTCATCACAGATCCCCCCATCACAGACTCCTCTCCATTACAGACCCCCATCACAGACTACTCTCCATCACAGACCCCCCTCATCACAGAACCCCTCATCACAGACCCCCCCCCTCATCACAGACCCCCCCTCATCACAGATCCCCCATCACAGACCCCATTAATCACAGATCCCCATCACAGACCCCATTAATCACAGACCCCCTCATCACAGATCCCCCCATCACAGATTCCTCCATCACAAACCCCTCTTCATCACAGATACCCCAATCACAGGCTCCCCTCATCGCAGACCATCCCATCACATATTTCCTTTATCACAGGGCCCCCATTACAGACTCCCTTCATCACAGATCCCCCTCATCACACACTCCCCTCATCACAGATCCCCCTCATCACAGATCCCCCTCCCCCCCATCACAGACTCCCCTCATCACAGAGCCCCTTATCACAGACTCCCCTCATCATAGTCCCCCCATCACAGATCCCCCTCCATCACATAATCCCAATCTCACAGACTCCCGTCATCACAAACCATCCCATTACAGATCCCCCCATCACAGACCCCTCTCCATCACAGATCCCCCGCTCATCACAGACTCCTCTCATCACAAATCCCCCCATCACAGACTCCTCTCCATTACAGACCCCCATCACAGACTACTCTCCATCATAGACCCCCCTCATCACAGAACCCCTCATCAAGGATCCCCCCTCATCACAGATCCCCTCATCACAGATCCCCCTCATCACAGATCCCCCTCATCACAGATCCCCCTCATCACAGATCCCCCTCATTACAGATCCCCCTCATTACAGACTCCTCTCCATCACAGATCCCCCATCACCAATCACCCGCTTCTTAAATTGAAAAGTTCTGCCCTTTGTCCTGCCATGCTTCCTGTCTTGTGTAAATAAGGTAGGGGAGGGGGAAGTACTGCGATCTTATGGAAGGGACAGACCTGCCCCGCCTGCTGGGCCAGGTGGAGGAAAGCTGTACATCTGATTTGGTGCCTGCGGTGCGCTTCATCCCTCTCTGATACAGCTCCACGCTCACACTCAGCCTATTTCTACTCGCCAAATGTGAGGAGGCGAGTGGAAATTATAAGGGCTGCTGATGACACACAAAACTGCTGTAAAAAAATCTTCTTGGGCGTCACTTTGCCGCCCCTCTCAAAGTTCAATGGACCTAACAGGACCCATGGTAGGGCCAGCCATGTACAGCGGTGATATGGACAGAAGTTCTGTACATACTGTATATACATTTTTTGTTTAGAATTACAATAAAGCTCAATACAGAAGGAATAGGAGGGCCCTGCTCATGGAGCTTTTACCAGAAAGGGAGGGGGAGGTGATACAAAAGGTAATAGCTGTGGAGGATGATTTTATGTTGGTGGCTAAAGAATGTTTTTTAGACTTCATTGAATATATGAGTTTTCAATGACTGCCTAAAGATCGCCTACCATACTTGGGGAAGGGAGTTCCAGAAGATGGGAGAAGTCCTGAGGGAGAGCATGGGAGGCAGTAACATAAGAGCTAGAGAGCAAGATGTCTTGGGAGGAGTGTAGAGGACGATTTGGGCAATATCTCGAGATAAGGTTGGTGATGTAGTTTGGGAGCAGTGTTGTGGATGGCCTTGTATGTTGTGGTTAGTATTTTAAATGGTATACAATGGGCTAATGGAAGCCAGTTAAGAGACTATCAGAGAAGAGCAGCAGTCACAGATCGGTTAGTAAGGTGTTTAAGGTAGGGGATGGCCTGTGTAAAGATAGGCCAGTGAGAACAGAGTTGCAATGGTTAAGACAAGAGATAACTAGGAAATAAATATGTTGTATTGTGGTGTTATTATTTAAGAGTGTGCATAATTATTAAGTGTGTGCATGCTGAGCGGCTCCGGAGAAGAAATGAAGAAGAGAAGAAGGAAGAAGAAGATGAAGAAGAGAAGAAGATGAAGAGAAGAGCGGGAGCCTCCCCCCATGCCATGGGTGCGGAGCGGCCCGAGGAGAAGAAGATAGAAGACGCCGCGGAGGAGATGCTGGACGAGAACGCCGGAGGAAGAACCAAAAGAGCCAGAAGAACCAGAAGAAGAAGAAGATGAAGGAAGAAAGAAGAAGCATTTAAATAAAGGAATTGTCAAAAACTGTCTCATTTTTAACATTTTTGACAGTTTTTTAGTGAAATGGTAGGGGTAAGTACCCCCTTACCATTTCACACAGGGGGGGGGGCCGGGATCTGGGGGTCCCCTTGTTAAAGGGGGCTTCCAGATTCCGATAAGCCCCCCGCCCGCAGACCCCCACAACCACCGGCCAGGGTTGTGGGGATGAGGCCCTTGTCTTCATCAACATGGGGACAAGGTGTTTTGGGGGGCTACCCCAAAGCACCCTCCCAATGTTGAGGGCATGTGGCCTGGTACGGTTCAGGGGGGGGGCCGCACTCTCATCCCCCCCTCTTTTCCTGCAGCCTGCCAGGTTGCGTGCTCGGATAAGGGTCTGGTATGGATTTTTGGGGGGACCCCATGCCGTTTTTTTTTTTTTTTTGGCACGGGGTTCCCCTTAAAATCCATACCAGACCTGAAGGGTCTGGTATGGAATTTAGGGGGAACCCCACGTCAATTTTTTTTTAAAATTTTGGCTGGGGTTCCCCTTAATATCCATACCAGACCTGAAGGGCCTTGTATGGAATTTAGGGGGACTCCCACATCATTTTTTTTTTTAAATTTTGGTTCGGGGTTGCCCTGTGGGGAATTCCCATGCCGTTTTTATCAATGAACTTCTATGTGTATTGTCGGCAATGCAATAGCCGCGGGTAGTTTTAAATGTGTTTTTTCCTTCAAAATGTCATTTTGCTGTCAGACTGTTCTAAACACGGGAAACATGCGCCCCTTTACAGGCATACTATAGACACCCCCCAGGTATGAAATTTAAAGGGATATTACACTTTTATTGTTTGACTTTAAGCATTAATAAAATCACTGCTCCTGAAAAAATGTCCGTTTTTAAAACTTTTTTTTGCATTGATCCATGTCCCCTGGGGCAGGACCCGGGTCCCCAAACACTTTTTATGACAATAACTTGCATATAAGCCTTTAAAATTAGCACTTTTGATTTCTCCCATAGACTTTTAAAGGGTGTTCCGCGGCATTCGAATTTGCCGCGAACACCCCAAATTGTTCGCTGTTCGGTGAACTTGCGAACAGCCAATGTTCGAGTAGAACATGAGTTCGACTCGAACTCGAAGCTCATCCCTAGTGTACAGAGTCACACGACCGAGCAATTGTCAGTTAAATCGACGCAGTGCAGTATCGCAAAAAAATGGCCTGATCATTAGGGGTCAAATCCTTCCGGGGCTGAAGTGGTTAAAGTGCAACAAGGAAAATGAAAAATTCCTTTAAATATCTTGCCTGGGGGCCCCCTTAATGTGCCTGTAAAGTGGTGCATTTGTAGCATATACAGAACATGCTGCAGCAAGAATGACATTTCTAAAGAAAAAAAATCCTGTTTAAAATTACTTGCGGTTACAATTACCGGCACCTGGCTATTTAAAAAATAAAGAAAATTAAAAGAATAAAACGGCGTGGGATCCCCCCAAAGTCCATACCATACCCTTATCCGAGCATGCAGCCTGGCTGGCCAGGAAAGGAGGGGGGGGCTAGCAAGCGCCCCGCCCTCCTGAACCTCACCAGGTCATATGCCCTCAACATGGGGGGGTGGGTGCTTTAGGGCGGGGGGGCTCTGTGCGGCAAAAAATGGACGTGGTTTACGTGAAATAGTGGGCGTGGCTTAAATGGTTGTGGCTCAAAGGGGGTGTGGTTAGAGTCTGAGATGAATAAGGGATGGAGAGGGAAAGGGGGAGAGAGGAATGAAGGGACAGCAGCTCCAGATCCTACACAACAATAGAAATATGTGTATTCTACAAAGTTTAACAATCAGCAGATAAAGATACTCCAAACACATGGTGTTAGCTCTTCAATCATCCCGGCACCATGATTGTTATGGTGTCAGGATGATTGCAGCGCATTATTTCTATTATTACATTGTAATATAAAAATAAATCATTCAACTCACCATAATGCCGAATCAGTGGGATCCCTGTGCGTGTCGCCTGCTACCAGCTGTCCGTCTATGTATCAGGTGCCACCAGCAGAGTCCGTCCTTGCATCAGGTGTCCCAGCAGAGTCCATCCTTGCATTAGGTGCCCCCAGCGGAGCCCCCCCTTACATCAGATGTCCCCAGCGGAGCCCCCCCTTACATCAGATGTCCCCAGCGGAGCCCCCCCTTACATCAGATGTCCCCAGCGAAGCCCCCCTTACATCAGATGTCCCCAGCGGAGGCCCCCCTTATATCAGATGTCCCCAGTGGAGCCCCCCTTACATGAGGTGTCCCCAGCGGAGCCCCCCCTTACATCAGGTGTCCCCAGTGGAGCCTTCCTCACATCTGAGTCCCCATCAGCAGAGTCCTCTTTACATCTGTGTCCCCATCAGTCCTCCTTACATCTGGTGCCCCCGTGGCATCCAGACTATACGGCCCCCCCTGTGACATCCAGACTATATGGTCCCTCTCCCTGTGACACCCAGACTATACGGCCCCCCGTGACATCCAGACCGCCCCCCTGTGACATTCAGGCCAGCCCCCCTGTGACATCCAGACCGCCCTCCCTGTGACATTCAGACCAGCCCCTCCCCTGTGACATCCAGACCAGCCCCTCCCCTGTGACATCCAGACCAGCCCCTCCCCTGTGACATCCAGACCAGCCCCCCTGTGACATCCAGACCGCCCCCCTGTGACATCCAGACCAGCCCCCCTGCGACATCCAGACCGCCCCCCTGTGACATCCAGACCAGCCCCCCTGTGACATCCAGACCAGCCCCCCTGTGACATCCAGACCAGCCCCCCTGTGACATCCATCGAGCGGAGCCACATGAGGAGAAGCCAGCACATAACGCAACCCCAGCCCCAGCATGTCCAGGCAGGAACTCCAGGAGCGACCGGCGGTGTTCTGGCAAAAAGTGACTGTCCCCCATCTGAGTACTCCGTACTGCGCAGGCACCGATAGACACCGGCGCCGTGTGTTCACTGGAGAGGGGAGGGGCCAATCTGTGCAGCTAAAGAAGCTGATTCATTGGCTGCAAGGATCGAGCCCCCTTCCTCTCTTCACTGAACACTAGGGGAAAGATCTAGCTGCGGCGCCGGCCGCCATTTTGCTGGAGCCAGCTGCTAGAGATTTAAAAATCAAACATTCCCGATTTTCCCGAAAATCATGATTAGGGACAGCCTCCGATCGGGACGAGGGTCCCAAAATCGGGATTGTCCCAGGAAAATCGGGACTGTTGGCAACTATGGTATTTTCCTGTTAAATCATCTCTGCTGCATCTGTGGAACCTGCTTATGGACAGCAGCCTATGGCAAGTAATCAAAATGTGCCTTTTATACCACTAATGTGCCTGAAGAGAGGAATAATAACTATAGTGCCAGTTTACTGAGCTACATTCTGTATCTTTGGTGAATAGACTGTGAATCACTGCCTAACAAGAGGACTGTTTACTCCACTTTTGTAAATATAATTTTCCACTGTTGCTTATCTGGCAATTAAAATTACTTCATTTACAATACCATGCAGCATGTTTCCCTCTGTAATACAGCCACGCTAATTCCCCCGCTTACGTGTGTGTGTGTTTTTTTTTTCTCTGCAGCATCTTTGGTTGTAATTTGACTTCCTTGAGCTGTGATTACCTCCGATCTGTCTTTCTCGCAAATCAATCCCTCACCAGACTGGATTTATCAACAAACTTTCTTGGGGACTGTGGAATAAAGTTTCTTTGTGAGGGTCTCAGACATCCAGGCTGTACATTGCAAATGCTGAGGTGAGAAATATACTATAAATTAAATATTAACATGCAGGACTATGGAATAAATGTTATTTTAGTGTATTGACCGCTCCATGTATACGGATATCAGTTACCAGCAAAATAATTTGTAATATGCTCTGCTAATAATTTTAATGAACCCTATATGTGTTGATGTTTTATGTAATAAAATGTACATATTTTGCTTTTTTTTGGGAACTGCCATAATCCCAATCACCCTGTTGTTGCTATTACTAATAGGGATGAGGTGCCGGATACTTTATTGTCACTCAACCTACCATTCCCGCTGCCCTTTATTTTAGTGTCTCAGACATCTGGGGTGTACCCTATAGTAGTTGAAGTGAATATTATACTATAATGTGTATAATAATCAGTAGGACTCTGGAATAAAACTTCTTTGGGAGGGTCTGACATCCAGTCTGTTATTAACCAAAACTGAGCTGAGATTGCCTTGTAATTGATACAATAATGTACAATAACGGTTTGTAATCTTTATTTTTTTTTCACAATAAGCCCCAGTTCACACAGGGGCGGCACGACTTGCAGGTTGTCTCACGGAGGCAACCTGCAAACGACTTCCACGGCGACTTGCAAAATGACTTCTGTATAGAAGTCTATGCAAGTCGTCTCAAGTCGCCCCCAAAGTAGTACAGGAACCTTTTTCTAAGTCGGAGCGACTTGCGTCGCTCCTATAATGCCCCGTACACACGGTCGGATTTTCCGACGGAAAATGTGTGATAGGACCTTGTTGTCGGAAATTCCAACCGTGTGTGGGCTCCATCACACATTTTCCATCGGATTTTCCGACACACAAAGTTTGAGAGCAGGATATAAAATTTTCAGACAACAAAATCCGCTGTTGGAAATTCCGATCGTGTGTACACAAATCCGATGGACAAAGTGCCACGCATGCTCAGAATAAATAAAGAGATGAAAGTTATTGGCCACTGCCCCGTTTATAGTCCCGACGTACGTGTTTTACATCACCGCGTTTAGAACGATCGGATTTTCCGACAACTTTGTGTGACCGTGTGTATGCAAGACAAGTTTGAGCCAACGTCCGTCGGAAAAAATCCTAGGATTTTGTTGTCGGAATGTCCGTACAAAGTCCGACCGTGTGTACGGGGCATTAGAACGGTTCTATTGTACAGAACGGGAGGCGACTTGTCAGGCGGCTAGGTCGCCTGACAAGTCGCCCCTGTGTGAACCGGCACTAAAGTTTATTGTATACATAAAGAAAAAGGGAAGGTACTTAGAAAACGGGTATTGCAAATACCCAAAATTCAAGCATTTAACATGTAATGAAAGTGTTATAACATAAATGTTAAACTGTTAACATATATGTGAGATATGGAAATATAGTTTATGAAATTCTTTTAGTATATATAAAAAAAATTATTAAACTGAATAAAACAAACAATATTTGTAATATTTTTAAGTATAGTTACGGTAACTGCATTTGTCTTGCCTCTGCAGAATCTGGCAATGTCATTTTACTCATTTGTGCTGTGATGACCTCCGCTCTCTTCTTATGACAAACCGATCTCTAACCAGTCTGAATGTATCATCAAACAGTTTGAAGGACTCTGGGATTAAACTTCTGTGTGAGGGACTCAGAAATCCAGGATGTACCATACAGGAGTTAAAGTAAGATTCAAGCTGTTAGGTAAACTATATAATAATTTGCAGGACAGTATTATAATAAACAGTGCCTTGAAAAAGTAATCATACCCCTTACAATTTTCCACATTTTGTCATGTTACAACCAAAAACGTAAACAGATTTTATGGGATAGACCAACACAAAGTGGCACCAATTGTGAAGTGGAAGGAGAATGATAAATGGTTTTCCATAATTTTTACAAATAAATATGTGGAAAGTGTGGCGTGCATTTGTATTCAGCCCCCTTTACTCTGATACTCCTAATTAAAATCTGGTGGAACCAATTGCCTTCAGATGTCACCTAATTAGTAAATAGGTATAGGCTGAACACCCTCATTTGGTTCGCAGCAGAACTCCCGAACAGGGGAAATGTTCTAACCCGAACAGCGAACCCCATTGAAGTCTATAGGAGCCTAACAGGAGAAATCAAAAGTGCCCATTTTGAAGGCTTATATGCAAATAATTGGCCATTAAAGGGTATGGGGATCTGAGTACTGCCCTGGGGGACATGTATCAATGAAAAGAAAATGAAAGCAATAGTTTTCAGGAACAGTGATATGCTTAAACTGCAACAATAAAAATTAAATATTCCTTCAAACATAGTGCCTGGGGGGGACCCCTTAATGTGCCTGTAAAGTGGCACATCTGTAGCATGCATAAGACATGCTGTAGTAAAAATTACATTTCTAAAGAAAGAAAAATTGCGGTTACAATTGCCGGTACCCAACTACTGAAAAAATCAAGAAGAAAATGGCATGGGGTCCCCCAGTCCATACCAGGCCCCTTCGGGTCTGGTATGGATTTTAAGGGGAACCCCATGCCAAAATTAAAGAAACAGCATGGGGTACCCCCAAAATTCATACCAGACCCTTACATGGGCATGCAGCCTGGAAGGTGAGGAAATGGGGGGGAAGAGCGAGCACCCCCCTCCTGAACAATACCAGGCCACATGCCCTCAAAATGGGGGGGTGGGTGCTTTGGGGTGGGGGGCACCATGTTGCACCCCAAAGCACCTTGTCCCCATGTTGATGGGGACAAGGGCCTCTTCCCAACAACCCAGGGCTCTGGCTGTCGGAGTCTGCAGGCAGGGGGCTTATCACAATCTGGAACCACCCTTTAACAAGGGGGCCCCCAGATCCTGCCCCCCTATGTGAATGGGTATCGGGTACACAGTACCCCTATCTATTCTCCAAAAATGTGTACAAAAGTAATAAACACAAGATACAGTTTTTGACATCCTTTAATAAAAAAATAAAAAAATAGTGTCCCCCCGTTGTAAATCCATCATCAATCACGCCGCCCACTGGACCAGAAAAACACTCCCGCTGTATGAATTTTTGGGGGGGGCACACCTTTTTTTAAAAAAAAAATTGGCGTGGGGTTCCCCTCCGAATCCATACCAAACTGAAGGGTCTGGTATAGACTGGGGGGGGACCCACACAGTTTTTTTCTTTATTTTTGTTACTGGCACTTTTTTTTTATTCAGCTGTCAATGGGGAAACCCACTTACAGCTAATACTCATTGGTTGTTGATAGGGAAACCCCAGAACTCAAGGGGTTTCGGTATCGTGTTGACTGCTAAAGCCGAATTCAACAAAGATGTATTTAATATTCAAGCCTATAGTTTTAGCCATAAGCAGGGGAGCAAACATAAATACAGCACATGGTGATACGTTCAAAAATAATTGCTCTGAAATGGCAGAGAACCCAGTGATACAATTTATACATTCTGAAAGGATACACATCACTTCCCAAGTTCTGTGGGGAAAGCCAGAGATAGACATTTTCACACCTGAAGGTGTGAATGGCATTTGACCATAACCAAAACAGCTGTTACATCATATGACTTCTGTGGTGGAGATTTCGCTATATGCTATTGTAGCAATAACTCACAGTGAAGCTGCTGGTTTAAAGCAGGCTGTTACCGTCACCTTTGTTACCTCAATTTCACCAGAACCGGGTCTAGGGTCCCGTTGAGCTTAATACCAGACAGTGTAGGCACCAGACACTTGAGTATCTTTTCCAATGCTTTAATAAAGAGTAACTGAAGGAAGTAGCAGGAAAGAGGTAGGAGAGTTTCAGGGAAGTTCAAATACCTTTTCTTAATGTAGTATTAGGAATTGGAATCTTGTAGATGAATGTACTTTCCTCTTAGAGTTGAATCTTTGCCCGCTCGGATAGGTTTCTCTCACTAACCTAGCAGCCGGTACGCAGCACGAACAAAAGTCTCTGCCACAGACTTGAATGAAATAGAAACCCATATGATCCTCTGCCACAGGATGTAATGGTTTAGGATGGATAGCAAACACAGCACTAGAACCTTTAAGCTGACCCGGCAGTACTATGTGGTAGGTTAACTTAGGATGCATCCTCCAACTGAGTCACCAGGCCCCTCTCCAGACCAGCACTCTGCATGATCCTTCCATGATGAGTCTCCAACAGTGTATAGCACAAACCACCCCTGCGGCTTCAAATGAATGCCGGTATCTGTCAGCAGGGTTCCGGTCAGCATAGCACCCGCAGCGGTACTTGTAGGGAACATCTTAGATTAGGCTGACCAGACGTCCCCGTTTTCCGGGGACAGTCCCCGGATTGGGGACGCTCTCCCCGGACTGAATATGTCCCCGGTTTTGTCCCCGGATTGGCGCGGCAGCAGCCATGGCACTATTTTCGGCTGCTTAGTCTCAGGCACTTCCGCATTTTAGCTCCGGGAGTCAGGCTGTAGCACCTGTTGCTGCCCGTCCCATCAGCAGTATCTGGCTCCTCCCTCACTCCGCCGCCTGTCCAATCAGACAATCCGCCTTGAATTGGTGTCCGCCCAACCCTGCCCACACTCCAGCCTACTGCATGCACTGTGCTCAGCCTACTTGTGAAAACGAGCCTGAGAGGGGAGGCATAATTGGTGAGTGAGCCATCCGCTCCATGAACAGCTCTCCTCTCACCAGACCTCTTTGCTTCTTTCCCTTCTCATTCCGTTCTCCCCCTTGTGCAGACTGGGGGGGGGATTGTGCAGACTTGGGGGGAGGATTGTGCAGAATGGGGGGGGGGGTGCAGATTGGGGGGGTTTGTGCAGACTGGGGGTAGATTGTGCAGACTGGGGGTAGATTGTGCAGACTGGGGGTAGATTGTGCAGACTGGGGGGTTGTGCTGACTGGCAGGTATTGTGCAGACAGGGGGGATTGTGCAGACTGGGGGGGATTGTGCAGACTGGGGGGGGATTGTGCAGACTGGGGGGGGCAGGATTGTGCAGACTGGGGGGGGGGATTGTGCAGACTGGGGGGGGGGATTGTGCAGACTGGGGGGGGGGATTGTGCAGACTGGGGGGGGGGGTTGTGCAGACTGGGGGGGGTTGTTCAAACTGGGTGGGAAGATTGTGCAGAATGGGGGGGGGTTGTGCAGACTGGGGGTAGATTGTGCAGACTGGGGGGTAGATTGTGCAGACTGGGGGTAGATTGTGCAGACTGGGGGTAGATTGTGCAGAATGGGGGGGTTGTGCAGACTGGCGGGTATTGTGCAGACTGGGGAGGGGGATTGTGCTGACTGGGGGGATTATGCAGACTGAGGGTGGATTGTGCAGACTGGGGGGGGGGGATTGTGCAGACTGGGGGGGGGATTTTGCAGACTGGGCTGGGAGGATTGTGCAGATTGGGGGGGGATTGTGTAGACTGGGGGGGGATTGTGCAGACTGGGGGGAGGATTGTGCAGACTGGGGGGGGAGATTGTGCATACTGGGGGAGGGGATTGTGCAGACTGGGGGAGGGGATTGTGCAGACTGGGTGGGGGGGATTGTGCAGACTGGGTGGGGGGGGATTGTGCACACTGGGGGGGGATTGTGCAGACTGGGGGGGGGATTGTGCAGACTGGGGGGGATTGTGCAGACTGGGGGGGGGATTGTGCAGTCTGAGGGGGATTGTGCAGACTGGGTGGGAAGATTGTGCAGAATGGGGGGGGCTTGTGCTGACTGGGGGGATTGTGCAGACTGGGGAGGGGGATTGTGCAGACTGGGGAGGGGGATTGTGCAGACTGGGGAGGGGGATTGTGCAGACTGGGGGGTGGATTGTGCAGACTGGGGGGGTGGATTGTGCAGACTGGGGGGGTGGATTGTGCAGACTGGGGGGGTGGATTGTGCAGACTGGGGGGGGGATTGTGCAGACTGGGGGGGATTGTTCAGACTGGGTGGGAAGATTGTGCAGAATGGGGGGGTTGTGCAGACTGGGGGTAGATTGTGCAGACTGGGGGTTGTGCAGACTGGCGGGTATTGTGCAGACTGGGGAGGGGGATTGTGCTGACTGGGGGGGGGATTGTGCAGACTGGGGGGGGGATTTTGCAGACTGGGCTGGGGGGATTGTGCAGATTGGGGGGGGATTGTGCAGACTGGGGAGCGGGATTGTGCTGACTGGGGGGATTATGCAGACTGGGGGTGGATTGTGCAGACTGGGGGGGGGATTGTGCAGACTGGGGGGGGATTGTGCAGACTGGGTGGGAAGATTGTGCAGAATGGGGGGGTTGTGCAGACTGGGGGGTTGTGCAGACTGGGGAGGGGGATTGTGCTGACTGGGGGGATTGTGCAGACTGGGGGGTTGTGCAGACTGGGGGGTTGTGCAGACTGGGGAGGGGGATTGTGCTGACTGGGGGGATTATGCAGACTGAGGGTGAATAGTGCAGACTGGGGGGGGATTGTGCAGATTGGGGGGGGTCTGTGCAGACTGGGGGGAATTTTGCGGACTGGGCTGGGGGGATTGTGCAGACTGGGGGGAGGATTATGCAGACTGGGGGGGATTGTGCAGACTGGGGGGGGTGTTGGGCTGACTGGGGGACAGGGATTGTGCAGACTGGCAAACTGGGGGATTGTGCAGACTTGGGGGAGGGGTTGTGCTGACTGGGGGGGATTGTGCAGACTGAGGGGGGTTGTGCTCACTTGGGGGGGGTTGTGCTGACTGGGGGGGGTTTGTGCTGACTGGGGGGGATTGTGCAGACTGGGCTGGGGGGATTGTGCAGACTGGGGGAGGGTTGTTCAGACTGGGGGGCTACACCGTTCTCTGGATGGTGGTATGAGAGGAGGCCTGTAATGTGCACAGTGCTCTGGACAAAATGTGAGAAATAATGTATATATCATACAATCATTCCATAAACACATACCACATACACTGCATATATCATTTGAGGAAAATATGCTTATCAAATAGTTTACCATTTGCCAATAAAAAATACATTTAAAAAAATGTCCCCAGATTTCATTTTGAAAATCTGGTCACCTTATCTTAGATCCCATAGTTGACGGTACCAATGGAAAAGAAGACATGGCTACACTCTGATCCTCTCAGCACAATCACGAGGCCTCTCTTCTCCTTTGGCGCCAAACACACATACACGCATCCCACGTGGTAACAAGTAGGTTAGGCTCCTCCCACTTGTTCTTCTGATCATGTAGCTCCCGGGCTTTTACTTCTTACCCACAGCCTACACAGTCAAAAATAAAGTCCTGCAATTTAACCCCTTCTTTTCCTGGAAAAAGTGACAAAGTCCAGAAACTTCTTTTAACATAAACTCCCGGTGAAATACTTCTCAGGGTTGCGAGAGGTTGATGGCTAAGAATCCCGGACGAGCCCCCACATGTAGCAATAACTCATGGTGGAGCTGCTGGTTTAAAGCGGGCTGTTACCGTCACCTTTGTTACCTCAATTTCACCAGAACCGGGTCTAGGGCCCTGTTGAGCTTAATACCAGACAGTCTAGGCACCAGACACTTGAGTATCTTTTCCAATGCTTTATAAAGAGTAACTAAAGGAAGAAGTAGCAGGAAAGAGGTAGAAGGAGAGTTGCAGGGAAGTTCAAATACCTTTTCTTAATGTAGTATTAGGAATTGGAATCTTGTAGATGAATGTACTTTCCTCTTAGAGTTAAATCTTTGCCCACCCGGATAGGTTTCTCTCACTAACCTAGCAGCCGGTACGCAGCACGAACAAAAGTCTCTGCCACAGACTTAAACAAAAATATAAAAAATGCTGCGCTAACCCAAAACAAAACAAAAGCAAAAATATGGCAAAAGCTGCTAGCACACAAACAAACCAAGTCAGTACAGAATAAGAGTAATTAAGTGCAGCGCTAGAACATAAACATAAGTGGGTAAAATTGTGAATACACCTGTGAAAAATTAGAATGAAATGACACACAAAATATAAGCAGTAGACCTGCTAAATATAATTGAAAATAGTTCTATAGTGGAATATGAAACGACAAGGGACCAAAGTCCGTGATGTATGAGGTGAGTAGAAGTCTTCTCCAAAAGTGGAATACCATAAGACCTGGGAGGTGGGTAAACCCTCTGATGGGAAGGCGACCACAGATGGCAAAGCACATAAATCTTCAAAATGGAAAAAAGTTGGGTACCCTTACCGGATCCGTAGGACGCACATGCCGTATAGCAGTACATCAGTAAAGCATGAGGGATGGTCTCCTGTGGTGTCCAAACGGATTGTATCCTGTGAGTCACAATCACACTTGAAGATTATCCATCATGAACAGGAGCTGGACCGCTAGCCCGCACACCCTTCAGTTTCAGAACTGGATGATCAAAAGGAAGCGATTCGAAGTGGAGCCATGGAGGAAGAAAAAATGGCACTCCACATGGTGTAGGTCAAAAATGGGGTTTTATTCGATAAAATCCAAACATGTTAAAAGTGATCACAGACAGATAAAAAATTTTGGCAATGTGGGAAGCTGGAGACGCGGGGTGTGCGGGCTAGCGGTCCAGCTCCTGTTCATGATGGCTAATCAAGTGTGATCGTGACTCACAGGATACCATCCGTTTGGACACCACGGGAGACCATCCCTAATGCTTTACTGACGTATTGCTATACGGCATGTGCGTCCTACGGATCCGGTAAGGGTACCCAACTTTTTTCCATTTTGAAGATTTATGTGCTTTGCCATCTGTGGTCGCCTTCCCATCAGAGGGTTTACCCACCTCCCAGGTCTTATGGTATTCCACTTTTGGAGAAGACTTCTACTCACCTCATACATCACGGACTTTGGTCCCTTGTCGTTTCATATTCCACTATAGAACTATTTTCAATTATATTTAGCTGGTCTACTGCTTATATTTTGTGTGTCATTTCATTTGAATTTTTCACAGGTGTATTCACAATTTTACCCACTTATGTTTATGTTCTGCCACAGACTTGAATGAAATAGAAACCCGTACGATCCTCTGCCACAGGATGTAATGGTTTACGATGGATAGCAAACAGCACTAGAACCTTTAAGCTGACCCGGCAGTACTATGTGGTAAATTAACTTAGGATGCGCCCTCCAACTGAGTCACCAGGCCCCTCTCCAGACCAGCACTCTGCATGATCCTTCCATGATGGGTCCTCCCCTGGGATTTTCTCAGTTGTCCAGCTTCTTCCCGTAGGACAGACAGCACAGGACCATTCCCTCGCCGCTGTGGTAGGCCCCAGACAGGCTTCTGGGCTCACCCACACGCTGCAGTAATGTGGTCCTCCCAGTCGGAGGACCACGCGGTAGTACTCCTAACACATAGCTGTCGGCCAGGAGGGCCAGCAGGTGGAACGAAAAAACCCTAAAACATGGCGTCTGTCCCATAAATACCCTCTCCCAGAATGCAACTCGGAGGACCACCCCCACCGAGTTATCTCCGGGACAGAAGAGCACTCATACGCTTTAACGTGTTGCCTTTCCAACACCGACCCATGGCGACGACACCCACAGGCACAGTGTGAAACTACATGCAACACAGCCAAACTGGCACAGAGGCTAAATCTGACTATGTATGAAACAGATAACCCACTAAATTTACCTATAAGAGGTAGATAAAAAATCTACCAGCGCTAGACTATACATAATCAATCTCACCTGCGCTAACATGCGCCCTTTCAGTCTAATGGTATAATGCATCTTTAAATAACCCATGTCTCCCGCATTTCCCCAGTAAACAGACATGACCATGCTTACATCCTTATCTCAGCACGAACCCCTGCTGAGCAGTGTACTGGCTCTTTTATTCAAACACAACAAAAGCAATCACAAACAGGAAGTCACAAACAGGAAACCCTGGCCCCAACAGCCAATCGCTTCCTCCACAGGATATGACCTCACAGGATATGACCAAACAAGGATATGAGTTTATACAACAACCAATGACTACTGTTTCTGCTGATGGAAGACTATCTGCAGGTGTACGCCATAGCACCTCAAATATGTTGATCGGGCATACAGGGGTGACACGAGCGCACATCTGCTAAACCAATAATGTCTTTGCAAGGCGAACACATCCCCCCAGACGAACGTCTGTGCATCGCACAGGGGCCGTTTCGTCGGCAGACATGTCCTCACTCTGCAAACACCTCTGTCCAACCTCAGAAAGTTTTCCACTACCTAACGGATCTCAACCAACGTCAGTCTGCCCCAGTCTGCTCTTTAGAGCGTGTTGCGGGAGAACTAACACTGGGAGACTCCAACGACAATACATATTAAAATACATCTTCATACAATTTCCACAACACTTCTAACATATTTGTACCAAGTATATCTGGTTAGTCAGAAACACATTATTTGATACTTATAAGTAAATGTTTGATAAATAAATGGCTATTCCATTTACTCCATCACTTGTTAAAGATGCCGTGGGCCAAGAGGCCCATGGTAACTCTGGAGGAGCTGCAGAGATCCACAGCTCAGGTGGGAGAATCTGTCTACAGGGAAACGAATAGTAGTGCACTCCACAAATCTGGCCTTTATGGAAGAGTGGCAAGAAGAAAGCCATTATTTAAAGAAAGAAAGTAGTCCCATTTGCAATTTGCGAGAAGCCATGTGGGGGACACAGCAAACATGTGGAAGAAGGTGCTCTGGTCAGGTAAGACCAAAATTGAACTTTTTGGCTTAAAAAAAAAAACATTATGTGTGGCAGAAAACTAACACTGCACATCACCCTAAACACGCCACCCCCACCTTAAATCATGGTGGTGGCAGCATCATGTTGTGGGGATGCTTTTCTTCAGCAGGGACAGGGAAGCTGGTCAGTTGATGGGAAGATGGATGGAGCCAAATACAGGGCAATCTTAAAAGAAACAGAAAAAAGAAAAACTAATCCAGCTGAACCAAAAACTGACTATGGTTGTTGGATTATAAGTCCTTGATATGCGATACCTATTTTTGGTGCTGTTGCTCTAGCTTTAAGAACTGGACATGCATACAAAAAAGAAACCAAGTATTCCTACCAGGATTCAAAAGATGGCTACTTTTGCAACAGAAAATCTAAATCAATTGGTCCTATTAAAAATACAAAATTTATTAAATACACTGATACCAATAGAGGCAAATCCTCCCAAATTCAACAAAGTGCAGATAGTATAAAGGTGCATACAACTTCACATATCATACTTTCCGGGTCCCCTCCATAAGAGGGATAATCCGGAAAGAAGTCGATATATATAAACACACAGAAAGAGAAGACAACACATATACAACACTACACAAACATTTAAACAAACCCCCCCCACAATAAAAGAAACCTGTTATGCCGCATACACACGGTCGGATTTTCAGATGGGAAATGTTCGATGGGTGCTTGTTGTCGGAAATTACGACCGTGTGTAGGCTCCATCGGACATTTTCCGTCGGAAATTCCGACAAACAAAATTTGAGATCTGGATCTCAAATTTTTTGACAACAAAATCCGTTGTCGTAAATTCCGATCGTGTGTACACAATTCCGACGCACAAAGTTCCACGCATGCTCAGAATCAAGCAGAAGAGCCGCACTGGCTATTGAACTTCATTTTTCTTGGCTCGTCGTACGTGTTGTACGTCACTGCATTCTTGGCGATCGGAATTTCTGACAAGATTTGTGTGACCGTGTGTATGCAGGACAAGTTTGAGCCAACATCCGTCGGAAAAAAAACATGGATTTTGTTGTCGGAATGTGCAATCGTGTGTACGCAGCATTAGGGTCTGCAACAGATTTGAGACAGGGGCAGAGGTTCAACTTCCAGCAGGACAACAACCTTAAACATACAGCCAGATCTACAATTGAATAGTTAAATCAAAGCATATTCATGTATTAGAATGGCCCAGTCAAAGTCCAGACCTAAATCCAATTGGGAATGTGTGGCAAGACTTGAAAATTGCTGTTCGCAGATGCTCTCCATCCAATCTGACAGAGCTTGAGTTATTTTGAAAAGAAGAATGGGCAAAAATGTCACTCTCTAGGTGCAAAGCTGGTAGAGTGATCATCAAAAAGACTTGCAGCTATAATTGTAGCGCAAGGTGGTTCTACAAAGTATTGACTCAGAGGGGCTGCATACAAATGCACGCCACACTTTGCACATATTTATTTGTAAAAAATGTTAAACCATTTATCAATTTCCATCCACTTCACAATTATGTGCCACTTTGTGTTGGTCTATCACATAAAATCGCAATAAAATACATTTACGTTTTTGGTTGTAACATGACAAAATGCTGGGGTATGAATACTTTTTCAAGGCACTGTATCACAGTTTTAGACAGCTAAAGGCACCATACATGAATGTTTTTTTTTTTTTCTCTGCAGCATTGAAGGTTGTAATTTGACTTTCTTGAGCTGTAATGAACTCCAAGCTGTCCTTTTTGCAAATAGATCACTCATCAAACTCAATTTATCAACAAACATTCTAGGGGACTCTGGAATAAAACTTATCTATGAGGGGCTCAAACATCCAGACTGTACCCTGCAGGAACTGAGGTGAGAATTATACCATGAAGCAGTAGTTCTCAACCTTCTAGTGCCGTGACCCCTTGATCAAATTTCCCAAGTTGTAGGGACCCCCAACAGTAAAATTATTTTCGTAGCGTAGGTTGTCAGCACCCAAGGCAAGACAAGTAATTTGCGCCCCTAACCTGCAGACATTTAGGGCTCCCTGAGTCCTTTTAATGGCAACTTTAATCACAGGTAGTGTTACTCACTGTGTCTCCGACTTTGTGGTGTCTCGTAGCAGTGACACCTATGCCAAAATCAGGAGATAGGATCTCATGCAGCCCCTCCCACTTCACATTCCTCACCTGTCAGCTGACCTCTAGTCCCTGCCCCCTAGCCATGCCGTGAACTGAATGGGCACCTGCAAAGAGGCTGAGTGGGCAGCTGCGGGCTCCAGAAACAGCACCAGCTGGGCAGCCACAGGCTCCAGGGATAGTCCTGGCAGGTAGCCGCAAAAAGGCTGGGAGAGAGGTGCAGGCTTCAGGAACAGCCCAGGATTCGGTGACCCCTGGCAAATCATCATTAGACCCCCAAAGGGGTCCCGACCCTCAGGTTGAGAACCACTGCCATAAAGTATTAAACAGTTTGCAAAACTCTGGTGGGGAAAAAAAAACACTCTGTGTGAGGCACCAGGTTGTAATCTACAGCAGATAAGCTAAACTATATATAATATTTTGTAGTACTGTATAGTAAAAGTCCACTGTGAGAGTTTCAAAAAGCTGAGTGGCACCATACAGGAATGTGCTTCTTTTTTTTTCTCTACAGCCTCCAACGTTGTCATTTGACTCACTTGAGCTGTAATGACCTCCAATCTGTTCTTATTTCAAATCGATCTCTCACCAAACTGGATTTATCAATGAATGTTCTAGAGGACTCTGGAATAAAATGTATCTGTGAGGGACTCAAACATCCAGACTGTACCCTGCAGGAGTTGAGGTGAGAATTATACTATATAATTCAGCGGTCCCCAATCTTTTTGACACCAGGTGCCGTTTTTGTTGAAGACAATTTTTCCACAGACCGGGAGGGGTGGTGTTGATATAGCCTGCCACAAGATGCAGTCACTTGCCAATCACTTAGTTTAGGATTACATCTATGCGGTTGCGGTTGATGCGTTTTTCAGGCATGTTTTGCATCACATTGAAAACATCACATTGGAAAAAAAAAACACAAACACAGTTTTGGACAATCACGTTATTCAAAATCCAAACATAATGTCCCCCAAGTAAATCCGTCATCAATCACGCCAACCGCCGGAGCTGGAAAAAAAAAGCTCTGCACTCGTCAAAAGCTAGCTGCCAACTGCCTACTTCTCCTTCTCACAGTTCTTAAATAGGTAAGGTGTTTTCTTGTGATGTCATCACTCCCTTGTGATGTCACATGCTCATCAACATGGGGACAAGGTGCTTTGGGGCAGGGGGGCAGAGCCCCCCCATGTTGAGGGCATGTGGCCGGTAATGGTTCAGGAGGGGGGAGGGATGCTCGCTCATCCCCTCCCTTTCCTGACCTGCTGGGCTGCATGCTGGGATAAGGGTCTGGTATGGATTTGGGGGGACTTCACACCATTTCTTTTTTATTTTGGCATTAGGGTGCCCTCCAAATCCATACCAGACCTGAAGGGCCTGGTATGGATTTTTTTAGCCAGCAATTCTTTTTTTTACATTTAGCTGTCAGTGGGGAAGCCTGCTGACAGCTGATGACTCATTGGGTGTCTTCTCAGCCCTCTTCTTAGCAACGAGCTATATACAATGTTTTTGAAGGGGAAAAATAAAAAAACACAAATTGCATCAATAAAAGTATAAAAAAATGCAAGACTAGTGTTTCTGGTGCAACTCCATTAAAGTCCCCAACCTTTTCCAAAAGTGCACCAGCTAAAAAATGCATAGATGTGAACGTGTACCATAGGAAACCATGTTAAAAGGGCTTTAGGGCGTTTCTGCAAATTGTAAAACGCACCAAAAAGCACATAGGTTTGAACGTAGGGTTATAAGGTTTTCATAGGAGTCTGTGCTAATTATCTGTATTTGCAGCCACTCCTCAGCACTAGCATCACCTCCTCAGCCCCACCTCAAATAATCAGGCATTCGATTTTCATAAGGAGCAGGCAACCTAGATCCCTTGCATGCATGGTTTACAGTAGGGTTTGCGCTCCTATGGGAATCTAATAACACAGCGGATCTGACAGGATGTAGAGCTCAGGTGGCAATGCAAGTGGTTGTAGGGCTAATTCACAGTGTGTGGTGACAGATGTTTTACTGCATTGTAGAACGTCTGTCACTGCAAGGAAATTGTTTGGAATGGTTTGGAATTGTTTCCTATGTGTCCCATTCACACTGCCTATGGCTGCAAAAAAATGCAGACATACATGCCAGGCAATGTACAGCAGAACAGCGCATCTTGCTGCTGTATATTGCCATGAATGAAGTGTAGGTTTTGTACACTTCAATTAAAGTTTGTACAAAAAAAAGGGAGCCGTGAATCACACACCACATTCAGGGCCATCTTTAATATTGATTGGACCCTGGGC
This sequence comes from Lithobates clamitans, assembly GCA_037952925.1. Taxonomy (NCBI): domain Eukaryota; kingdom Metazoa; phylum Chordata; class Amphibia; order Anura; family Ranidae; genus Lithobates; species Lithobates clamitans. Next base: position 2,027,023 of record JBBGZY010001014.1, on the reverse strand, counting down.
AAACATTTTCTTTTGCTTCATCCCCTCAGCGCGTCATTTTTCTCTCCACCTGCTTTGAAACATACAACAAATAGCAGCTAAACTCCAAATCAGTTTAGTGCAGCAGATCAGGCAGCAATTGTGATTGGTTGCCATAGGTTAAAGCATAACATTACCGCCCACTGATTAATTGCTAGAGGCTATAGCACATCATTTGGGGATGAGAGAGAGAGGGGGGGATTGGGGATGAGAGAGAGAGGGGGATGAGAGAGGGGGGATTGGGGATGAGAGGGGGGGTTGAGGGTGAGAGAGGGGGGGTTGAGGATGAGAGCGGGGTTGGGGATGAGGGGGGGATGAGAGAAGGCAGATTGGGACTGAGAATGAGAGAGGGGGGATAAGAGAGAGGGGCACCTAGCCTTGTCTGCAGTCCCTTCTGTGCACCCCCTGGCCCAGTCTGTGGGTAGGGGTGTGTGATGCCAGGTACCTCCTTCAACAGGACGTTCACATCAACCAGCAGCGGGTGAGACCCTTCTCCTTCTGGGTGGTAAGGATGCGGATGCTCTGCTCCTTCCTGCAGAACCTTTTTTTGTCATAGCCCGCAGGCTGTCCTAGGTATCAATCCCTGGCTGCATGCGCCTCCCACTGCTCCTCGGGGGGGCCTCTGATCCACCTGTCCCCAGGCCGCTATCTGAGCTTGGAGTGCAGAGGATAATGGGCAGCAGTCTCGGGGGGCTTCGACCTGCCAGAAATCCAGCCTCTGGGTGGCGCCGCCACGTCAGGGTTGCTGCGGCAGCTGCTTCTCACCTCTCTGGTGGTCAGGGAGCTCTTCTCCCTCCCAGCCTCTCCCTTCTCCTTGCTTCCGCCACCACCGGTCCAGGACCGCCACTGGTCCAGATCCATGACAGGGGGCTCAAGGGGCAGCTGCTTTGGACCTCTCAACAATGACAGGGCCCTGGGCAGCTGCCCTTTTGCCCTGTGTTAAAGACAGCCTTGACCACATTTCCCCCTACCGCAGTCAGGGACGGACAGCTGCCAGAGCTGTAAAGTCCTCCAGCAGCTCTCCATTCCCATGTGAATTCAGTAATTCAAGTCAAGCCTCCTGCTATGCAGCCTGGTTCCTAACAGGCCTCAGTCCGCGGCCTGGGAGTTGGGGACCTCTCCTATAAATCACATAATATTCTGCAGGATTCTGCTAAAAACCTTCTGTGTAAGGGACTCGGTTCACACTGATGTGTGCGGAACATCGCATTCCTGTGCACATCATTTTGTATTGCTTAAATCACATTGCATCCAGTGCCATCTTAAGAACATTATAGGCCCCCAGGCAATACAGTGCACTGGGGCCCTGTCTACACAATCACGCACGAGAATAAGAATGCAAATGATCAATAAGGCTATATTTATTGGTACTTCCAACAAAATTAGTGTTTAAACATTAACACAACGTTTGGACAATATAACACGAGCTCGAAAAGCAAGGAATTGAAAAACAAGAAATTACAGATTGAAATGGGACAGTACAAAAGCAGTACTTATGTGTAAGCGGGAGATATTTGTAATCTGGTGGTGCTGGGGACTTCTGGTCACCCTAGGCTAGTGGCCAGCAGGGCCCACAGGTCAGTGGCCAGCAGGACCCACAGGTCAGTGGCCAGCAGGACCCACAGGTCAGTTGCCAGCAGGACCCACAGGTCAGTTGCCAGCAGGACCCACAGGTCAGTGGCCAGCAGGACCCACAGGTCAGTGGCCAGCAGGACCCACAGGTCAGTGGCCAGCAGGACCCACAGGTCAGTGGCCAGCAGGACCCACAGGTCAGTGGCCAGCAGGACCCACAGGTCAGTGGCCAGCAGGACCCACAGGTCAGTTGCCAGCAGGACCCACAGGTCAGTTGCCAGCAGGACCCACAGGTCAGTTGCCAGCAGGACCCACAGGTCAGTGGCCAGCAGGACCCACAGGTCAGTGGCCAGCTGGGAGCTGGCCACTGACCTGTGGATCCTGCTGGGCGTGGACAATAGCCTATGGCTCCTGCTGGCATGATCTGTAGGTCCTGCTGGGAGCTGACCATGGCATGTGGGTCCTGCTGGCCTGTAGGCTGTGGGCAGCTCCCAGCAGGATTCACAGGCCATGGGCAAGGTAACTGAGATGTATGGGGGGCAGATCGATGGGATGATTGATCCTGTAGGGGTGTCAGGGTCTCTCACCTCAGCTTGCTCGGCAGACTCAGTGCTCAGCAGCAGCATGACGGGCCCTCTCTTCCTCCTTCTCCACGGCTTCCTCCAGTCCTGGGGGGTGGGTGATGATGTTGCTCCTGGCCGGGGGTCACATCTACTCCACAGTACTGTTACTGTACCACCAGCGGCGAACCCAGGCCAGCCACATCACATGTTGTTTTTACACAGTGTCCAGCCAAGCAGAGGCACTGGGGCAGGCAAAATATCCTGGATTCTAGCGCGGCGATGGGAGTTGTAGCATGCGGTAGGCTGGCTGCGCTGCTCTCCTTAGACTGACTCCACCCCCCGGGAGCAGGGAGCTTGAGCAGGCAGCCGCCACCACGGACTACAACTCCCATAAACAGCGGTGGCTGGCGGCCATCACGCAACGTCACCTGACAGACTGACACTCAATAATGATTAGTTCAGCGGATGGACACTCGGACAGCCGTGGCTCGGCGCCAGCCAGCAGCCATTGTTTCGGTTATACAAAAACAGTACAGCACTTAAATTTGGGGGGGCACATGGAGCGGCACAGAGTAAAATTGGGGGGGTCGTAACCCCATCAGGCCCCACGCTGGTGATGCCATTGCACAGCACTGGCACAATGCGGCTGCAAACTTTGTGACATCTAAATGATGCTTGGCTGGTGTGGCCCCCCTAGGCAAGTGAGGACCCTGGGCAACTGCCCAGCGTGCCCATGCGAAAAGACAGCCCTGATTGCATCCGCACTAAAATGGTGCAGGACCCTTTTTTCCCCCTACACCTGAATCACATCACATGGGTATTAACACACACATGTGATGCGATTCTGGCAATTGCACTGCATTTTGCAATTTTATTCGGGGAGTCATTAATCTAACATTGACACCCACAGCAGATCGCATGGGCGCCGTGCAATTGCTTTGCAGTGCAATGCAGGGAGACGCAGCAAACCTTGTGCGTTTCCCACATCGCATCAGTGTGAACCAGGGCTCAGAGATCCAGGCTGTACCTTGCAGGAGCTGTGATGAGAATTATGGTATAAATGTTATAATAATCTGCAGGATTCTGGAATTAACCCTCTTCAAGAAAGGCTCAGACATCCTGGGGAGGATTACACTAATAAAGGAGCAAATAAGCCCAGTAAAACATATCTTTATCAGAAGGAAGCTGCTATATGTAAAAATATATTTACATTGATGCTGAAGTATAGCTCTGGAGGCCAGTTGATTATTATTATTATACAGGATTTATATGGTGCCAACAGTTTGCGCAGTGGTTTACAACATGAGGGCAGACAGTACAGTTACAATACAATTCAATACAGGAGGAATCAGATGCTTTGTGACTACTTTTTGTGTTTTTTTTGTATCCAGTGCATTATCCTTGCTTTCTAAAAATCACAATTTTCATTTCCCATTTCTCCAACAAGATTTTATTTTTGTCACACGACATTACTGTGCTGTGATGATCTCTGCTCAGCTATCTCAACAAACCAAATTCTGAGCATACTGGAGATAAGATTTGATATTGATGAGGAAATTTCAGAATCAAATCCCGGCTTTGATGATCTGCGACGTCTGGGCTGCACAGTGGAAAAAATCAGGTACCATACCATTATAAAAGGAGTAATGTCCATTCCATGTGAACTAACATAAATCATATGCTAGTTAAACATTTACAAGATAATTATAAGTAGTGTTGGGCGAACGGTTCGGGCCGAGCAAAAGTTTGCACTGAACTTCGCTCAGGTGTTCTCCAATGAACACCCAAATCTTCTGTTTGCTCGGCAGGCTATTCATCAATATTTGTCAGAAAAAAAGGTTTAATAAATGTCAGAAAAAGGTTTAGTGGTTAAACATTTTTCACTTACACACAAAGCCTATTCCATTGACAAATTGTTACAATGTTTATACTTAAGTTCAACTGATAAAGAATGCTATGATTCTTGGCAGACTGCCCAGTTTTTCTCTTTCCTTCTTTTGGGCTGTGGCTTCAGAAGAGGAGAGAAAATTCTTTGAATAGCAAGAATCGTGAAACACTTTAGTCAACATCGCAATGGGGAAAAAAAAAATCGCAATAACGATTCTTGACGATTAATCGTGCAGCTCCTTTATTACAAAGAGATTGAAAAAAAATGAAACAACAGTGTCCTCTAATGTAGATCCATTGTCAATCACAATGCCTGCTGCACCCGCGATGAAGGCTGACCGCTGAATGCCTCATCCGCCGGATGACAGTTCTTAAATAGGTAAGGGGCTGGGCCACCAGGTGACATCAGCACTCGTGAAGTCACCAACTGATGTATGCTGGGTCAGTGATGTCACATGTGGGTGGGGCCACCAGGTGGCCCCACCCCTTACCTATTTAAGAACTGTCACCCAGGCGGAGGAGGCATCCAGCAGTCAGCTGTCAATGAGTGTGGAGCTTTTTTTTTGAGGTCCAGCGGTGTGGCAGGCATCCTGATCGTTGATGAATCTACATCAGGGGCATTGTTTGGTGGTGTTTTTATTTATTTATGATACCTTTTTGGTGAATAAGTAGGAGTACAATGTACCCCATACTCATTCATATGGAGGGGGATCTGGGGGCCCCCTTGTTAAAGGGGGCTTTCAAAATTCTGATAAGCCCCCTGCATGCAGACCCCCACAACCACCGCCCAGGGTTGTCAAGAGGCCCTTGACCCCATGTTGAGGGCATGTGGCCTGCCATGGTTCAGGAGGGGGGCTGCTCATTTGCCCCCCCTTTCCTGGGCTGCCAGGCTACATGCTTGGATAAGAATCTGGTATGGATTTTAGGGGGGCCCAATGCAGTTTTTTTTAATTTTTGGCATGAGGTTCCCCTTAAAATTTATACCAGACCTAAGGGTCTGGTGATGACGCAAAGGGCAGAGCCACCAGATGACATCATTAGGTGGCCCTGCCCCTTACCTATTTAAGAACTGTCACTCGGTAGAGGAGGCATTCGGCGGTCAGCCTTCATCACAGGCAGAGTTTTTTCCTTTTTCGGGTCGGCGGTGCGACTGGCGTCGTGATTGATGATAGATCTACATCGGGGGACATTGCTTTTGTATTTTTTTTAATAAAGGACTTGTCAAAAACTTGTGTAGTGTTTTTATTTATTTTTGACACCTTTTTTGGTGAATAAGTAGGAGTACAATGTATCCCATACTCATTCACATGAATGGGGCTTCCAGCCCACAGACCCCCACAACCTCCGCCCAGGGTTGTCAGGAAGAGGCTTTTTTCCCATCAACATGGGGACAAGGTGCTTTGGGGTGGGTGCTTTTTTTTTTTACATTTTGGAGCAGGGTTCCCTTTGAAATCCATACCAGAAATTTAGAAATTTATTTTTTTTAGACTATACATTCTACAGATGTGCCACTTTACAGGCAGACTATGGGGCCCTCCAGGCACTATATTTAAATACATTTTTCATTTTTATTGTTTCACTTTAGGCATAATTAAAATCACTGTTCCTTTAAAAATGTTTGTTTTATAAAGTTTTTTTTTTAAATTAAACATGTCCCCCAGGGCATTACCCATCCCCATCCCCTTTTTATGGCCAATAACTTGCATATTAGCATTCAAAATGGGGACTTTTATTTGTTATGTTCGGGTCCAATAGACTATGGAGTTCGTGGTTGGGGGCTGAACTTTTTCCCTGTTTAGGAGTTCTGGTGCGAACCAAACCTCGGGGGTATTCGGCCCATCACCAATTATAAGCTATTCTCACTTTTGAGTTTAAAGCGGTTGTATACCCGCTGAAATGTTTTTTTTTTTTTTACCCCGTAAAGCAAAAGGCATAATGAGCTAGTATGCACCGCATACTAGCTCATTATGAAATACTTACCTTAGAACGAGGCGTTGGTATCTTACCTGGTCCACGCCGAGGGAGCTATCATGTTGCCTCGGCGTGTCTTCCAGGTATCGCGGTTCCAGCGCTGTGAGTGGCTGAAACCGCAATGTCGTCACTCCCGCGCATGTGCGCGGGAGATTTCTTACTCGGCAAGGTCCGGCAGTTGCCGGCCTTCAGCCGAGAATCCCCTGTGTGCATGCGCCACTGCAGTCAGCGGCTCATAGCAAGGGGAATATCTCCTAAACCGTAAAGGTTTAGGAGATATTTTTTTTACCTATTTTTACCTACAGGTAAGCCTTATTATAGGCTTACCTGTAGGTAAAAGTAAAAAAAAATGACTATACAACCACTTTAATCACGCTAAGCCTTCAAACTGTACAGTAAAACTAAACTCTGGAAAACCCTTGAAGATAAATCCTTTGAAGTTTTAATTCCCTATTATGCTCCACACCAATGAAACCACTTTAAAATAGCTTCTTCTTACACCGTGTCTCTGTTTAGTATTACTGTTCGTATTACGTGTTGTGCGCCTTGAGGATTGTTTAAGTAGCTTGTGTATGTTTCAGGCGAGAGGTCATGTAGGATAAACCTCACCTGGCAGCACTTACATCCATTCTTCACCAACAAAACTGTAAATGGGGAATCCTGAGTGGCAGCTTAATTGGAGCATGCAGCTAGTCTGATGTTCATAAGTTTCTAGTACCTCCACCTAAAGGGATCTTGGAAATATAAGAGGAACTCAGTGCTGGTGCAAGGATTTTTAACACCCTAGGCAAAACCTCATTTTGGCATAATACAATAGCTCAGTGGGGAAATTGCTGTACTAACATCACATAGTTAGTAAAGTGAGTTCCTCAGTTTTTTTACTCAGCCCACTGATTTGAACATAAGAAAACACTACCTGTGGGCACCAGGCTTTAGGATGTATTTCACTGTCCTTCAAAAATCATTATCATCATGATCATCACACAATACAGGTGCTGTGGCTCAAAGCACTTGTACTGTGTGCCTGTGTGCCACTTATACTGGGTATTCCTTGAAATCCAGATGTCTTTAGCTAGCCTCTTTTTAGTTGCAAATAAAGTAATCCAAAAAGGTAAGATGTGACAAAGTTAGCAAAGCTGTGATTAATCCTGCATAATGGTATAGCTTCCTTCTTTTTATAATCCGAGAGATGTCATCTGATGTGGCTATTGAAATCAGTAAAGTGAGGCCCGGAATGAAACTGACTAGAAGGAGGGGTAGTGGAGGGCCGGGCATGACAGTGTGTCTAATGGAGACACTGAAAGGGTTAAAAGAGCAGGAAAAGGTTTATGGGAGAAAGGGGAGGCCCAAAAGTTAAGTTGGTAGCAAAGGGGGAGTGGTGATATTTAAGGGGGGGGAGGAGTAGAGAGGTCAGTGTGAGAGAAAAAGTTTAACAGAGGAGGCAGTTTTTTCACTACTGCTCCTCCATAATGGCCGCCGTAGAAGAAATTTTGGAGAAGCTAAGAAGGGCGGCAGCACAAAAAGGACCGGAATGGCTGAGACAGCAAGTAGGGGACATTGGAGGAGAAGAACCGTGCAGATCGGCGGCGGGTGAGGTGTCCGGCCGCGCGCGGAGGTCTCGGCCTCCGGCGCGTTTTTCACCAGGGCCTACATCCAGGCCCGTTCGGAGGATGGGAAGCCCGGGGGATGTGCGGTCGGCCCCCCCGGTGAAGCGGAGACAGGAAAAAGCAGCCCCTGCGCGGTCTACACGCCGCCGGCCGAATTCAGGGGGCGGGGCCACGGGCCGTTATGGCGCCGGTTCCCTGCCTGGGGAGCGCAGCAGAAGGGACAGTCCGTCCATGCCACACAGAGGACATCCAGAGGGGTCGGTGGAGAGGATCGGGCAGCCAAGCAGAGCCCTGGGAGAGGGCCCCAGTCAGTTGGTGCGGAATCGGAGTGGGCGGAGCCTAACGGAGGAGCGTGTGGCCGGAGGAAGTGGCGAAAACGGACGGGAGAAGAGCAGCAGCATGAATACCGAGCAGGGAAGAGGAAAGAACAAGACTGTCGGAAGACAAGCGGACAGGTCAGGTCAGCGACGCCTGTCTGTCAGCAGCAATGCTTCTAGAGGAAGGATGGCCCCACCGCTATCCCACACCACGGCCTCGGGGGCTTCACCACCCAGGGGGCTTACCAGTCAAGAGAGTGGAGAGCGGGATGACCGGTCGGAAGGGGAGCTGTCGGACGAAGAGGAGCCGGAAGTGCCAGCGAGGGCGAACACCGTGACGGCTGTGGGGAGTGTGCCTGGTCAGCCTGGTAAGTCGATCTCGTCAGTATTGTTGTCTGGTGCAGTTCAGGATTTATTAGGGGGGGTTACAGGGGGTACGGTAGCACAAGGGGATCGGGGGACGCAGTCGGGGGGGGATCGGCCGGAACGGCAGCTGGCGGGGATCACTCCTGCCAGTGCGGGGTCCGGCCAGCAACTGACAGAATTTTTGCAGGGCCTGCGGACCCTAATGGGGAGATTGGAAGGGGGTCACGGGCAACCTCCCCAGGTGGCCCCATGGACAGCACCAGTGATGGAGTCCGGGGGGGGAGCAATGGGGCTGAGAGGGTAGGAGTGCCCCCGGTAATATCGCCTCCTGGACAATCTGGGGTGGGAGGTCAGGTGGTTGAGGCAGTGAAAGCAGGGTCCACGGCGCAGGCGGAAAGGTCCGACGTGGTCAGGTTGGCAGATGCTGCGAGGTGCGAGGTTTACGTCTGCTTCGAGGGCCCCTTAGGAGCACATCTGAAGCAGGAGGTTAGGGAAAAAATTCAAAAGGGTGAGTATGTGGAAATTTTTTCTCTGCTGCCATTGGAAAAATTTAATTTGGACAGGGTAAAACCCGATTCTTCCAAGAAGGAGGATGAGGAAAAAAGGAGGTACCGGCTGATACCACGTACATTTGTGAACTGGCTGCAGGCGTTTGCCATTATGGCGAGCGTAATTGGCGAGAAGAGCCCCGAGCATTGCTCGGCGTTATTCTGTTACATGGACGCTATTGGAGAAGCACATAGGGTATATGGGGGTTCTGCTTGGCTGAGATATGACGAGCAGTTCAGACAGCGGATGGCGGTTCGCCCGTCCCTGCGTTGGGACCATAAGGATATTAGCTTATGGATGAGGCTTATGTCATCGGCGAAGGCCCCGTCTCAGCCGTTTCATGGGGGGGCCGGGGGGGCGAATTCCTCAGGACCCTCGGCCGGAAAGAAGTGGGGTGTGTGCTGGCAGTATAACGAAGGCGCCTGTAAATTTGGGGGGACCTGTAAGTTCAGACACGAGTGCTCGGGGTGTGGGGGAGCCCACCCGTTGTCGAGATGTTTTAAACGGGGAAAGCGTGCCAGTGACGCTGCGCAAAAGAGGGAGGACGCCGGTGAGAGTGGAAAGAATGCTCCCCTTTCTCGGTAAGTATCCAGATCAGGGAGCGGCTCGGTTTTTGGAGTTGGGTTTTACGGAGGGATTTAGGATTCCGTGCTCATTGGAGATTGTTCCTCCTACGGCACGGAATCTCAAATCAGCAGTACAGCATCCAGAGATAGTTGGGGAAAAATTGCAGAAAGAAGTGGCGTTAGGACGCATGGGAGGGCCGTTCGCCTACAAACCTTGGCCGGACTTTGTGGTCTCACCTTTGGGGGTGGTGCCCAAGAAGGAACATAACAAGTTCCGATTGATACACCACTTATCTTTCCCAAAAGGAGGTTCCGTCAATGATTTCATTGACCCGGAAGAGTGTACAGTGTCTTATACTTCATTTGATGCGGCGGTTAAGTGGGTGAGGCGCTACGGCCAGGGGGCTCTTATGGCAAAAGCTGACGTAGAATCGGCTTTTCGTTTGTTGCCGGTACATCCGGAGAGTTTTCGGCTGTTGGGATGTCACTGGCAAGAACAGTTTTACGTTGACAAATGTTTGCCCATGGGTTGTTCTATATCCTGTGCCATGTTTGAGGCATTCAGCTCCTTTTTAGAATGGGTGGTTAGGGATGTCGCTGGCCTAGACTCAGTAATACACTATTTGGACGATTTTCTGTGTATAGGCCCCCCTGCCTCCGCTGTGTGTGCGATTTTGCTTTCCACATTGCAGCACATCGCGGGCAGGTTTGGAGTGCCTTTGGCGGTGGAAAAGACCGAAGGCCCCACGACAGAAATTAGTTTTTTAGGCATAGTTATAGATTCGATAGCTATGGAATGCCGATTGCCCAGGGGTAAGTTATTGGAACTGCAGAAGGAAATTCGGGATATCCACGGGTTGAAGAAGGTGCAACTGAGAGCTCTTCAGTCGTTGTTGGGTAAGTTGAATTTCGCTTGCAGAATTATCCCAATGGGGAGGGTTTTTTGCCGACGGTTGTCGGCGGCTACAGCAGGAGTAAAACGGCCAACTCATTTCATTCGATTAAAGAGGGAACATAGGGACGATTTGAAAGTTTGGTATAATTTCTTAACTTCATACAACGGGAGGGCGGTGTGGATGTCTGGACCGGTGAGCAATTTCGATGTGGAATTGGTTACCGATGCAGCGGGCTCAACCGGTTTTGGGGCTTATTTTCAGGGGAGATGGAGTGCGGAGCCCTGGCCACAGTCGTGGGAGAGGGCTGGGTTCCTCGGCAATCTGGTCCTGCTGGAATTGTTTCCAGTGGTGTTAGCATTGGAGTTATGGGGTGAGGCATGCAGAAATTTGAAGCTGAGGATCAACTGCGACAACATGGGTGTAGTGCAGGTGGTTAACCGCATGTCAGCGTCTTCGCAGCCGGTCATTCGGCTGTTGCGACAGCTGGTGTTTAGGTGTTTGAGTCTGAACATTTTTATCTATGCGGTTCACATTCCAGGGGTGGATAATGCACTGGCTGACTCCTTGTCTCGTTTTCAGTGGGACAAGTTCAGGGAGCTGGCGCCGGAGGCAGACAAGGAAGGAGTTCCTTGCCCGATTTGGATGTGGGAGTTGCCTTTGGAGTCGCCGCGGGATGGATCAGGCAGTCAGTAAGTGATTCCACTTGGACGGCCTACAGCAAGGTATGGAAGGAGTGGTCGATGCTGGTGCAGGAGGCTGGTGTGGGGATGGGGGCGTCAGACGGCAGGTTACTGGTGTTGTATTTAGTAGCCAGGAATATGGAAAAGGGGTGTGCAGCGTCTTCAATTGACCGAAAATTGGCAGGATTGTCCTTTTTGTTTAAATTAATGGGGGGTGAGGATTGGTCCAAGGATTTTTGGGTTCGACAGGCTTTAAAAGGCTATAGGAAGCAATATAAAAAACGAGATGCGAGACGGCCGGTCACTTTTTCGAACCTGGTTTCCATTTGTGACATGTTGAGGTTTATCTGTTTGTCGCATTATGAAATCAGATTGTTCACGGCAGCGTTCTCACTGGCTTTTTATGGGGCTTTTCGTGTAGGGGAATTGGTCAGCCCGTCAAAACAGGTTGGGGGCGGGTTGTTGGATCAAGATGTACGATTGAAGGCGGATAGGGTATGCCTACGTTTGAGGAGGTCCAAAACGGACCAGCAAGGTAAAGGGGTGGAGGTGTCCCTGTTTGAGTTGCCCGGGTCCAAGGTATGCCCAGTTGAGGCGGTAAGGGCATTTAGGTCATGCAGGTGTAAGGGGGAGGGGCCGTTCCTAAAGCATGAGGATGGGTCTTATCTGTCTCGTTTTCAATTTATAACGATCTTTCGAAAATGTTTAACAAAGGCGGGTTTAGTGGGGTCGGACTTTGCTTCACATTCCTTCCGCATAGGGGCAGCTACAGAAGCCGCCAGATGCGGGTTGGATGAGGCGGCGGTGCGCAGACTCGGGAGGTGGGAGTCTAGGAGATTTCGGTCTTATGTAAGACCTAATTTGGTGATGGAATAAATTAATGCATATTAGCATACGGTTGTTTCAAGGGGTGGGTGTTACCTTTGTAGTTGGTTTAGTGAGTCAGTTTTAGAATCAGTGGGTGCCGCTATCTTGTGTCTTGTTTGCATTACAGATGGAAACCCTGTGCGCCTTGTTTGGATCGTGGGTCACTCCTATGTTTGCTGGGGGGCCAGGAGAGGTGACGTGCGTCCGGACGGCAGACAGCTGGGGATTTCCAGAAAGGAGGCGTATATACGCTGGTTGGGTAGACCAGGAATGCTATGGGGTAGAGTTTTGGGAGAAGTGGAGAGGTATGTGAGGTTGGATAGGCCCCCTGACGTTTTAGTGATTCACGCGGGAGGGAATGATTTAGGTGTCCGGTCGCTCAGGGATCTGATGGCGGACATCAAAGCAGATTTTATGCAGTTGCGGGAAAAATTTCCAGCTACCCTTTTAGTTTGGTCTGACATCGTTGCCAGAACAAATTGGCGTTGGGCTAGATCAGTGGCGAGCATAAATAAAACGCGCATCAGGATTAATAAAGTGATTGGGCGTTTCGTCAGACAGCAGGGTGGGATCGTGATTCGTCATCGAGAGTTGGAGACGAATGTGGGTTTATACCTTAGGAGAGATGGGGTTCATCTCTCTGACGTGGGGATTGATTTATGGTCCCTGGGTTTACAGGAAGGGATACAGCAGGCTCTGAGGGTGTGGAGGTGCCCTCAAACGTAAGGGGTCACGCTTTCGGGCTGTGGCGGTAGTTTTCTTCTGGTGGTCTTTGACGGGGGCGGTAAAACTGATGGATTTAAAGGGGTGGGGGGATCATCATTAGCATGTTCCCCTCCGGTGTATTCCTGAACGTTGGAGGGAATACTGGTTTTTGGTGGAGCTGCGGGAAAACGGTTGTCTCCGAGCGGCTACAGCTGGAGGCCTATTAGTTGGAAAAGTCCCGCAGTGCGTGGTTTATACATGGTTGTTTATACATGGTTATACATGGTTATATATATAGTTATATATATATATATATATATATATATATATATGGTGGAAAGGGGGGTCACCGTCAGAGACCATCAGACTGGGGTTAACTGTTTACGTTATTAATATGTCATTGTTTGTGTTATTGGTTATTTATCGGTTATTTATTGGAGTGATTTATTTTGGAGTTGTTTTATAATAAAAGGGCTGTTGTGGCCATGTTACTCCAAAATAAAATGTGTGGTCTCATCATTTTAAGGTGGGGTTTTGGTTAAGAGGTGGAGTATAAAAGGGGATTATGGTAAGGTAAGGAAGGTAACATTTGGACTACACTAGTCAAGTGAGGCCCGGAATGAAACTGACTAGAAGGAGGGGTAGTGGAGGGCCGGGCATGACAGTGTGTCTAATGGAGACACTGAAAGGGTTAAAAGAGCAGGAAAAGGTTTATGGGAGAAAGGGGAGGCCCAAAAGTTAAGTTGGTAGCAAAGGGGGAGTGGTGATATTTAAGGGGGGGGGAGGAGTAGAGAGGTCAGTGTGAGAGAAAAAGTTTAACAGAGGAGGCAGTTTTTCCCACCCTCCCTCCCTTTTTTAATTGACAGGAAGTAATGTACTGTGTTGTGTGTAGTGTTGTTTGTATTTTCTCGTTTCAGGAATGCACAGGTCGTCATGACAGCTGAGGTGACTACGTTGGAATGGGGGGCGGTAGTTTTCTTCTGGTGGTCTTTGACGGGGGCGGTAAAACTGATGGATTTAAAGGGGTGGGGGGATCATCATTAGCATGTTCCCCTCCGGTGTATTCCTGAACGTTGGAGGGAATACTGGTTTTTGGTGGAGCTGCGGGAAAACGGTTGTCTCCGAGCGGCTACAGCTGGAGGCCTATTAGTTGGAAAAGTCCCGCAGTGCGTGGTTTATACATGGTTGTTTATACATGGTTATACATGGTTATATATATAGTTATATATATATATATATATATATATATATGGTGGAAAGGGGGGTCACCGTCAGAGACCATCAGACTGGGGTTAACTGTTTACGTTATTAATATGTCATTGTTTGTGTTATTGGTTATTTATCGGTTATTTATTGGAGTGATTTATTTTGGAGTTGTTTTATAATAAAAGGGCTGTTGTGGCCATGTTACTCCAAAATAAAATGTGTGGTCTCATCATTTTAAGGTGGGGTTTTGGTTAAGAGGTGGAGTATAAAAGGGGATTATGGTAAGGTAAGGAAGGTAACATTTGGACTACACTAGTCATGTGTACTGAGCATAAGCATCTACTGGCTGTGTCCGTTATAACAGAGAATGTAACTTCCGTGGGGCTACAAATACCACCAGCTAAACTGTGTGGATGTTGTTTAACAGCAGTGTCCTTAACTATAACAAGGGCTATGCCCGCTCACCACTCCAAGTGTCAGATGGGTTAGATAACGGTGCAGATGATGAGAAGACTCCAGCCAGAACTCTCTCTCTGTCTTTGCTCTGTAAAATGGCAGCCGCCGCGGCACGCTGCAGCTCGCTGGAATCTGAATCGCAGGTGCCTCTTGATGACCCAGAACACCCGCCTATCCACTGTACTGAAGAAGTGATGCTGTCCGCAGAGATACCTCTGGGTATAGCTGTCCGGCTCCCCGTTTTGTAGGCCGCAAATCGTCAGCAACTCCTTGTCACACAGACCTCCTACTGGCAGAGTCAAAACGGTGTCCAGAGAGACTGATCTAGGCCATACCAGCCCTTTTTATATCCTCTCCCAGCAGTCTGTTCTGTGTACTCAGAATTCTGTTACTTGTAGTTCAGATCAGTCCTGCTGGCAGTGTCACTTCAGCATTCTGAACTACATGTTCCATGATGCTTTGCTCTGAGTCCTCACACAGGAAGAGAAGAAATTCACACATAGAATCCAGCATACACTAGAGGGAGCCAACCCCACATTAACAACACAGAAAATGTCTCTAACTTATGAGCATAATAGCTGACCTTGACTACACAGCCATCACATCTAAGTAAGCTGCAATGTATTACTATCCAATTCCTGGATATGCTGTTGCTTGCTATCTGTCAAGATAAGAGGTTATAAAACAAACATTTATAGACCTTCAGAAATGCAAGTCTAATATTTCTGATGGGTAAGGAATCTGATGGGTGTTTGTGTGTAATTTTAAGTGGGGCTGTTGGAGTATTATTATTGTTCTGTTAGGACACCACCCTTTGTATTACCATCAGACAAGAAGGTGGAGTGGTAACCTAAGTGGCTCAGAGGAGAGAAGATGTAGGGATGATCATACAAAGTTTGGCAAATAGGCAATAAATGGCAGGAACTGATAGATATAAAAAATGGGGTATGTGGCGCTACCCTGTGAGCCACTAGATAAGTAACCTAATTATATTGTCTAAAAAATATTGTAAAGGTACTGAGCTAAAACATTCCTGTAAACCAAAATATGTGTGTACGTGTCCCCAGTATTAGAAAAGTGAAAACAAAAATGGGCATGTGACAAGTACATCAAATCATAAATATACTTTGCAAAAATAAAAATAAAAAAGGAGTGAGTATATTTCTCAGTGTCTCTCAGTAAGGCTGAAGTTAATAGCTCAGGTGGAGGCCCAAAAGGTGTTATCCAAGAGGTATTTATACAGCATAGACAGCACATGATACTGGATTGGCCAACAGTAGACATTAGACAACTTTGTCAGCATAACTATTTGGAATAGATTGCCAAGTATGGGATGGAACACTATAGATAAACAACAACCAAAGTACAGAATAACTTTAGCACATGCTACCAGATGGTAAAGCTAAAAAAAAATGCAAATTGTCCTGTTTTAGCTACCACAAAGGGTCTTGGAGAGTTTATGACATAAGAGTAAACTATTGATTAACTCAGGCCTATGTGATATTTTGATAGCTTCATTTCTTTATCAGTTACGGAAAGACAATGTTGTCGCCTGATGGATCTTTAAAAAAACCAGAACTTGAAATAAAATACAGAAGACCAAGTTTACAAATGGGAGCTTATTGATCTATCTACAGCTATGAAGGTAAGACAGCCTACTACTGCACATTCTAATACCAGTAGTATTTTCAGACTTTAATTTTAAACTGTGTTAGGTTCAACTCTTAAATAAGTTGCTTTAAGTTTATATTGCTTTGTCAAATTATTGCTTCTATAAGAAAGATGACACGGAGTCAGGTATGTCTGTATCACAGTTCTGAGCATAAAGGACTGCTCCCTTTACTTCTTTTATAGGCAGTTCCAAAAGCAGTAATCTTATCAGCATTACCAAATGAGGTTAAGGTACAAAGAGTTTCTTATCAGCGAACATGTAATGATTATTCAGCAGTTCCAAATTCCATCTAGATACAGATTGATACGTACACAGAAGAGAAAAGAGCACAAACAATTTAAATAGAACAATTTATACGTACACAGGTAAGAAAGGAGCACAAACAATTTAAATAGAACAATTGATACGTACACAGGTAAGAAAGGAGCACAAACAATTTAAATAGAACAATTGATACGTACACAGGTAAGAAAAAGCAGAAACAATTAAAGTGGAACACTAAGTCATTATTTCAACCCTATCAATTTCCCCCTTTGACATCATCCTCTCCTTCCCCCTGGGTCCTCATGAATAAGTTCTAGTCAGTTTTTCCCCAGAGTCCTTTCCCTGACCGCGAGTTGTCAGAGGGGTAGAACCCATCCCCCTAGGTATTACCAACATCTTAAAATTCAAGAAGAGGTGTTTTATAGGAGTAGGGTGATGTCAATACACATTTATCAGTATACCCTGTCTATTCTCCTAATTTTCCTATTTATTTTCCTGTATACACATATATTTGTGATTGTAAGTGATATTAATATTAGAATAATAATTACAATTGGACTTAACAACCAGTGAAAGATATTGGTTGCTGTAGAAGACATTCCACTAAATATATCCCACCAATGTGGTGCAGTATCCTGTTGTATCTGTGAGGAAAGATGTACTAGTCTACCTTTGTCAATAATCATTTGCTACTTTAGGATCATCTATAGCCCATTCAAAAGTTGTTGTTTCCTCTACTTCAAGTACATTAATAACAGGAGTCCATGCATATATTTGTAAAACAACAATCTTCAACAAAAAAATATGTAAGTAGATATTTCATCATGTTGTTTTCTCGGGTTGTTTCTTGCAATGTGATGCGTGTATCCAGGTAGGTTTTCCTTCCAGCTTTACTGAGGTGGCTGTGGTCAAGAGTACTTGGTAAGGACCTTCAAACCTGGGTTCCAATGTCTTTCTGGTGTGTTTCTTTACATATACATAATCCCCTGGTAGCAGCGTATGTGTACCTGTTATTGAATTAGGGTCTGGAAGAGAAGAATACACACTTTTGTGGATCTTAGTTAGACGTTGTTGTAATTGTATCACATATGCAGTCAAACTATCACATTGCAATTGCATACTCTGTGGAAAGTATAAACCTAATCTAGGTGCATTCCCAAAAAGTATTTCGTATGGGGATAATCCTGTTTTTCCTGTTGGAGTGTACCTTATAGAGAATAAAGCCAGAGGCAGGCATTCTGGCCAAGGCTTGTTTAACTCTTGCATGGCTTTTTGTATTTTTAACTTTATTGTCCCATTTACTCTCTCCACTGATCCTGAACTCTGTGGGTGGTAAGGGGTGTGAAAACTTTGTTGAACCCCTAACATGGTCATCACATTCTGCATGATTTCTCCTGTAAAGTGTGTCCCCCTATCTGATTCTATGGTTTCAGGAAGACCAAACCTAGGTATTAACTCAGTGATCAGTTTCTTAGCTGTGGCTTTAGCTGTAGCCGATTTTACTGGATAACTTTCGGGCCAACCTGAGAATAAATCGATACACGCGAGGACAAATTCAAAGGGGCCGCTCTTAGGCATTTGTATGTAATCAATTTGCAGTCTCTGGAAGGGGTATTGGGCCCGGACCTAGTGTTTTCGTGGGGTTTTTACTCTCTGTCCTGGGTTATTCAGGAGACAGATTTGGCAGGCTGCACAGTAGTTTCTTGCAGTGCTACTGAATCCAGGGGCGAGCCATCCTTGGTTCACAATCCTATACATGGAATTGGAACTGACGTGTGTGGGTAGGTGAACTGCCGCTGCCATTTCTGGGTACAGAGAGGCAGGCAGGCATATTTTGCCTCCTTCCCTCCATACATTGTCAAGGTCTGGTGCTGCTCCCATTCTGACCAACTTATCTTTCTCGCTCTCCCCTGCTTGCTCCTGTAATTTACTCAGCTGCTGCCATGTTGGTTCTGGGATACTCACCTCTACCGCTGCTAAGGTCTCAGGGCTTCCTTCCCCTAGAGCTGCCTGTTTTGCAGTCAAATCTGCAAATGCATTTCCTTTTGCCTCAATTGTTTTTGCTCTCGTGTGTGCCGCTATCTTCATAATGGCCACTCGTTTAACCTTTTGAAGATTGTTCAGGACTCTCTTAATCCCTTCTCCATGTTTTACAGGTGTACCTGCTGCTTTCAGATAACCTCTAGCCCTCCATATGTGGCCATAATCGTGCGCTACACCATAAGCGTAGGCAGAGTCAGTGTAAATATTCCCTTCTCGTCCTTTTAAGTATTCTAAGGCTTGTTCTAAAGCTTTTAATTCTGCTTCCTGTGCTGACATGTGGGCTGGTAAGGCCTGTGCTTCAATTACCTGCGTATCAGTCACTACAGCATACCCTGTGTGATATTTACCCTTGTCATCAGCAAACCTGCTGCCATCTATGTACAAAGTGTGCTCAGCATTTAAAATCGGTGTATCTGTAACATGTGGGAATCCCATTGTCTCCTGTTCCATGAGCTGAAAACAATCGTGCTGATCTACTTCTTTAAACAAAAGAGTGTCAGTGTCCTCATTTCTTTTCTCACTAGTACTATTAGCACTATCATTCCCCCTTGCCAAATCTGGTGACTGAAGAGGCAAAAAGGTGGCCAAATTTAAGGTTGTACAGCGCTGAAAAGTGACATTTGGAGGTAAGAGTAAAGTACACTGTAACCTTAATTGCCTAGCCATTGAAATGTGTTTGGGCTGTACCTGAGACAAGATTGCATGTATGTCATGTGTGGTATGCACTACGACTGGATTGTCTAGAACAATCTCTGATGACTTATCTATGATAATTGACACTGCAGCTACCGCCCGTACACAGGACGGTGAACCTCTAGATACTGGATCTAATGCTGCTGAAAAGTAAGCGACTGGTCTTTGTTTTACATGTGCCTGTGTCAGAACACCTGTGGCGTGTCCAGTGATCTCAGCAATGTACAGATTAAATATCTTAGTATAATCTAAAGTGATAAACGACTCATATGCTACTTCTGTAAGCATATACGGTACAATTTTCAAACAATCTAATAATGGCTGCATTAAAGCGCTAGCATGTGGTATCCACTGTCTACAATATGACACGATACCTAAAAACATACGCAATTGTTTGAAATTCCGTGGGGGTAACATTCCCTTTATCACTTGAACCCTCTCCTCAGTGAGATGTCTCGTACCCTGTGATATACAATGTCCCAAAAAGATAACTTTTTCCTGACACACTTGTAACTTTTTCTTATTAACCTTGCAACCCTTTTCTGCCAAAAATCGCAACAAATTAAGGGTGGTGGCCAAACAAGTTTCCTTGTCAGGGCAGCATAACAATAAATCATCCACATATTGTAACAATACACAGGAATCTGGTGGTACCCATTCTCCCAACACCGTTTGCAATGCTTGCGAATACAAGGTAGGTGAATGCGCCATACCCTGAGGTAGGCGTGTCCAGGTTAGTTGCCGATTTTTGATTGAAAATGCGAACCAAAGTTGGCATTCTTCAGCAAGCGGGACGGAAAAGAAAGCATTCGCTAAATCTATAACCGTAAAGTACATACTGGTTGATGGTATTTGTGACAGTAATGTATGTGGATTGGGTACTAAAGGTGTCATCGGGGCTAGTATTTTGTTGACCGCTCTAAGGTCTTGGACCATTCTATACTTAACCGGACTACCGGCTACTGATTTCTTTTTAACCGGGTACAAGGGAGTGTTTGCCGGTGATTTTACCTCTTTTAGAACTCCACTTTTTAAGAAGGATTGGACCTGCATTTCTATGGCCGTCTCTTGGGGTGCACTAAGTGGATACTGCTTTTGTTGGGGAAGCACTGCTCCTGGAATCAGCTGTAGGGTAACCGGAGGTATGGGCAAAAGTCCAACATCAGCTGGATGTTTCTCCCATAGTTCTCCTGGAAGGGACGACAAAATCTGATCTAAGTCTGAAGGAGGTGGGCCGGACAATTCCGATTCCTCCTCTAGGTATTGTATCAGGTTACACATCTCCATGTGTTCTTGATTATCCCCTATAGCTAAGGTGACAGTGCCATCTGGGTGATAGGTAATGTTAGCTCCTATTTTCTGCAAAATGTCAGCTCCTAACAAATTAGTGGGGGCTCCTCTGGATACCAGAAAGCGTGAAAGGAACATGTGGTTTCCTACTTTAACTTTCAGAGGTTTTGTAAGCGGGGCGTCGGCTAAAATGCCATCATATCCAGTTATTAGTAAAGTGTCAGGTGATTTTTGGCCAGGGAGTAGTTCGGAGTCAGAAAGTAACGAGCGTGAAGCTCCTGTATCGACTAAACAAGAGATTTTCTTATTACCAACCGTTATATTTGTCTTAAGCATTGTTGTTTTGGATTTTTCTAAAACCGGGGCGAGTCATGCTCGTGGACCATCTCCCTGCTGCCTGATATGACTATTTTTGTTGTCCCTGGGCTGGTTCCTTCTCTGATTAACTGGAGAATCAACACCATCCTCTCCTTCATCCCTTATTCTTTTCCTACAGTTGCGTCTGATGTGACCAATCTTGTTACAGTAGTGACAGGTAAGGGGTTTGCGAAAGGAACCTCTACCTTGCTCTTGGAAACCCCCGAGTGCGTTGATAGCATGAGATTTCCTCCCTTTGGTTTCTGCTAAGTCCGCCTCTATGCCTTGCGCTTTTTGTAACAACGTCCCTCTATCTCTAGTTGCCCTCCACTCTGGTGTGCAGGCTTTCAGTCTCTCACTTATCTGTGGAATTAATCCCTCCATAAATTGTCTATTGAAGGCTCGGATTGTGACTGGCAGGGCCAAGTCCAATCCCTCATCTGCCATCATACTTTCCATAGATAAGTAAAATTCCGATACAGTCTGTCCTGGCATTTGTTTCATGGGTGATATTGACCCCCTCTCCTGTTGTTTTGCCTGACAGAAAGCTTCTAATCTAGCAATAAAAGGGGCCCTTGAGTCTATATGTCTGACATGTCCTGCCTCCAGGTTGCCCTCCCCATCAACTTGTCCTGCAGGTCTGTGTGGACCTATTTCTGTCATAAACTGGTTAAACAGGGTCAGAGTCATTTTGTGTCTGCATAGATCCTCCCCATCCTGCCAGGTCGCTTCATGTGTATTCATTAACTGTGTCACAAATCTACAAAAAGCAGCTGGCTTTGCTACCGGGTCTGGGGCGCTCTGTATTAATGCCATAAGGGTGTCTGCCGACCATGGTGCCCAAGTCCTTATTTGCATTCTACGAGTGACAGTAGGCGGGGCATTTGGATGGGCTGCTTGTCCAAATTCTGGATTGTTTACCTGAACAATGCATGTATCAGTGCGTATGGGAGCTACAGTTTCTGGATGAGGTTTTTGTGCCCCACAATGCACACATTCTACTGCCCATTCTGGGTTTTGTGCTCCACAATCCTGACAAACCCATCCTCTCCCCTCAAGTACAGGATATATCTTGTGTGGTTTACGTTCTATGTCAGTATATGGGGGTGGGATGGCTGAGCTAAGATTATTTAAAATTTCAACATTTTTTGTTCTTCTATCTTTCATATCCCAACCATCACAGTCTGGATTATATTTCCACCCCTCTTCTTTCGCTCTATTTGAGACCTTAATTAAGCATTGAACCTGACGCATCCATTGCTTCTCTAACACCTCTCCTTGTCTGTCCCTTTTTATTTCACTTTTTTTTCACTATTTTTTTCACTATTTCACTCCATACATCCGGGTCTAAACCCGCTGCTCCTTTCACCTTAAATTTACGAAAGACATCCTTTAAGTCCTATGCTTCATCTTTCCCACAGATGTTTTTAATTATCTGTGGCACCGTATAGTGCGCCACAATTCCCTGACGGGGTTTTGTGTTCCTCTGGCCCATTCTAACAGTCCTGCCTAGGTAGCGTGTGGGACACTTAGGTGTCCTTTTATGAAACTGAGATCAGCGGCGATCCCGAGTCTCACCGCTGATCTCAGCTCATTACCAGTTTATGAAACTGTGATAATCAGTGGAGAACATGTTCTCCGCTGATTATCTCAGCACAGTGAGAATTTGTAACTCCTTCACAGAAACGGCCAGTTTATGAAGGTGCGATCTCGGCACCTCACTGGCGATCTGTGGCAGAATTCTCACTTTCTGATTCACCATTTCAGAAGTGGAGAATCAGAGTGAGAAGCCTGAAACTGGCTGATATTCTGGAGAAAGCAAGAAGTCTTTTGACTTCTTTCTTTCACCAATCAGTCAGAGCACACCTTCCCCACCATTACACACCCCAAAACCAGCAAGATAGGAATTTATAGTGTATATATATATATATATATATATATATATATATATATACACATATACATATATATATATATACATATACATATATATATATATATATATATATATATATATATATATATATATATATATATATATATATATATATATATATATATATATATATATATATATATATATATATATATATATATATATATATATATATATATATAGCTATATAGATATATAGCTATATATATATAAATATATATATATATATATATATATTTTTTAGATGTTCACGTCTCTGGCTGGGTTCACACTCTGTGCGGGCTTTCACATCGCACCTACATTGACATCTGCGCACCACTGCGGGTGTCAATGTAAAGTTAATGACACCCCCAGATCATTTCACAGATCGCAGTGCGAACTATGTAATGATGCAGGAATCGGATCGCATGGGTGTTCACACCCATGCGATCCGATTCCAGTGCGGACCAAATAAAGGGTCCTGTACCATTTTGGTGCAAATGCAATATGATTTAAGGCCAGTTCCCACTGCTGCGGTGTCCGAGATCGGATGTGATTCGCACCGCGCTGCAGTGCAAAATCACATCTGATCTCTGTGCGATGCGATTTCAGCCATACAGATAGTATTGCTAAATTTGCATTGCCCTCGGACCAAACTCTTACAGGACCCTTTTTTTGGTCCACAGCAGAATCGGATCACATGGGTGTGATTACTGTCCAAGTTTGCAGATCGCACTGCGATATGCGAACTGATTTGGGGGTGTTGTTAACTTTTAGGCCCAGTTCACACTTGTGCGATGCCGGACATCGCACAGGCATCGCATGTTATTCGCAGCACACTGCCATTCACATTACATGCGATGTCTGTGCGGTGCGATATCAGCTGTACAGATAGTACGGCTGATATCGCACTGCATTCGGTGCAAACACGCACAGGACCCTTTTTTCTGTTTGGACCAGAATCGTATCGCATGTGTGTTCACACATATGCGATCCGATTCATGTCCGAACTGTCAGTTCGCAGTGCGATATGCAAGCTGATCTGGGGGTGTCGTTAACAATGTATTGACACTCCCCAGCGATTCGCATATGGCAGTGTGAACTGACATGCGAGTCGGTGCGATGCGGGAACCCGCAGTGTTCTCGTATCGCACCAGTTTATCAATTTTTATGTTTATCTATAATGAAATATATTTTATTTAAATTTATTAATAAATATTTATACTTGTATACTTTATTAAAATTATTTTTTTAATGATTATAAATGTATTTTGCATTTATATGAATGGTGTATAGCTGCATTACATATGTGCATTACATTCATTTACTATACACCATTCACATTTAAATAGGGACATGTATGATCTTTAAATATTGATAAAAACAATTTTTTTTATAATTAGGTTAATGTATATTGTGTAGCGGGAATTTATCTTTATTATTTTATTAATATGTTGGGGAATAATGTGTGCTGATTTGTGTTACACTTTGTATTTTATGGTTCCTCATACTGTAATCCCGCTATATCACACGAGATTACAGTGAGAGGAGCCATTCTCAGGAGTTCCCGGCGTTTGTAGATCGCTCCTCAACTCAACATGAGAAGCGATCTACACACTTTCATAAAAAGGCACTCAGAGGAGAGCGATCTCCTCTGAGAATGCCTGAGAACTGAAAAGCGGTATTTTACCGCACTTTCATAAAAGGACACCATAGTGTACAATATAATGCGGCTACAACATATACAAGAATCAATAATTACTTTATATGCTAGCCCAATAACAAACCAGCTAAGTTACACTAGTTCCTCGTTGCCTTCCTCCTAGGGTGCTAGAATTCTAAAAACCTTTCCGGAATGAGATTTCTGAAATCGAATTACTTTATATGCTAGCCCAATAATAAATAATTACTTTATATGCTAGCCCAATAACAAACCAGAATGCGGCTACAACATATACAAAAATGCGGCTACAACATATACAAGCATTCCTTTAAGTGGCCAGGTATCCGACTAGATCTCCGGACTTTTGGACATCTTATTCCCTCCCCGTATCTGGGAATCCCTTTCATACACTCTTATCCCTGCTTTATGGAGCAGACAGGGCTTATACTCTCAACCCGTCTATGGTTTATGAGTTAGATGTGAGGTTAAGCATAAGCGTCAGACCCCCAAGCTCACAAGCCCTCAAGTTCCCAATCATGTGAGGTAAGGCGCATTCCGTTGCTTAGTTCGGCAATCCCCTTCTAACTCATACCATCCTTGACAAGGCTCATTCACTTTCTCAACAAGACAGACAAGACAGACACAGACAACAAAACAAACAAATAATTCCAGCAATATAAACGAAAATATGCAGTAATTCTAGACTCACCACTACAGAGGCTGGTGTTTTAAAACCAGGAGAACCGTAACTGACAGAACGGATAGGCACAAATCAGGGGAGCACAGAATATAAGAAAAAATAAACTTTTTCTTACCTGGCCAGGTTTTTTGATCTGTGGTTCCCGGAATGCCTATTCCTTTTTGTTCCTTCAGCCGCGTTCATCCACCTCTTGTAGTATCATCGGTGAGTCCCTGTTCGGGCGCCAAAATGTTAGGTTCAACTCTTAAATAAGTTGCTTTAAGTTTATATTGCTTTGTCAAATTATTGCTTCTATAAGAAAGATGACACGGAGTCAGGTATGTCTGTATCACAGTTCTGAGCATAAAGGACTGCTCCCTTTACTTCTTTTATAGGCAGTTCCAAAAGCAGTAATCTTATCAGCATTACCAAATGGGGTTAAGGTACAAAGAGTTTCTTATCAGCGAACATGTAATGATTATTCAGCAGTTCCAAATTCCATCTAGATACAGATTGATACGTACACAGAAGAGAAAAGAGCACAAACAATTTAAATAGAACAATTGATACGTACACAGGTAAGATAGGAGCACAAACAATTTAAATAGAACAATTGATACGTACACAGGTAAGAAATGAGCACAAACAATTTAAATAGAACAATTGATACGTACACAGGTAAGAAAAAGCAGAAACAATTAAAGTGGAACTCTAAGTCATTATTTCAACCCTATCAACTGTTAATGAAATAGTTTTGGAAGCTGACTGTGGGACACATGCCCAAACAACTTAGTTGAAGAACACAGGGTGTGTGTGGTATGTCCGGTTCTTCTGCCTCACTCCTTCACAGTGTTGACAATACCCACCTGTCAAAATGACAGCCAGGAGTTGTCTTGCAAATACAGCAACTATTACACTCGTTATTGTAAAAAAGTGGACCCTCTGAAAGTGTTCTGAAAAGTAAGATACTTGAAAAATAGTTTCATACTTATCAAAATTTTCCTTTTCTGACACTTAGCCATGGCAACATTGATATGGTACTAAGCAGTGTTGGCCCGTCCATTAGAGCCGACGGTCGCCGCCCCCCCATCCATGCGTCCGGCCCCCTGATCTACATAAGGGCGCCAGACCATGGATTCCAATGGGGGAGTGTTTTTTCGAAGCACGTGATTAAAGCCAGAGGCTCTAATTGGCTTCAAAAAAGGGTGGGCTCTGGGCACAGAGCACTGCGCCCAAAGCCCACCTAGTTGTGTCACGATAGCGAATGAATATGAATATTTCCCACTAAATCTCCTTCCCGCCAATCAGGAAGCAGGTCGGAAGACAGTGGAGACGCACGGCGTAAGCTGCTGGAGGAGCAGACACTGGAGCCGCTGCCAGCACTTCGCCACCCACCACCTAGATGGGGCCCATCCACGTGCTGGAGGGGACACCGGAGCAGCTGCCCACACCCCGTCACCTAGTCGCTGACCAGGGCTGACTGGTTTCGCTAGTGCCACACCACAGGCTGCCGGGGGGGGGTGGTAGTGCCACCCCCCAGAAAAAAAACTCCAGCCGCCACTAGTAATAAGTTCTGCCCCAACTTAACCCCTGAGGGCCTGAGATAACTAAAAATCAAAGCATACAGAACTCCACTCCCAATCTGGCAAAAGGCTCAAAACGAGATAAATTGTATGTTATTATGGTTAGGCACCAGGAAAGGAGAATTATACAAAAAAATAATAGTTAAACCCACAAGTGCTTTTTTTTAATACTACTATTCCTTTATACTGGCTTTTGAAATTTACAAATGCAACAGTTTAGAAATTGGCTGAAATGTGTAGCACTGGGAAACACTTTTTTAAAAGATAAAAAGTGCATTTAATATACAACTATATAGATCAGACCAAAATGAGGGACAAATGAGGAGGTAAAAAGGGCAGAGGAACTTTTTTCCAAATCAAGGACAGTTGGGAGCTATGGTTGTATGATGACCGGCTGGTGAGAATCTGGCAAAGGCCACCCAGGAAGCCACAATGCTCCTTGTAGAGAGCACATTGAATGATCTTTGGTAACGGATACCCACTAGCTCTGTATGCTGGCTCAATAGTTTTCACCAGCCATCCTGCAACATTACTTCCAGAGTTAGTGCACAAACCCACTCACTCTCTTATGCCGCGTACACATGACCAGACTTTTCGATGGACTGAATTCCGTCTGACTTTTCTACGGAGTTCCGTCAAATCGGACTTGTCTACACACAATCACAACAAAGTCCGACAGATTCGATCGTGATGACGTAGGACTAGAATAAGGAAGTTCATAGCCAGTAGCCAATAGCTGTCCTAGCATCGTTTTTTGTTCGTCGGACTAGCATACAGACGAACTGATTTTTCGACCGGACTCGAGTCCGTCGGAAAGATTTGAAACATGTTCAATTCTAGGTCTGTCGGAATTTTCCACAGAAAAGGTCCGCTGAAGGTCCGATGAAGCCCACACACGGTCGAATTGTCCAACGGATTTGTTCCATCGGACCAGTTCGGTCGAAAAGTCCGGCCGTGTGTACACGGCATTACCCGTAGCTACCATTAGAGGAGGACTCACCCAAAATGTAACTGGCTAGACACACACAGGCAGATGCAAATATTGCATACAGTCTTGGTGTACTCTGATGGTTATGTGATAGCCGGTGATATCCACACGGTTCTGACATCAACATGGTTCTGAGATTCCCCAAGCTATACTGTGAGCTGGGATCCTTAACATGTAACTGGGGTAAGCTTTACATACCTGGGTTTCAATCCAAACAGGTTTGGTGAACAATACTGAAGTTCACTTTGAATAACCCCATCAAAGTTAATGTGAGCCAAATGTTAAAAAACAGTAATGGTTGTTTTTAGTCTAATAGGCAAGGGATTAGCATCCCTTTAAATACCCTTAACCTGCCTGTGAAGTGGCACATCTGTACAATGTATATAACCTACTACAAGAAACTGACATGTACAAAGAACAAAAATGCCTGTAAATGCCTGTTCACACCAATGCGATTTGTCATGCGATTTGACAGTTCAAAATTGCATGACAATTTGCCCCCTACTTGTACCTATTGAACCGTTGAAATCAGTGCGACTCTGACTTGTACTGATTTGAAAATGGTTTTATGTGCGACTTGCATTGACATCTGTGTATTCAGTCGCACAGATTTCAACAAGCTGCACATGAAGTCGTACTGACTGGCAGCGTTGAAATCACGCTGAAGCAGCTCAATTTCAAAGCCACATTCAATGTGGACCAGGGCTAAATGACAATTCCCAGATCTTTAGCTCCCGTTCACACCTATGCGAATTAGATGCGGCTTACACCGCATCCAACTCGCAGGACATTTTAAAATACATTCATTTGAATGTATCTGGTTCACATATGTGCGTTGCATTCGCACTGCGCATTGCACAAAAAACGTGTGCGTTTTTTGGGCATTGCGGTGTGAATTACAAGCCCATTACCTCCTATGGGAATGCATCTGATTCGCAGATGCATTGCGTTCTGAACAAGGATTTTCTCCTTCTCCTCACTACACCTCCCCCTCTCCCCCCCTCCCTCCCCCTCTCCCTGCTCACTGATCTGCAGCTAGAACGCAGAGAAGCCTTTGAACAACAGATTTTTATCTTCCCAGTGAAACCTGAGCTTCAATTCGCACCGCACATGTGTGAACCCGGGCTTACTGTACTTCTGTTTGTAAACAAAGCAGCTGGGGATTCTCTTCATCTATACCAGACCCTTATCCTACACAATGGCCTGATATACTGTAAAGGTTAATGGGGACCCCACACACATGGGTTACCCTCGTTCTGAACCATACCTGGCCACATGCCCTCCAAGGTGGGGCAAGGTGCTTCTCCCCAGTGGAAAAGCACCTTGTCCCCATGATGATGAGAACAGGGGGCTCTTCCCACAACCCTGACACCATGATTATGGGGGACTGCAGATGGGGGGCTTTTTGGAAACTGGAAGCTCCCTTTAAAAATAAGGGGGGCCTCCAGATACTGCCCCCCCCTCTGAACATGTACTCCTATTCATTCACAAAATAGTCAATGTAAATAATGACACACTTTTTGACACACTTAAATACACCTTTGTGAAAAAAAAAATACCCCACCCCTCATGATGTAGAACCATCATCACACTGTACAATTATGTGGATCCTCATCAGTCATGATGAATGACGCCTGTTAAGTAGACAAAAGAAGGAAGTCACTGGTTGCTAAGAAGGTGGTGGGTGCACAGATCTGCCCCTGGCTATTAAAACTTCCACACACTGGTTCAAATCTGCATGTATTCTGACTGGCTGTTCTCCATCGTTTTCTCTATCAGCCAAATTCTCCAATACAGAGAACTCAGGATGAAGTCTCTCACAGCATAGCAGTGATTTACAACTTAAGTTATAGGCATGGATGATATAATACAACTACACACAAGTCTCGTCAGATGCACATGATACATAAACAGTTTGAAACATGCGGATATAGACCATACCAACCACATCGATAGCACCCCTCAGTTATGCTTAGAATCAAAACACTGATGCTTTACACCTACAAGAACCAGTAGGCCCATAAAAAAAGAAAAATATTAGAAACTCCCCCATATTTTACCAAAAAACTAGTATCCATGATGTTGAGCAACCACTTTTTTGTGCTATCAGGCTTCTACAGAAGATTTTATGACCGAGTGCTGCATGGGATGGAAATTATGGATTGACACTTGTTTATTTTACAGAGTTCGAAGATTGAAATACACAATTCTGTC
This sequence comes from Lithobates clamitans, assembly GCA_037952925.1. Classification (NCBI taxonomy): domain Eukaryota; kingdom Metazoa; phylum Chordata; class Amphibia; order Anura; family Ranidae; genus Lithobates; species Lithobates clamitans. The sequence continues at coordinate 1,997,436 of JBBGZY010001014.1, read as the reverse complement.
TCAAAAAAGACCAAGTGAGAGTTTTCACCAAGTCTGTGCCAATTTTCCATTCAGATCCATCGTCTGGTGTTCAGTGGGGAATACGCGGGACCCAAACCACCTCTCGCTGTGCGAACACGCAGAGAAAACATTTGGCCTTTCTATGACAATGTACTGTAAATAATGTTATCATATTCTAAATGAACTTCTTGACACTTTATTGCTAGAATGTCCGGCATTTTCTAAACTCACTTTTCCTTGGCTGGATCAAAAAATGTTTATTAGACCCAGACCTCCTCCCACTTGCCTGGACCATGTCATGGACATATGAACCTGCCCCAAATAGATCCACAGAAAGGGGCTTTTACCCATGTTGGCACTATTAGTAGCTGAAGGAATGAGACCTCACCAGGAGAGGCTTAACCTGGATGGACACCACATGGGGGCAGTAGGTAGGAAAGTTAGACAGGAGGCCTATTTCTGGCCTAGTAGTTATTAGGGACAAATGAGAGAATGGAGATGGTGTTCTTTAGCCTTCATTTTTTGGTTATCCCAGATCCTATGGGTTGGGTTAGGGTGGAGCCTAGTAATGTTAATTTGTTGTATTTACTCTGCTTCATTCATCTTCAGATCAAAGGGATGAGCTTCAGTCTACCTATGATAAGTAAAAAAAATGCAAATAAGATTTGCCACTATTTAGCCCTTTTGTAGCCCTTAGTTTGCCATAATTGGCCCTAATGAACTCTTTCTTCATCTTTTCCCATAAGATATTATTTTTATGCTGATTTTTTGTTTATTTCTATTTTTCTAACAAATACGATTTTAAATCTGTATTGTAAATAAAATGTAAAATTGAAAAAAATCCTTTATTTCATCTGTAAATAATGCTGCAATGTTTTGTACTAAAATCATAATTGTCATCATCATTGTTTTGAACAGGACAAATTATAGAATAAATGTATACTTTTTTATATAAAGTAAGGGCCGGTTCCCACTGGTGCGATGTCTGAGATCGGATGTGATTGGCACTGCAGTGCCAATCACATGAGATCTCTGTGCGATGCGATTTCAGCCATAAAGATCGTATGGCTGAATTTGCATCAAACTCGCACAGGACCCTTTTTTTGTCCGCAGCAGAATCAGATCGCATGGGTGTTCACAACCATGTGATCCGACACCTGTCCGAGTTTGCAGATCGCACTGCTATGTGCGAACTGATTCGGGAGTGTCATTAACTTTTAACTGACTCTCCCAGCAGTTTGCATAGGGCAGTGTGAACTTCCACCTGGGAGACATGCAATGTGGGAACCCGCAGTGGATTCTCAGGGTTCCCGCATCGCAGCAGTCTGAACCGGCCCTGAGACTATTTTTTTTTTCCATGAATACTGGTAAACGTAGAAAAAAATGCATTTCTTGTTTTGTTATATTCCTATGGATTACTTTGCCTGTCCTAAAAATAAACATATATTTTAAGGCTGCTTTCACACGGCAAGCCCGCTCAGATATGCCTGTCCATTTTTCAGGCAGATCCAAGCGGGCCATCCATTGACTTCTATGGGAAGACGGATGTCAGCGGTGATGTGTCCGCTGACACCCATCTGCCATTCGATCCGCTAAAATCAGACGTATTGTGATACGTTCGCCATCCGTCTTGGTGGATCGGATGAGATCTGATAAAAACGGACATGCTGTCCGCTTTCATCCAATCCCTCCATAGGAATCAGCGGTGCTCTGACAGGCCCCTCCCCGCTCAGTGATTGGAGACGGACCTGTCATCTGCCGGCTCAGTGGAGATCAACGGACAGATCTCCTGCTGAGCTGGCGGACTCCGCTGAGTGGATCTGCCCCATTTGAATGAGTTTTATTCTAGAGTAGATCTTTACCCCCAAACAGAAAAATCATTGGTACGTGCATAACAAAACACATCCATCCATAAACGTCACATAGGCAATTTCTTAGGTTAAAATTTTTTTTTGTAAAACAAATTTTGTTTTCTTCCAGGTTTCCTTGAGGCAGTGGTGATGTGTCTCTGACAGCACAGGTGCACCCTGGGAAGACTACTTCACCATTGCCTTCCTGGGAAAACCTCACCTGATCTCACACATGGGCCATATGAGATGTGGTATATATACGTAATCTGGGGCGGTTTAGTATTGAACAATATCATGCCGCCCCAGATCTCATTTACCAGGTTCCTTAAAGGGGTTGTAAACCCTCGTGTTTTTTCACCTTAATGCATCCTATGTATTAAGACATAGCTCCCAACTGTCCCTGATTTGGATGGACTGTCCCTGATTTGGAGCAATGTCCCTCTGTCCCTCATTCCACCTCATTTGTCCCTCATTTTGGTCTGATCTATATAGTTGTATATAAAATGCACTTTTTATGTTTCAAAAACTGTTTCCCAGTGCTAAACCTTTCATCCAATTTCTAAATTGTTGCATTTGTACATTTTAAAAGCCAATACAAAGGAATAGTCGTGGTAAAAAAAAGTCCTATGTGGATTTAATTAACATTTTTTTTGGTTAATTCTCCTTTAAGGGGGTGTGGCAGGGTGTGTGTCCTATGTCTACATACATTTGTTAGTAGGCATCCCTCATTCCCATCTCCAAATGTTGGGAGGTATGATTAAGGTGAAAAAACACCTGGCAGTCACCGGCCCCCCCAGCCCCTCTGTTTTACTTACCTGAGCCCCTTCATCTCCTCGGCTGTCCCTCTCTCCATGGGGTCCCAGCTCCTGATTGGATAGATCGATAGCGACGCAGTCATTGGCTCCCACTGCTGTCAATCAAATTCAATGATGCGGGCACCGGGGGTGGGGCCGAGTCTGGCATTCGTGTTTGTGGACGCAAATGCTGGACTCGGGAGCGCGCCTGCAAAGCTAACCCCCCCGGGAGAGCGCTTCTCCTAGGGGTTTTCTGATGTGGGGAAGAGCCGCCGAGGGGACCCCAGAAGAGGAGGATCGGGGCCACTCTGTGCAAAATGAGCTGCACAGTGGGGGTAAGTATGATATGTTTGTTATTTAAAAAAAAATAAAAAACAATCCTTTACAATCACTTTAAGTTACCTTGGACTTTCCTCATTATAAGCCCAGTTCTTATACACAGGCGGTAAAGTGGCTCTGTGGTTAGCACTTTGTTAGAGAAATTATACTTTAAATGTCAGTTATGAAAGACGCCATTTTGATTATCATGGCCTAGAAATAAGTTATAGTGATAATATGGAGTCAGCAATATATACTCAGCAATATAATATGCTTAGAGGTGCAGTTTTGAATATATCCTGTACTTTTTGTGTTGACTTGGGGAGTTTTCAAGTCAGTATCCTGTAACCATTGTTATATGTAAGATAAACAGTCTGTAACAGACACTTCCACCTTTCCTGTTACGTCCAGAATAAAGTTGAAAATACATGAGACTGGGCATGTTTTAAGACAGGAAAGGGGGGTGTCCAGGGCTTACAAAAAACATGTACCAAAAGTATTTTCTTTAGAAATGATAAAGGCTGCATGAACGTGTAATTCATTTCTCTTGCATATGCAATAAATATTACCTTGATTCCCGAGGGCGATCTGAGATTGTGAAATAATTCCCTTAACAAATTTGGTCCTTCGAAGAGCCGGAAGTCCATTTCCCCGAGACGCACTGGCCAACAGTGACCGATGACCGTACGGCAAAACTGTAAGTCCTCCATCTCAAATTAGATGTTAAAAAGAGGCCGGTCCGCTGAACTAGTGCCTCCCGGGCAGCGACTTACCGGATCAGCACAAGAGACCGCTCTCGGGACAAGGTAAGATTTTTATTTTTATTTTATTATTAACCTTTTGTGTTAGACTTGATTAGGAATTTGATGAATAAGGGATTTGAATATATACATACAATATAGAGATTGATCGAATGTTTATCTGTTTCTGTCCTATCTGCTTTACTCTTGTTGAGGGGAAATAAGTGGTCACGTATTCCCCGTATAGATCCGCCTGTGGCCATCCTGGATGGGCAGACCTAGTGACTAGCCCGCGTTTTGGGAAGACGCGCTCAGGGCGACCTGGCGGCAGTCGAGCACTGCGGGTGTTCTCTCTCTTGTGTGTTCTTGTTTGTTTCTTCTGGTTAATTGTCATTTGATATAGGGGTATGGTCCCATACTAATATCCGGGTGCAGATAAAGGAAATTTGTCGGTTTGACAGCCTTGTAAACTGCAGAAAATCCCTTGGGGACACATAAATACTCCTAGATCAAAACCTAAAGAACCCCCCCCCCCTCCGTTGATACAAGGGTGTGGCCTGATAGATTTCCATGTAACAAACAGAGAACATTTGGCAGACCGTAGTGTTCATGCCAGCCTCATATGTTGTATTAATCCTGAGCAGGCACATAAATACCCTTGGATCAATGACTGAAATATTAAATGTTTTGATAAGATGAAAGAACAGTCGGGAGAATTCAGTTTCCTCGTAATTCTGTAAATGCTCTCTACAAGTTAGTGAAGTATTAAGTAATGATAAGAGAACAGTCGGGAGAATACAGTCTCCCAGTAATTCTGTAATTCTCTAAGACACCAGTGTTTTAGCAATACACAAGATCAGTAATCTAGAAGTGATATATCATGACTAGAAAGTCTGTGAGTGATTGCAAGTGATAAGATACTGTGTGCGTGTGTTGTGTCATTGTGAGAAGACACTAACAAAAAAAGAGCTCCGTGTGCACGATAAACAAAGTAGGTATGATCCATGGAAAATCTGTTGGTGTGAATGAAGATGTTAAGTATATGTGTAGTCTAGACAAAGAGAATGTGACATTTCTTTAAATGTGGAAAACAAAGTATGATTTTGATGCGTTTTTAAATAAGGATTATTGTGTAATACTGTGTAGAAAGCTTAAAAATGATGCCGGCATGAAAATAAGAAAACAGAAGAAATTAGGCCTTCCCCAGGCAAAGAAATGGCTTGAGGAGGCTAACCATAGGTTAAATTCAGAAAACCATAAAAAGACTATGTTTTTGAACAAAAGATGAGGACAATAATATGACCGTCCTCTGACGTTTAGTTCAGCAAGTATTGACTGAACAAAACGTAACAAACCAAATGCAACCTGACTCTCCACTGTTTGTTGTTCCCCTGTGGTCACCTGGGTCACCCGCAGATGCAACCGATTCTCTTATGGCTGCAGCTAAACCCCCTCTCAAAATGACTCTTGCTGTCCAGAGGAGTCCACAAGGGACCCCCTTTACAGCAACTATTACAAATTTTTCGGGGACCTGGTGAACCAATTGATATCCCCCCCAGCTGGGGAACAAACAGAATGTGGAGAGGAAGAATTTCCACTAATTGAAGTTCCCAAACCTAGGGCAGGACAAAATGTAGGAGGTATAGTAGTCCCCAACACTATGATGGTCTATCGCCCCTGGACCCCTGAGGATGTTAAAAAAACTACTGAAGGGGTACCACATCCCAAGGTGAACATAGCTTAAATCAGGGATGGTATCATGGGAATGATTGCTAACTATCATCTTATTGGGAGGGAAATAGAGCAGGTCACCAGACAGATCCTGGGTCCCGACTGGCATCATGTAGTGGGAGATTGGAGTGGATTAAACAATCAGGGAGTTGTGTTGCCTCATGATGATGCAGCACTAGAAAACAGGAGGAATGCTCTTATAGCAAGGATAGAGAATAGATGGATACGTCGAGCCGACTGGTCCATTATAAATCAGTGTGTACAAGGAGAACAGAAGGATAGGAAACACCTCAACAAGGCCCCGCATTCAGGACTATGAAAAAAAAAAAAAAAAAGAGAAGGGAGTGTTTCCTGTGAGGTAAAAGAGGTCACTTGGCAAAAGAATGTAGGTCAAACAGAGAGGAAGATGCATGAAGATGTTGGTATGTCTGCAGAGAGAGAGATACAGAAGAAAATGATGAGAAAGAATCTGAAATTTTGGATGTGTGCGCTGTTGAAACTTGTTTGCATGCTAAAGTCAAGTCAGAAATAATCTTGGTTGTGAAGGGTAGATGGCTAACATTTCTCTGTGATACTGGGGCTTGTAGGACCCTAATACACCCGCTGGATATGAAAAAGGTAAAGAAAAAGGTGTAGTATATGTAAAATCTGCAAAATGGGTTGATGCACCAGGAGGTCATGTCTGAAGGCCTTACTGTGGAAGATCCACAGACAGGTAAAAAGGATCAGTGTAAAATTGTCATTACTACTAAATGTCCTGTTAATTTGTTGGGTAGAGACATGTTGCACGCTCTTGATATTTCTGTCGTACCAGTGGAGGGAGGTCTCAGAGCCCATCTGCTGTGTGAAAAACAAATCACAGCCGTGGATAATGAGCCCTGATACTGGTACAGCCTGGAATTTGCAAACTGAGGGATTAAATATACCCAAAATCCTGGCAGAAATAATTGACAAAGAGTCTGTGAGGAAAAGGTATAAGGTCCAGACAAACCTCTATTGCACCATGTATTACAGAAAGACCTCTGGGCCTGATAAGTCCTATGAGAAACAGTTAATGAGTCTCGCTAACACTGAAGTTCTATTAAAATGTCTGTACTGTGATAAGGAAGGAAATAGAGTGGCTACTTGTCTCCTACCACAGCCTATTCTGCAAATATACAGGCAGGATACTGTTCTTGTGTTTCGGTCACCCAGAATTCCAAGGTATCATGGCATGAGCTAGGAGAACTTATCACGAACTGGGTCCAACTGACAGATGAGAAACTAAAATCCAGAGGGATTCAGAGGTATAGGAGGCATAAGGGAGAGAAAGATGGGTGGAGACTCGTGCAGGATTTACAGGCAGTCAATGGGGCCGTATTACCGAGGGCCCCGGTGGTCCCAGACATGCATGTCCTCCTGAACGAGCTCTACCCAGAGAACGAGGTATTTTATGTTATTGATAACAGTAATCCTTCTTTTCCATTCCCTTACACAAAGACAGTCAGTTCTGGGTTGCATTTATGTACACGAAAAAAAAAAAAAAAAAAAAGAGGTACACATACACTAGGTTATCCCAGGGATATTGTGAAAGTCCAACTACCTTCTCACAAAGAATGTCCAATAATTTGTCTCGGTTTGTACCTCCCAGTGTGTTAAATTCTCTTGTATTTGGATGACATTCTGGTAGTAATGTACCGTATATACTCGAGTATAAGTCGAATTTTTCAGCACATTTTTTTGTGCTGAAAGTGCCCCCCTCGACTTATACTTGAGTCAAGCACTTTTCTGCAGCAAAAAATTTCATTTTCCGAACCGACTTTGGGGCCCCATATCTCAGGGCCACTTGATGCTAGGAACCCCAAATTTGGTGTGCAAACCCAGTGGAACTGGTACCACAACATATCCAAAGATGAAGTTCCTAGCACTAAGTGGCCCCGAGATACGGGGCCCCATAATCGGTTCGGAAAATGTCATTTTCTGCTGAAGAAAAGTGCTTGACATTTTCTGAACCGACTTTGGGGCCCCATATCTCAGGGCCACTTGGTGCTGGGAACCCCAAATTTGGTGTGCAAACCCAGTGGAACTGGTACCACAACATATCCAAAGATGAAGTTCCTAGCACCAATTGGCCCTGAGATACGGGGCCCCAAACCTGGTTCGGAAAATGTCATTCTCTGCTGCAGAAAAGTCAGTGAACTGATATTTGGGGTCCTGTATCTCAGGGCCACTTGGTGCTAGAAACCCCAGCTTTGGAAATGTTATGGTGCTAGTTCCACTGGGTTTGCACGCCAAATTTGGGGTTCCTAGCTCTAAGTGGTCCCAAGATACAGGGCCCCAAATTCGGTCAACTGTGTCCATCTGCAGCAATGTCATTTCAGGACCCTTTGGGTTCAGAGACCCCAAATTTTGGCTGCAGCTAGGGGGCATCTAGGAACCCTTAACTACCGAGTTTGAAGTTCAGGGGACCAATGGCTGCAAATGGGCACAGTGATGCTGCAAATGGGCATTGTTGACCCTCTTTTCCACTTACAGTAGCTGTGCATTTCTCACCCTCGTCTTATACTCGGGTCAATAAGTTTTTCCCATTTTTTTTGTAGTAAATTAGGGCCTCGACTTATACTCGGAACGACTTATACTCGAGTATATACGGTATGTAAAATTACCATGGTTCTGATGCATTTCCTCGCAGACCAAGGTCAAAAGGTCAGCAAAGACTAATTACAACTGTGGAAAGAAAAGGTGAAATACCTGGGTTACATTTTATCTCAAGAAGGTAGACATTTGGATGAGATCCGAAAAGAGGCCACCCTTCAAGTTCCCAAATCACATACCAAAAATAAATGATGTCATTTCTTGGCATGGCAAATGTCTGTAGAGCATGGATAGCAAATTATGCTATGGAGGTGGAGCCTCTTTCTGATCTCATCTATGGTTCACTAATGGCTGCAAAAGATTCCATTCAGTGGAATGTGTAAGCAGAGGATGCATTTACAAAGGTAAAGCACCTCATTGTGGGTTATACTTAGCCTTCCCAATTACAGTAAAACCTTTTATCAGACTGTAGATTGTAAGGAAGGATCTCACTGATGTTCCCTTTCTAGATGCTGACATTACCTTTTGTGTTGATGGGTCTTGTAAAAAGGACGATAAAGGGGTACATCAAACGGCATACGCTGTAGTAACACATGACCAGGTCATTGAAGCCAGACCCCTTCCCAGTTCCTACTCTACACAACAAGCTGAAATTATTGCCCTATCCGGGGCCTGTAGGAAGGGAAGAAAATAAATATTTATACAGACAACCAATACGCTTTTTCTACTATACACATATTTGCCCAGCAATGGAAAAATAGGGGTATGATTACGTCCACAGGTAAACCAATCTCACATAGAGATCTTATCCTGGCCCTTCTAGAAAATGTACAGAAACCAACACAAGTGGCTATTTGTAAATGTACAGCACACAGAAAGGGAACAGATCCAATTACTCTAGGGAATGCACTAACAGACAAGACCGCAAGGGAAGCTACTACAGGACCGCAAAAAACACACATATACTATACAGGTCCCCAAGAAAATGGTGAGGTACGGAAAGCTATTGATAAAACATGGTTATCAGAAATGCAGAAAACATCACCGGCAGGTGAAAAACAAAAGTGGTTTTCTAAAGGGGCAACGCTGGTCAATGGTATATACACAAGTACAGAAGGTAAACCCATCTTACCTACATCACTATTTAGATATGCTGCGTTATTGAGCCATGGGCAAGCCCATATCTCAAAAGGAGGGATGGTGCAGGTGATCAATAAGGTGTTCACAACATATGGGTTTACGAATGACTCTAGAGATTTTTGCCTCACATGTCCGCTTTGTAACAGATACCATGCTCAAGGTGCCCTAAGACCCTTAAGAGGTCATTTCCCACAACCCTCTTATCTCTTTCACATGATATGCATGGATCTTATGATTATTGTTGTTTATAAAGTGGGCGGAAGCTTTTCCTATGACACACCCAAATGGGCAGTCAGTAGCCAAAGTACTAATCAAAGAGGTGATTCCATTTCATGGGATCCCCTCTGTGATTTACAGTGACAATGGCTCCCATTTTGTAAACCGAATAATACAACAAATTGGTAAATGGTACAATATTGACCTAAAAAACACTGTGTCTACCACCCACAATCTGTGGGCACAGTGGAGAGACACAATGGTACCTTAAAGAGTAAACTAAGAAAATTGTTAAAGGAAACAGGGTTTAGTGTTTGCCAATGGCATTGTTGAGTATAAGAATTACCCCTACTGCTAAAGGTCTAACACCGTATGAAATGTTGTATTGTAAACCTTATTATATTCAACAATTAGCCACCGTTCCTCTCCCTAAAGAGGAAATAGACTCGACTTATATAATAAGAATGTTTTCATAAAATATTACTGGGTGAATGTGTAAATGAGTAAAAGAGCTACCCTAAGACTACAATGCAAAGTATACCCCCATCAGTACAAGCATTACCAGGAAATTTTACTTGTTTCTCTAACAATGACAGTAATGGTACAAATGTTGGCACCCTGTCCCCTGAATACTGTGTAACTACAACCCTTACTACAGACATTAAGTATGAACTAAAATGGTTTCAGGAACAGAAACAGCAATTGGCTGATGTTTGGTGTTTGTGTGGAGATAAGAGACTAAGGCCCAGACTGCCACCTAGATGGGGGGGTAGTTGTGCCCTTACCCGATTGCTGCTTCCCTTTCATATAGTTCCTATGAGTGATAAATCAATGAAACTACCAGGTAAATACTTTTTTTAAAGGAATTAAGCGAGAAACACCACAAGGATCATTTGACAACCAAGTGTATATAGACGAAATAGGTGTTCCACGAGGAGTTCCAGATGAATTTAAAGCGCAGAATCAAATAACAGCAGGACTCACCTCACTCTTCATATGGGTCCAGCCCAACAAGAACGTCGACTGGATAAACTACATCTACTACAACCAGCAGAGGTTTGTCAATTACACCAGAGATGCTATCAAAGGTATAGCAGCACAATTGGACGCCACCTCTTTGACAGCGTGGCAGAACTGTATAGCGTTGGATATGTTGCTGGCAGAAAGGGGCGGGGTATGCAAAATGTTCGGCACCTTCTGCTGCACTTTTATTCCAAACAATACGGCACCTGATGGAAGTATCACTAAAGCCTTACAAGGCCTACAAATGCTATCCGAAGAATTAGCTGAGAACTCTGGTGTAGAGAACCCCCTGACAGGACTTTTCGGAAAATGGTTTGGTAAATGGGGTGATCTTGCAAAAAGTTTGCTTATCTCTATTGTCATGGCAGCCGCAGTTCTTACATTGTGTGGATGTTGCTGCATTCCCTGTATTAGGGGAATTCTTCAAAGACTGATTGACACATCTTTAACAAAAACTATGCTCCTCCAGAGCGACACAGAACTATACTCGGAACCTGATGATGAATTTACAACTCTCGCTAAGGACTTATCTGTCTAAATGATAATACCTGGTAAAATAAAATAACCTGGATATTTGAATTATTGACATTATTAGTATAAAAGGAGGGAGATGTTAGAGAAATTATACTTTAAATGTCAGTTATGAAAGACGCCATTTTGATTATCATGGCCTAGAAATAAGTTATAGTGATAATATGGAGTCAGCAATATATACTCAGCAATATAATATGCTTAGAGGTGCAGTTTTGAATATATCCTGTACTTTTTGTGTTGACTTGGGGAGTTTTCAAGTCAGTATCCTGTAACCATTGTTATATGTAAGATAAACAGTCTGTAACAGACACTTCCACCTTTCCTGTTACGTCCAGAATAAAGTTGAAAATACATGAGACTGGGCATGTTTTAAGACAGGAAAGGGGGGTGTCCAGGGCTTACAAAAAACATGTACCAAAAGTATTTTCTTTAGAAATGATAAAGGCTGCATGAACGTGTAATTCATTTCTCTTGCATATGCAATAAATATTACCTTGATTCCCGAGGGCGATCTGAGATTGTGAAATAATTCCCTTAACACACTTCTGCCTTGCAGCACAGGGGTTTCTGGTTTAAATCCAGGCCAGGCCACTATCTGCATGGAGTTTGCATACTGTGCAGGTTTCCTCCCACGCTCCAAAGACATGCTGGTAGGTTAATTGGCCCATGTGTATGTAAGTATGTATGGGAGACCTTTGACTGTAAATTCCTTGAGGGCAGGGACCTATATAAATGAATAGTATGTAAAGTTCTGTATGAATTCTCAGTGCAATATAAATGCCTTTTAATAAATATTTCTAAGTACCTTGGATGTACCTCATCTAAAGCCCCATTCTTACACATCTCAGTAACTTGAGTGTACCTCATCAGAAGCTCCTTTCTCATACAACTAAGCACCCTGAACATACCCCATCATCAGGGGCAGACTGGGCTGGGGGAAGGGGGACCTGTAAAAAGGCCGCTGCAGGTGCCCACACAGCATGACTTTTCTGGCACATCGGGGAGAGGGATGATTTATTTGACACAGTGATGCTGCGGGGCACTGCCCAGAACAGATTGGGGACGAATCTCCTCCCCCTGCTCTCATTGCATTGAGGACTCCGACTGCTTGAATATATTTGGTACAATATTTTTGGTAAAAAAATTGCAATAAACGTATAATGATTGGCTTTGGCAAAAGTTATAACGTCTACAAAAAAAGGGATAGATTTATGGCATTTTTGTAATTTTTTTTTACTAGTAATGGCAGTGATTAGCGATTTTTAACAAGACTGCGACATTGCACCAGACAGATTGGACACTATCAAAATGCACTGATTACTGTATAAATGACACTGGCAGGGAAGGGGTTAACACTAGGGGGGCGATAAAGGAGTTAAATGTGTTCCCTGGGAGGTGTTTCTAACTGTGGGGGGGACTGACTCGGTGTACAGAGAACAGACAATCTCTCTCTACTCCCCTGACAGAACGGGGATCTGTTTGTTTACATTGACAGATCCCCGTTCTGGTTCTCTGTGGAGCAATCGCTGGTGGCAAGCGGACATCGCAGCCGCCGGCCATGCACATCGGCACCGCACCGTACACCTACAGTAATTCGCGCAATAGAGCCAACCTGCCGCAGTATAACTGCGGCGACTGGTCGGCAAGTGCTTAAAAGCTAAGTTCACCTTGTTTTGGTTTTCTAAATTCCAGCCCCCCTATGTACCAATGTAGCATTAATGTACTTCTTTTGCAAAAATAAAACAGCTTTCCATTCATTCTACACCGGCTTACCTCACTCTCTTCATAGCTGTTTAAACACACTGCTCTGTTACTTCTGCCTTACTTCCTGGACAGGCTTTAGGTCATGACACAGGAAGAAGTTGATCTCATTAGCACACACCCTGTTTTCTATCAGATTACAGCTACCCATCAGATTGTATAACGGAAGTGACGTTGCGACCAAGAAATACTTACTGCGCATGCGCTATACGTTCCACGGCGCTATATATTTACATAGTCAGTAAGGCTGAAAAAAGACAATAGTCTATCCAGTTCAACCTGTGTAGGTCCATCACCAATTTTGGGAGAGAGTTCCACATCCTTATTGCCCTGACAGTGAAGAATCTCTACTCAGGTTAAACCGCTTCTCCTCTAGTCTCATTGTGTGGCCTCATGTCCTTTTACACTCCCTAGGACTGAATAGTTAATTTCCTATGCTGGGATCTCATTGAGATATTTGTAGATCGCTATCCTGTCCCCTCTCAAGCGAGAATACATTTTTTGTTTGCAGGCGTTCCTCGTATTTGAGGGCTCACTTTATTGTGAAAATTACTCCGGAATTCAAGACGTAGCTGGGTGTAGTAAGATGTCCGCATGGGTGTTCTATCAGATTATCGCTACCCAGGGCTGCTGATAGAAATTGCGGGGCCCCCGTACAGACTACCTGACAGGGCCCCCCCCACGAAAAAATATCGCTAAAAATACAATAAAACTATTAGCAGACACAAATACAGCATAACTCATAGAATTCCTGCCAAATCTAAAAGATAAAGCTGAGTTAATAAATAAAAATGAAGGCGAGATGAAAAAAATATACAGGCTGCAGGATCAGAGGGAGAGAAACAAAGTTAGGCTCTGTACACACTGGGCTTAAAAAAAAACCCAATTCACCTAGCAGAAAAAAATACTCATATAGAGCATTTTTTGTACAAAGTTTAGCCAAGTTTAGGAGAGTTTCACATTTTTTTCTGCCAGTAATCTCCAATCAGAGATGCAAACCAGAAGGTTTTATTTTTTCCTGCCTCTAAACACTGAGCTCAAAATACGCCTGTAAAAGTCCTAATGTGCATGGACACATAGGATAACATTGAGCTGCTTCTACAGACAGAACACAAAACTCCTATAGAAGCAGTGAATTTTAAATCAGAGAGCCTGGAGCCTAAGTTAAAGAGATAAACTCAGGAGCCAGTGCTGAGAGGAGAGGGGGGGTTCACACAGGGAGAGGGATTAGTGAAGTACAACTGTCTCTTAGCAGATAAAAGTTGGCAGCGGGGAAAGGGGAGGAGAGCAGCTTTCATCTACTGGAGGAAAAGAAACACAATTGTCGTCTGTCACTAATCCCCCTCCCTGTGTGGGCCCCCCTATGTTATGCCTGTACACCAGTGGCCCTGTGCTACCCATCAGATCATGAAGGGTTTGGAATGCATAGCGCATGCGCAGTATTTCTTGGTCGGAACTTCACTTCTGTTACACAGATTGTGTAGCGGAAGTAGTGGTAATCAGATAGAACATCCTGCATCATCTACCCTCAGCTGGTCAACTCCTTCCTGGGTCATGACCTAAAGTCTGTCCAGGAAGTAAGGCAGAACTAACCGAGCAGTGTGTTTAAACAGCTATGAAGACAGTGAGGTAAGTCGGTGTAGAATGAATGGAAAGCTGTTTTATTTTTGCAAAAAAAAGGACATTAATGCTATATTGGTACATAGGGGAGCTTAAATTTAGAAAAAAAAGGTGAAAAAAAGATGAACTTTAACTACCTTTAGCTACCCTAATACTGGGCCAATTCTGACACTTCTCAATTGCATGTAAAAATCTAATTTTTTTTTACTAGAAAATTACTTAGAACCCCCAAACATTATGTTTTTTTTTCTTTTTTTTAAGCAGAGACCCTAGAGCAGTGGTTCTCAACCTGGGGGTCGAATGATGATTTGCCAGGGGTCACCAAATTCTGGGCTGTTCCTGCACCACTCTCCCAGCCTTTTTGTGGCCGCCCAGCAGGGCTGTCCCTGGAGCCTGTGTCCGCCCAGCAGGGCTGTCCCTGGAGCCTGTGTCCGCCCAGCAGGGCTGTCCCTGGAGCCTGTGTCCGCCCAGCAGGGCTGTCCCTGGAGCCTGTGTCCGCCCAGCAGGGCTGTCCCTGGAGCCTGTGTCCGCCCAGCAGGGCTGTCTGTCGAGCCCGCGACCACCCACTAAGCCTCTTCACAGCTGCCCATTCAGTTCACGGCATGGCTGGGGGCAGAGACTAGAGGTCAGCTGACTGGTGAGGAATGTGAAGTGGGAGGGGCTGGAGGAGACCCTATCACCCGATTTCGGCATAGGTGTCACTGCTACCAGACACCAAAAAGTCTTAGGCACAGTGAAGCCAGAGACACAGTGAGTAACTCTACCTGTGATTAGCGTTGCCATTAAAAGTCCCCACTACAGTTCTCATATCAGCAGATGACCTTGATCAAGAGCACCTAAGTTGGCTGATCAGAACTCCCTGCCAGCACTGCCACTTATCCCATTCCCCCCACCCCCACCAAGGAGTAAGAGAAGGAATAAAAATAGAGAATACATGGAAGGGAGAGGAAAAGAGGGGGAGGAACAAAGAAAAAGGGAGAGAAAGAATAAGAAAGACAGAGAGAGAGATAAAAGGGAAAGAAAGGAGAACAAAGAGAGAGTAGTACAATTCCGATATGTACCATAAGTGGGTTTTAATACTGTACAAGTGGAAGGGATTCGGGGAGCACTAAATATCCATGGGTTAGGGGTGCAAATTACTTGTCTTGCCTTGGGTGCTGACAACCCACGCTACGAAAATAATTTTACTGTTAGGGGTCCCCACAACTTGGGAAATTTTATCAAGGGGTCACAGCACTAGCAAGGTTGAGAACCACTGCCCTAGAGAATAAAATGGCAGTCCCTGCAATATTTTATGTCACACGGTATTTGCGCAGCAGTCTTTCAAATGCAGTATTTTTTGGAAAAAATACACCTTAAAGGATTAAAAAAAAACAGTAAAGTTAGCCCAATTTTTTTGTATAATGTGAAAATTTAAAATTTAATTTAATGCTTTAAAATTGCGCGCACTCATGGAATGGTGAAAATTACGGGACTTTAAATTCCATAGGTGACCCTTTAAAAGCCTTTGCAGGTTACCAGTTTAGATTGACAGAGGCGGTCTGGTGCTAGAATTATTGCTCTCACTCTGACGATCATGGTGATACCTCACATGTGTGGTGCGATCACTGTTTACATATGCGGGCGGGACTGACGTGTGCATTCACCACTGAGCACGGGGGGACGAGGGCGCTTTAAAAAGAAAATATATTTTTTTTTATTTATTTCTTTTATTTTTATTTATTTTTCTAGTGTTTTTTAAAAAAAAAAACACTGTTATTGCTGTAAAAATTCATGTAAACATCCCTTTTGACAGCAGTAGCAATGACACCCACTCTTTATGGAGAGATAAGGGGTCTATTAGACCCCCATCTCTCCTTTGGGCTCCAATGCAGTTGATCAGACACAGATCGATCTGATCGGCTGCTTCACTGGCTACTATGCAGCCAATAAACAAAGAGCTGGAAATGGAAGTGACAAAATAGTCGACGTTCGCCTGTTCTGACATCACACAGTGGGAGCAACAGCTTCAGTTCCTCTCGCTGTGAGGCTGGACATGGATGCCACTGGTCACATCGCTCCTGGGCTTCCCAATCGCTCGGGAGAGTCCAATAAGTGGGACCCCCTTCCACCACCTGTAAGAGTATTCCAGCGGCTGCCCTACTCGGGAATACTTTTACATGAAAGAGAATCACCGGCTATAAAAAAATGACACCGGGATCATGGTTGTAGCCTCAATCATGATCCTGCTATAACAGCTACCCTACCAGGACGTACAGTTGTGTGAAAAAGTATTTGCCCCCTTTCTGATTTTTTTTTTTGCATATTTGTCACACTTAGATAACTCGAGTAAATACAAAATGCAGTTTTTAAAGGATGGTTTCATTTATTAAGGCAAAAAAGCTGTCTAAACCTGCCTTGCTTTATGTGAAAAAGTAATTGCCCCCTAAACCTAATAACTGGTAGTGCCACCCTTGGTGGCAACAACTGCAATCAAGTGCTTGCGATAACTGGCAATGAGTCTTTCACATTGCTGTAGAGCCATTTTGGCCCACTCTTCTTTGCAGAACTGTTTTAATTTAGCCGCATTGGAAGGTTTTCCAGCATGAACGGCCTGTGTAAGGTCATGATACAGCATCTCAATTTGATTTAAGTCTGGGCTTTGACTAGGCCACTCCAAAACCTACATTTTGCTTTGTTTGAACTATTTGGAGGTGGACTTGCAGTTGTGTTTTAGATCATTGTCCTGCTGCATAACCCAAGTGCACTTGAGATGGAGGTCACGAACTGATGGCCGGACATTCTCCTTTAGGGTTTTCTGGTAGAGCTCAGAATTCATGGTTCCATCAATTATGGTAAATTGTCCAGGTCCTGAAGCTGCAAAGAAGCCCCAGACCATCACGCTGCCACCACCATGTCTGACTGTTGCAGGGGCGTAACTAGAAATAGCAGGGCCCCATAGCAAAATGTTGTATGGGGCCCCCCTGCAAACAGCCCCCCCCCACAGCTGCCCTAGTTTCAATGCAGCCTGACCTGTGCCACATATAGCGTGACCTGTGCACAATGCAGCATGACCTTTGCCCAATGCAGCATGGCCTGTGCCCCATACAGCGTGACCTGTGCCCAATGCAGCGTGACCTGTGCACAATGCAGCGTGACCTGTGCCCAATGCAGCGTGACCTGTGCCCAATGCAGCGTGACCTGTGCCCCATACAGCATGACCTGTGCCCCATACAGCATGACCTGTGCCCCATACAGCGTGACCTGTGCCCCATACAGCGTGACCTGTGCCCAATGCAGCATGACCTGTGCCCAATGCAGCATGACCTGTGCCCAATGCAGCGTGACCTTTTCCCCCATACAGCGTGACCTGTGCCCAATGCAGCGTGACCTGTGCCCCATACAGCGTGACCTGTGCTCCATACAAGACCTGTGCCCAATGCAGTGTGACCTGTGCCCAATGCAGCGTGACCTGTGCCCCATACAGCGTGACCTGTGCCCCATACAGCGTGACCTGTGCCCCATACAGCATGACCTGTGCCCCATGCAGCGTGACCTGTGCCCCATACAGCATGACCTGTGCCCCATACAGTGTGACCTGTGCCCCATACAGCATGACCTGTGCCCCATGCAGTGTGACCTGTGCCCAATGCAGTGTGACCTGTGCCCAATGCAGCGTGACCTGTGCCCAATACAGCATTGCCTGTTCCCAATACAGCCTGGTCTGCCTGTGCCCCATACAGCCTCACCTGTGCAGAGGAAGAGGCAAGATACCCAGATCAGCATTGAGCGGGATTGCCCACTGTAATAGCTTTCATTTGAATTTCCTGTCTTCCCGGGGCTCATCGTCACATAGCCCACCCTCTTGGCCTGACACCTTTGATGACGTTACACGTCCCACATTTGATTGGCGTTCTGTCTATCAAAGGTGCCGGGCCAAGAGGTGGAGCTATGTGACGTGAGCCCCGGGAACACTAATGAAAAGCTATTACATCGGGCAATTCAGCTCTCTGCTGATCCGGGTGGCTTGCCTCTTCCTCTGCACAAGTGAGGCTGTATGGGGCACAGGCAGACCAGGCTGTATTAGGCACAGGCAATGCTGTATTGGGCACAGGTCATGCTGCATTGGGCACAGGTCACAGCTTGCCTCTTCCTCTCCTCTCTCTTCCCCTGGCTGGGAGACTGTGCCGGCGGTGCTCTCATCCTCACTGGGCCCCACTTGGCTGCGGGCCCCATAGCGCCCGCATGGGTCGCTATGGTGGTAGTTACACCCCTGGACTGTTGGTATGATGTTCTTGTTATGAAATGCTGTATTAGAGAGGGGGAGTATAGTGGCACTTGGAGAGAGACGGATGGGTGGGAAACAAAACTATAGGTAAAGGTGATTGTAGTAAAATCCAGTGGTTGGGGGTAGCTTAGACCCTGGAAAGTTCAGTTCCGGCTTGAATAGGTTAGGAACAAGTTCAATGGGTTGAAGATGTATATAGCGCTCTAGAGGTGCAGCCAGCTGAGAAAGAGGAAGCAGCTCTGTAGATATATAATGTTTAGAACACCGGCACTCATCTGAGTGCAGTATATTAAAATGATTAATGATGAATTTATTAAGATAAAAGATTAAAATAAGAATTAACTCACAGGGTAAGGGTTAAAATGGCTTATCACAAGGGGAGGCTCGCTGTGTAGTCCTGATCCAGATAGCTGGCAGTGTGGGGTGCTGCTGCTGTCTCGCTAGCTGCAGAGGTTTCCAAGGCTCCGAGTCAAGCTGGCAGTCGTCTCCCCTTTGGCTGTGATGTCACTGGATGTGGGGCACAGGGCCAGCAGGTTCGGAGCATGCGTTCTCCTTCTTCAGGCTGTGATCTCAGAAGGAGCACGCATGCTCCGAACACGCGCCTGCTGGCCCTGTGCCCCACATCCAGTGACAGCACAGCCAAAGGTGAGACGACTGCCAGCTTGACTCGGAGCCTTCACTGGAGTTCCAAAGCTTTAGAAATGGCTTTGGAACCCTTGCTGGACCGATATATGTACATTACTTTGTTTCTAATCTGTTCTTGAATTTTTTTAGATTGTGGCATGATGCGTGGCTTTTTGTGCTCTGTTAGCGTGATTTACTTTGTCAGACAGCTTCTATTTATTAGGGGTGCGCATCTTCACTGGCCTCACGATTTGATTTGATTACGATTATCAGGTCCACGATTCACGATGCATCACGTTTACTGCATTTTTTAAAAATTTTATCTGTTCTGAAAAAAAGACAACACTCCTTGCATATAGCAAAGTGTAAACACAGCAGACAACTTAAAGAGGAGCTCCAGACTGCCCCCAAATGACTACAGAAGATGGTCAGAGACTGCAGACATAATACAGGAGATGGTCAGAGACTGCAGACATAATACAGGAGATGGTCAGAGACTGCAGACATAGTACAGGAGATGATCAGAGACTGCAGACATAGTACAGTAGATGATCAAAGACTGCAGACATAGTACAGGAGATGATCAGAGACTGCAGACATAGTACAGGAGATGATCAGAGACTGCAGACATGGTACAGGAGATGGTCAGAGACTGCAGACATAGTACAGGAGATGGTCAGAGACTGCAGACATAATACAGGAGATGGTCAGAGACTGCAGACATGGTACAGGAGATGGTCAGAGACTGCAGACATAGTACAGGAGATGATCAGAGACTGCAGACATAGTACAAGAGATGATCAGAGACTGCAGACATAGTACACGAGATGATCAGAGACTGCAGACATAGTACAGGAGATGGTCAGAGACTGCAGACATGGTACAGGAGATGATCAGAGACTGCAGACATAGTACACGAGATGATCAGAGACTGCAGACATGGTACAGGAGATGATCAGAGACTGGAGACATAGTACAGGAGATGGTCAGAGACTGCAGACATGGTACAGGAGATGGTCAGAGACTGCAGACATGGTACAGGAGATGGTCAGAGACTGCAGACATGGTACAGGAGATGGTCAGAGACTGCAGACATGGTACAGCAGATGGTCAGAGACTGCAGACCTGCTGGACGTGGTAAGGGAGGTGCCAGACTGTCCTATCCAAGATGAATAATACCCCGCCGCCCTCACCACTAACCTGTCCCATATAATACTATTACCATAGCGCTCCCCTGCCCAGTGTCACCACGGACCAATTCCCATCCTTCTTGACCAGCATCCACACAGTCCTCTGCTCTTCCCCCACCTCTACACAGTGAACATGCAGATAGGGCAATAAAACTAAAAATTGTGTGCAGTGCTTTGTGGTGATTATAAATGCACAAAAAAAGTCTTACTTATTCAAAGTAATTCCAGTGCTGAGTGTTCTCTGCTGTATTCAAATCATTCACCAGAAATCAGGAATGACACAGCAGAGAACACTCAGCACTGGAATTACTTTGAATAAGTAAAACTTTTTTTGTGCATTTATAATCACCACAAAGCACTGCACACAATTTTTTGTTTTATTGCCCTATCTGCATGTTCACTGTGTAGAGGTGGGGGAAGAGCCAAGGTGTCCTCCATGCGGCCCCCTTACCTGGCTTGATATGCCGCAGCTCCACTCTCTTCCTCGTCTCTGTCACACCTGCTTGACATGCCGCGGCTCCACTCTCCTCCTCGGAGCTCCGTGCTCCACAAGCCGGCCGCCGCCACTCTTAGCAGCAGCAGCTCCAGCCACCGGCACTCCATGTCCCGGTGAACATGCACACAGCGTCGCTCCTCACAGGGCAGCAGGGGGATGACATCAGTCAGGGGCAGCAAGCAGGAAAAGCCGGCGTGGCTTACTCCCGCGGCTCTTTGGCGGCTTCCGGCTCCGTTCCATTGTGGAGGCGGGGCATAATGCGGCGCGAGGATGACGTCATCCTCAATCGATGCCTTAAAGCTATAGCATCGATGCCACATCGTGGACGGTCGGATGCCGATGCATCGATTCAGCGATTAATTTCAACAGCCCTACTATTTATGTGATTTCTTGATTCAACGGGTCTGGCAGTAATCAGGCCTGGGTGTAGCAAGTGAAATTTAACTCAGATTTCCAAAAAATTGTGGTTAAAGTGGTGTTCCGTCCAAGAAAAAAAAAATAATTAAAAGCCAGCAGCTACACATACTGCAGCTGCTGGCTTTTAACAATAGGACACTTACCTGTCCTGGAGTCCAGTGATGTCGGCACCGCAGCTGATGTTTCCATTAGCTGTCAGGTGCTGCCACCACCATTGCGGATAAGGGTACCCGGCAGTGTAGCCTTACTGCTGCACGCTGGGGACCTTACTGCGCATGCCCCGCTCCTCTCTCCTACTGGCCTGGCAACAGGGAGAGGAGGAGGAAGGAGGAGGGATCCCTGCGGTGATGTCACGGGCCAGCGGCCCAGAGTCCCGGAAGTGGGAACAGGATACCTGTCAAAGAAAGGTGCCAATTGTGGCACCGGAGGGGGAGAGGAGACAAATGAGCCGAAGTTCCACTTTTGGGTAGAACTCCGCTTTAATCATAGTTCATTCATAATTCAGCATGGGAGGGGGCAATTACTTTTTCACATAGGGCCAGGCAGGTTTGAACAGATTTTTTCCCTTAATAAATGAAAAAATAATTTAAAAACTGCATCTTGAATTTACTCAGGTTATCTTTGGGTAATATTAAAATTTGAATCATTCAAGTGTGAGAAATATGCAAAAAAAGAAAAAATCAGGAAGGGGGCAAATACTTTTTCACACAACTGTATATATACAGTGGCCAGTAGGGAGGTGGTTCAACACGGTATGGATAAGGCTCCAATAATACTGCACTCAGTATGGATATGTGTTTAACTGTATCAGCCCTATTGTCAGTAAGGAGACCTAGTTTACTACTGCTTTAAAGTAGAATTCTGGTGTATACCTAGCTAATCATAAACCCTTCAATACTGGGCACTCTTACCCCCCTTCCTGCCCAGGCCAATTTGCAGCTTTCAGCGCTTTCACACTTTGAATGACAATTGTACGGTCATGCAACACTGTACCCATATGACATTTTTATCATTTTGTTCACACAAATAGAGCTTTGTTTTGCCAGTATTTGCTCACCACTGGGTTTTTTATTTTTTGCTAAATAACTAAAAAAAATATGAAAATGTTGAAAAAAAAATGTGTTTTTCTTTGTTTCTGTTATAATAAAAAATAAATAATCGTTCTTCATAAATTTAGCCCAAAATGTATTCTGCTACATTTCTTTGGTGGAAATAACCCAAATCAGTGTATATTATTTAGTCTGTAGGAAAGTTATAGAGTCCACAAACTATGGGATATACTGTATCAGCAAATTGATCAATCCTGATGTACTGACGGCCTATCTTATTTCTTGAGACCCAAAACTGTCAGGACAGTACAAATATCCCCCAAATGAGCCCATTTTGTAAAGTAGACAGTCCAAGGTATTTAGTAAGAGGCATGGTGAGTTTTTTGAAGTTGTCATTTTTTTGGCATCATTTTTTGGAAAACAATTCAGATGGGACATGGGAGCCTATGAGTGACATCACCACTCCCTGGCATTACTAGCCATTGTCAGAACATTTTCTCCTCTTCCCTGCAGCCAGGTAAGTATATAAATCTTTCTTCCACAGAGTGGTTAGTATAGGTTTTAGGAGGGTGTGGGAGTAGTTTTAAGATTAGTTAGTGATAGCCTAGAATTCTACTTTAAATCCGAATTTAGGGTTCACAAACATGTGGGATTGGGTTAATGCTATGCCCTCTTGTAGAACCACGCCCAATTTAAAAGAATGCTCCACCCATAATTAAAGTACATTCTTCGCCTACAACAGCTTGCTTGATGCACAGCAAAAGTGTCTCTAAATATTTTTTTGAAATGTTGGCAACTATGCATGCCTAAAGGCTTCCTGTTGAATAGGAGTAAAAAATCCCTGCTGCTTTTCTTGAGTGTGGGGTGAAGATGGGGACAATGTGCAGGCCGTCCCCCCAGAAAGGATGGTGTACGTCTTTTCCGAGCAGAGGCCAGCTCCCAATGAGCCTCCCCCAGCTCTCCCCTGCAGCCCCCAGTCGGCCAGTTGGGGAACCTGGAGTGAGTGCAGCAGGCTCTGTCCAGCCTGACCCGTGAGCAGAGAGTACCTGGAGCGGAGTTTCAGCCTGGGATGGGGGTTGGAAGGCGGCAGGGAAGAGGGAGAGTGGGGCCGAGTCGCTGCATCATGGGCCTTTGGGTTGTACTTGTCCCCTGGGCCAAAAGTTGCCAGCCAGCCCCTGCTTATCATCACCCCCAGGCCCATCCTCATATGTCTAAGTAACCGGTGTGATGATAAAAATACATAAAACTGATAAAACAGATAAAACTCCATGAAGCCAATAGGGAAGTCCTAGCAATGCCCACCATGAAATGTCCTTGGGGCCCCTTGCTGATTTTATGAAGCTATACACCACATAATACATTGTGTATGCATTATTACAGACCAAATGATGATGATGATACAATATTACCACTGAATAGAATGCACTGGATGGAGACCACACCCAGTAAATGGATATGTTATGGACAATGATGACCAGCTTCTTTCAACCACCTTCTGGGCCCCAGATGTCTCATCTCACTCCTGGGTTCTGTGTTTTCCAAGTGTTCTTCTTCCAGCTCTCTGCATTCCATGCTGCTGGGGCCAGGCATTGTCCAAGTCCAGCAGGACCCACCTCCATTGAAGGGCACATGCGTGGAAAGCAAACTCCTTCCTTTGGAATGCTTAGGGTAGAAGGAGATGGGAAGGATTTATATTATATCCTTCGATGACCTGTGTGTGAAAAATAAGGGGCTACTTGATCTCTCAAATGGGGGGGTTAAGGTAGGAGGAGGAGCTAACTTCTGAGTGGCGGGGATCATCTTCCTTATGAAAGTGCTCCACCCAAAAATGTGACTTTGAATATACTGAGTTTATATTTTATATGCTGCAGCTTCTATTTTGATTTGATATATTTTATATATCAAAATAATATATAACATTACCTGCCCCCTATCCACATTTCCGAGAGACGAGCAGTCCTTGGAGGAGATAGGGGACGGGTAATCAAGCCTTGCACAGTGAGCGATCCTGTGCCTCCCGCTGTATGGAGGAGCACTGTTATGACAAGAAGGGGAAGATTCACAGCAGAGCCCCCATCTCCTCTCTTCTCTTCTAGTTCATGACTGTAAGATTGGAGGGGGGGTGGCTTGTGTAGGAGGGGTGATAGGGGGCTGTTTGTGCTGAGAAGGGTAATGGGGGGGTAATTTGTGCTAGGAGTAATGGGGAGTATGTGTTATGATGCACAATTGAGATTTGTTCTAGGAGGGGGGAATAGGGGGGAGGATATGTGCTAGGAGAGGGATTTGGGTGGGGGTGTGGATTTGTGCTAGGAAGGGTAATTTGGAGGGAGAACTTCGGGGCGAGGATGTGTACTAGGAAGAGGGATTTGGTTGAGAAGATTTGTGCTGGGAGGGTGGATTGGGGGGGTTGTACTAGGAGGGGGGATTTGGGGGAGAGGATTTATGCTGGGAGGGGAGATTGAGAGGGAGGGAGAATTTACTCTAGGAGGGGGATCGGGGGGATTTGTTCGAGGGAATTTGTGCTAGAAGGGGGAATTTGGGGTAAAGGATTTAGGCTGGGAGGGGGGATTGGGGGGAGAGGATTTATGCTGGGAGGGAGGATTGGGGGGTGGATTTGTACTAAGAGGGGGGATTTAGGGCAGAGGATTTATGCTGGGAGGGGGGATCTGGGGGGAGAATCTATACTAGGAGTGTGGATTTGGGGGAGAGGATTTGTGCATGGAGGGGGATCTGGGGGAGATTTAGGGGAGAAAATTTACACTTGGGGGGGATTTATGCTAGCAAACTGCGCAGATTTCACTTGCATAGACATGAGTCCACATCAGTTTTCATGCACATTTCAGTGAGTTTTTATTCACGTTGACATCAATTTTCATGTGCGTCAGTTATGTGCCCTGTTCACACCACCATGTTGATGTCATTTCAGTCTTTTCCATGCAGGAAACTGTGTGCATGTTGCAGATTACTGTGCAGAAAAAACTCCTCACATGATACCAGTGTTGTGGCATGAACAAGGCACAAAGAGAAACATATTTTTTGTGCCCTTGACATGATGCATGAACATCTGGGGGGAGGCGCAGTTTCTTACCTTCCCCTTGAGTGCAAGAGGACCTTGTCCTGGCACTGAGCGCACTGCACACAAGGCACTCAACTTCTCCTCTAGCACATAGCTGGGATCGGATTCCCTTACAGACACAGCCTCAATCTGCACAATGTCTTGCTGGCTGTTATGTTGCAGTTCTGACCTGTGAATTTCCCTGTTTAGATTGGCAGCTGCAGGAGCCAGCTAAACACTGTTCTAAACACTGTTCTCTACACACTGATCTCTTGAGTGCCCTGCCAGCAGTGACCCTGTCCTTTTCAATGCTGACCACTTTCTTCTGCCCTGCTCACCCCTGTACCCTGCCCTGCTCATCCCTGTACCCTGCCCTGCTCATCCCTGTACCCTGCACATCCCTGTACCCTGCCCTGCTCACCCCTGTACCATTCCCTGCTCATCCCTCTACCCTGCCCTGCTCACCCCTGTACCCAGCCCTGCTCACCCCTGTACTCTGCTCTGCTCACCCCTGTACCCTGCTCTGCTCACCCCTGTACCCTGCCCTGCTCACCCCTGTACCCTGCTCTGCTCACCCCTGTACCCTGCCCTGCTCATCCCTGTACCCTGCCCTGCTCATCCCTGTACCCAGCCCTGCTCACCCCTGTACCCTGCCCTGCTCACCCCTGTACCCTGCTCTGCTCACCCCTGTACCCTGCCCTGCTCATCCCTGTACCCAGCCCTGCTCACCCCTGTACCCTGCCTTGCTAATCCCTGTACCCTGCCCTGCTCACCCCTGTACCCTGCCCTGCTCACCCCTGTACCCTGTGTTGCTGACCACTACCCTTCTACCTGCTGACCCCATCTTCTGCCATGTTAACCTCTAAAGACTGCCTTAATATCCCACTGTACACTGCCCTACAAACGAATGGCCTCTGTATACTGCGCTACAAACTAATGACTTCTGCACACTGCCCTACAAACGAATGACCTTTGTATACTGCCCTACAAACTATTGACCTATGTACACTGCCCTAAAAACCACCGATCCTATCCTCTGCCTTGCTAAGCCCCTGCACTCTACCCTACTGACTCTTATATACTTCCCTGCTGACCTTTTATCTTCTGCCCCCTGACATATTTTACTACACCCCCAAATCAGACAGGCTAGATCCAGCCCTGACTCCCAATTAGAAGCATCTACTCATTGACATGAATTCAATGCACTCTGATGATCTGCCTTGTACTTTGCTTCTATTGTAGTTGAAGAAAAATTTCATCAGCAAACATCAGTACAGGAAAGGCATGTTCCCTTATTTAAAACCACAGAGACATTTCCGGCTTGTTCTGAGATTCCGGAATGATCCAGGAAGGTGGGGGCCCGTGTGCCACGCCTGCAGCTGTATGTTACAGGACAGAGGTCTCTGGTAATCAGATCATTCCACGGTAGGAGCCTTTCATACTTCTACCTGACACAACTTGTCCTCAAAGTTTCCCTTTCACCTTTTTTGCCCTTAATGTAAACATTACTGCAGTTAAAATACGGAGCCGGGACGAAGGGAAAGCAGAAGAGGACGCCATTTTGGGCTTTTCAACAAGAACGGTGTGCAAAAATGGCAGAAGATGCAACCGATGCTGCTAAACTCTATAACAGCTCATGGAGGGGGGAGGAAGTCACAGTTTGATCTTTTGGAGTAAAAACTACGACTTTTACAGGCCTCCAGCATCTTTTCTTTGTATGCCTCTAAACTCAGTTCAGTGTTAGCCTATGTGGCCGTGCACTTTGGGTGTTTAGATACATATTTTAACAGCAACATTTAAAGGCATAAAAGATACTGCAAGCTGCATATGGAGAGGTGCTTATGAGTGTAACTTACACCTTAATGCACCTAAGCCTGTATAGACATGCATGAACGTACGCTTATGTCCAGAAATGTATTCTAGTGCCTAGAATACATGAATGTTCTAGCCAATAGAATGAGGTTTATGCTCAATGCTTCTAAACCAGTGGTTCTCAACTCCTCTCCTCAGGACCCACTAACAGGCCAGATTTTAAATATTACCTTGGGGAGATGCAGACTAGAATACTGCAATCACTGAGCAGCAAATTATATCACCTGGGATGTATTTCAGTTATCTTGCAAACGTGGCCTGTTAGTGGGTCCTGAGGACAGGAATTGATAACCACTGTTCTTAACGCTATACGCCTGTAAATACCCATAAATGTACATAAACACAAGGGAAAAATGTGAGATTAGAGGCATTTCCTTCAACTATAGTAGACCCTTATCCTAGATTAAGGTCTGATATAGATGTTAATAGGGAACCCCTCAGAAAAAAAAAAAGAATGGAGTTTCCCCTAAAAATACATACCAGACCTTAATCCTTGATATGGGTGTGGAGTGGATGTCAAGATGGATCCCACAGAAAAAGGTAATGGCATGGGGTCACCCCAAAAATCCATACCAGACCTTTTGAGTCTGGTAGAGATTTTAAGGTTGAACCCCAAGCACAAAAAAAAACAGCGTGGGGTTTCCCCTAAAAATACATAACAGACCCTTATCCTTGATAAGGGTCGAGTGTGGATGTTAAGGTGAACCCCACACTAAAAAAACTAAATAAAATGCAATGGACACTTTGATTGTGATATGGATTTTAAGGTGGAACCCCATGCAAAAAAACAAGTGAAAAAAGAGTGAGATCCCCGCAAAATCCATAATTAGTCGAGCATGCAGCCTGGCAGGCCAGGAAAAGGGGGAGATGAATATTCAGCCCCACTCCTGAAGCATACCAGGCTACATGTCCCCAACATGGGAGGATACCTTGCCAGGGAAGACAAGAGCCTTTTCCCTACAACCTGGCCTGGTGGTTATGAGGGTCTGCAAGCAGGGGCTTATCTGAATCTGGAACCCCATTTTAAAAATAAACGGGACCCCAGATACTGGCCTCACCCCCTAGAGGAATGAGTAAGGGGTACATAGTACTCATTGACTGAGGTAGAGAGACAAGCAGATGACGTCACAATCTCCACCTCAGCCAATTCATTAATAGAATACCAAGCTTTTTGTGAATAGCTGAGCAATGCTCAGCCCAACTTTATTTTATGAGAATGAGATGGGAAGTCCTCATCTCACTGCTGGAGCACAGCTCTGTATACTGTATGAAGCTGAGGCTATATACAGCTAATACAGCATGTCCAGTAGGTGCACCTGTTAAGTGCTGTAAATACAGTGCCTTGAAAAAGTATTCATACCCCTTGAAATGTTCCACGTTTTGTCATGTTACAACCAAAAATGTAAATGTATTTTATTGGGATTGTATGTGATAGACCAACACAAAGTGGCACATAATTATGAAGTGGAAGGAAAATGATTAATGATTTTCCACATTTTTTACAAAGAAAATCTGAAAAGTGTGGCGTGCATTTGTATTCAGTCCCCTTTACTCTGACACCCCTAACTTAAATCTAGTGAAACCAATTGCCTGTGTGAAATTTAATCTCAGTATAAATACAGCTTTACTATGCAGCCCTTGGAGGTTTGTTAGAGAACCTTAGTGATCAAACAGCATCATGAAGGTCAAGGAACACACCAGACAGGTCAGGGATAAAGTTGTGGAGAAGTTTAAAGCAAGGTTAGGTTATAAAACAATATCCCAAGCTTTGAACATTTCACGGAGCACTGTTCAATCCACCACCTGAAAATGGAAAGAGTATGGCACAACTGGAAACCTACCAAGACATGTCCGTCCACCTAAACTGACAGGCCGGGCAAGGAGAGCATTCATCAGAGAAGCAGGCACGTGGTCCATGGTAACTCTGGAGGAGCTGCAGAGATCCACAGCTCAGGTGGGAGAATCTGTCCACAGGACAACTATTATGGGGCGTACACACGGTCGGACTTTCTAGAAAGCTAGGTCCGACGTACTTTCTGCCAGACTTCCGGCGGACTACCACCGGACTTTCTGCATGGCCGGTGTCTTGTCGAATACAGTCCCCTATCCAAAAGTGTCTGCCCTGTACTGCGCAGGCGCAGTACGGAGGACAAACGAGACGCCGAAAGTCTCCGAAGTTCAACAGCTGATCGTCAGCTGTACACGGCGCCTGCGCATTTATTCTTACCCTATGTCCAGGATAATTCCCTACTATCCAAGTGGACATAGAGTTAGAATAAATAGTTGCCAAGCGCAGCAAGGCCGTGCCCGAAGCGTGGCGAGCGAAGCGAGCCCGCGAGGGGCCCTCTTACACAGCCATCGCTAACAAGTGCCCGAGCGCCGTGTACAGCTGATGGTCAGCTGATCAACTTCTGACATTTTCGGCATCTCCTGCTCCTCCGTACTGCGCAGTACGGGGCGGACACTATCTGATAGGAGGACACTATATGTCAGAACACCGGACTTGCCTAAACGTCACAGTCCCAGCATGCCCAGGGACTGTGACATCATATGGGGGCGGGGTCTCCGCCTATATAAGTCACAACGGAGCCCTCAGAGACCAGTCCAGCCGGAGAGAGCGTCGTGTCAACATCTGGGGAAGAGAAGAGAAGAAGCCCAGAAGTCCGGACCTCCGCTGGCAATAGAGCTACCTGAAGACAGCGGAGGGGCCGGCCGAAGAACTGGAACACCAGGAGAAGAGGCCGGAGAGAGCGGAGAAGAACCAACCGGACGCTGGGAGAAGATGAACCGGAGGGACCCCCGAAGACGGAAGAAGACCCCCCCCGGAGCTGTTTAATAAATTATTTTAAAAACCTGTGTTGTGTTTTATTATTGACACTTTTTCCCTAGGTGAATGGGTAGGGGTACCATGTACCCCATACTCATTCACATAGGGTGGGGGGGCCGGGATCTGGGGGCCCTCTTATTATAGGGGGCTCCCGGATTTCGATAAGCCTCCCGCCCGCAGACCCCGACAACCAACGGCCAGGGTTGTCGGGAAGAGGCCCTTGTCCTCATCAACATGGGGACAAGGTGCTTTGTGGTGGGGGGCACCGCAAGGCGCCCCCTCCCCCAAAGCACCCCCCCATGTTGAGGGCATGCGGCCTGGTACGGTTCTGGAGGGGGGGCGCTCGCTCGTCCCCACCCCCTTTCCTGACCGGCCGGGCTGCATGCTCGGATCGGGGTCTGGTATGGATTTTGGGGGGACCCCCACGCCGGTTTTTTGGCGTAGGGGGTTCCCCTTTAAGTTCCATACCAGACCTAAGGGCCTGGGATGCCCCCCGCGCTCGCCGCAATGGGAAAATTTGTTTTTCCTTTTGCAGCGAGCGCGAGATGCAATAACCTGCTCCTCCGTCGTATCTGGTCCGTCAGACCAGCATACAGACGAACAGGCTTTCAGTCCGGCGGAGTTACGATGTAAAGATTTGAAGCAAGTTTCAAATCTAAAGTACGTCGGATTTCCGACCGAAACGGTCCGTCGGAAGTCCGATGGAGACCACACACGGTCGGATTGTCCACCGGACTTAGTCAGGTGAAAAGTCCGACCGTGTGTACGCCCCATTAGTCGTGCACTCCACAAATCTGTCCTTTATGGAAGAGTGCCGAGAAGAAAGCCATAAAATGTCCTGTTTGCAGTTTGCGAGAAGCCATGTGGGGGACACAGAAAACATGTGGAAGAAGGTGCTCTGGTCAAATGAGACCAAAATTAAACTTTTTGGCCTAAAAGCAAAACGCTATATGTGACGGAAAACTATCACTGCACATCTCCCAAAACACACGCTTTTCTTCAGCAGGGATAGGAAACCCATCAGAGTTTATGGGAAGATGGATGGAGCCAAATACAGGGCAATCTTAGAAGAAAACCTGTTAAGAGTCTGCAAAAAACTTGAGATTGGGGTGGGAGGTTAACCCTCCAGCAGGACAATGGCCTTGAACATACAGCCAGAGCTACAATGGAATGGTTTAGATCAAAGCATATTCATGTGTTATGCCCCGTACACACGGTCGGATTTTAAGATGGAAAATGTGTGATAGGACCTTGTTGTCGGAAATTCCGACCGTGTGTAGGCTCCATCACACATTTTCCGACACACAAAGTTTGAGAGCAGGCTATAAAATTTTCCGACAACAAAATCCGTTGTCGGAAATTCCGATCGTGTGTACACAAATCCGACGGACAAAGTGCCACGCATGCTCAGAATAAATAAAGAGATGAAAGCTTTTGGCCACTGCCCCGTTTATAGTCCTGACGTATGTGTTTTACGTCACCGCGTTCAGACAACTTTGTGTGACCGTGTGTATGCAAGACAAGTTTGAGCCAACATCCATCAGAAAAAATCCTAGGATTTTGTTGTCGGAATGTCCGAACAAAGTCCGACCGTGTGTACGGGGCATTAGAATGGTCCAGTCAAAGTCCAGACCTAAATCCAATTGAGAATCTGTGGCAAGACTTGAAAATTGCTGTTCACAGACGCTCTCCATCCAATCTGACAGAGCTTGAGCTATTTTGTAAAGAAGAATGGGCAAAGCTGTCACTCTCTAGATGTGCAAAGCTGGTAGCATAGGTGTGCGCAGATCATGGCATTAGGGTGTGCACCCAAAGCTCAAACACACACACATATATATATATATATAAAATCAGTAGAGCAGTGGACGGTGTAGGGATGAGATTGATGTCAGTAGTTCATTTTTATTATTTTTTTATCATAATTTTTTTTACCAATTTTTCTATTTTTTACAATTTTATTTAATAATATGTTTTTATTATTATTATTATTTTTATATATACAATTTTTTAGGAGCTCCATTGGGGGGCTTTGGTTTGATATCAGAGGTCTAAACAGACCCCTGATATCTGATATCAGAGATTTCCCAGTCCCTTCTTCTGCAGCCAAACGGCAGGGGGAATCTGTGCAGTACAGCATGATTAGGGTGTGCCCAGGCACACCTGGCATACCCTGTGCACACGCCTATGGCTGGTAGAGACATCCCCAAAAAGAATGATTTTATGCTCAAATTTTTCTAAACGGCATACACCTGTAAACGCCAATAAAATCGCATACATGTAAGTGAAAATGTAAGATTAGAGGCATTTTTGTCTGCCAACTTCTGCCAGAATATATTCAGTGCATAAATTCATATGCCTGTGTGCATGAAGCTTTTTGCTGGTAAATTGCCAGGAAATGACAGCACCCGGTTGTCTCATTCTGTTAGTAAACACAGTGACTGGTCAGTCCCTTCATCTATATTAGACCCTTATCCTAGATGAGGGTCTGATATAGATGGTAAAAGGAGACCCCATGCTAAAAAAGAAAAACAAAAAAGGTTCCCTGTTAAAATACATACCAGACCTTTATCTTTGTCCGATGTTGATGTCAAGGTGGACCCCACAAAAAAAATTATTAGAAATAAAATTTTAGAAATGGTCACTGCCAGCCCCTCTATTATAGCCAGGCATACCACACTTTATAAGTATTTTATTAAAATGAGGCATGTAAATACTGTTTTAGAGCTATCTTCAGGCCGGTCACGTGAATCATGGCCGGTCTCCAGGGCTACTGCAGGAAGGACTGAGTGCCCATGTGACCTCCCTGGCTAACTTCGTGAGTCATGTAACCGGCTTGAAGATAGCTCCAAAAAGTTATTTACATGCCTCGTTTTAATAAAACACTTATACAGGTGTGGTATGCCTGGCTATAATAGAGGGGCTGCCAGTGATTTACACTTTTGGGTTAACAACCACTTTAAGGAGGAGCCCCATGCAAAAAAATAAGTAAAAAAGCAACAGGTACCCTCCAAAGCATGCAGCCTGGCTGTCCAGGAAAAGGGGTAAAACAAACATGCAGTCCCCCTCCTGAACCATGCCAGGCCCCATGCTAACAGCATGGGTGAGTACCTTGCCAGGGAGGACCCTCTGAAAGGCATCTCGACTCCTGTTGATGAGTACAAAGGCCTATTCCCAACAACCATGGTCTGTGGTTGTACCCCACTTTAAAAATAATGGGGTCCCAGATACTTGCCCCACCTCCTATGTGAATGAGTATGGAGTATATAGTACTCCTTGGCTGAGGTGAAGACATCATGATCTCCACCTCAGCCAGTTAATTTAAAGAATACCAAAAGAGACAAGAAACCTCAGAAAGGAAGCCATACATTGGGCATGTTAGGCAAAGACCAAATTCCCCCTAGAGTTCATTCATTCCATTGTAGGTAAATGTGTTGTCATTATTGTCAGACTGTTTGATATTTGTGTTTCTTCTAGGTGATACAAGCTCCGGTCTTCTCCTACCCTGGAGTAATGGGGGCCTCATCCTCACAAGGTATGCCTGCTTATAGCAACTATTTTCTCCAATGTATTCCTCCATATTTCATCTCCAAACATAAAGGAAGCTATAAAACCTGACGGTTGTAACAGGATGAGTAATCAGATACATGAAGAGACAGAGGGTAAGGCCGCATGCACATTGGGTGTTTAGCAACGATGCGTGAGGCCTAAATGTACCTTGCAATTTGTGAAAAGTAAGAATGCCTTAATGCAAAACAGGGCCAGGGTGGTAAGCAGCATGCATACACTGCAGCATTATAATTTAGATAAAATTGATCATAAAAGCTTCACAAACATGGGCTCTTCACAGCCATGTCTCTATCATGCAATCAGGGTAACATGTGGCTATGTTGCAAAGTCTCTATAACCACAGAGAGTCTAGCTGAGAATCACTACTTGAGTAAAACAGGAGAGAACACAAACCTCTAATTGCACATATCCTTATAAACAGCATCCTTCACAGTAAAGTACAAAGTCGTTCTGGTGACACAGGTGAACAGCTGGAGGAAACTCAAGAACCAAGGACAGGGGGAGGGGTCAACCCACTTGACCATTGGGCACTTAAACCCCCTTCCTAACCAGACCAATTTTCAGCTTTCGGTGCTCTCACACTTTGAATGACAATTACTCAGTCATGCAAAACTGTACCCATTTGAAATGTTTGTATTTTTTTAACACAAATAGAGCTTTCTTTTAGTGGTATTTAATCACCACTGGGTGTTTTATTTTTTGCGCTATAAATCAAAAAAGACTGAAAATTCTGTAAAAAAAAAAAAAAAACATTTTTGTTTCTGTTAACATTTATTGCAGAGTATTGGTGAGTATTGCAGAGTATTGGCAGAGTATTGCAGAGTATTGGCAGAGTATTGCAGAGTATTGCAGAGTATGGCAGAGTATGGCAGAGTATTGGCAGAGTATTGGCAGAGTATTGCATAATATTGTAGTGTATTGCATAGTACTGGCAGAGTATGCAGAGCAGCCCTCAAAAAATTGCACTCCCCTGCTCGGATTTTGCGAGTGCCTTTTCAGGGCTGGCGAGGAAGGGCTGCCTGGAGTGTGGGGGGGTGAGCACCGCCAGCAGCCTAGGTGGAAGGGGAGTCCTTTTCCCAGCGAGCATGCATGGTTGAGAGAGAGAGAGCAGCCTGGATGTGCAGAGCGCAGTGCGAGGAACAGCGATATTAGGTTTAATTTCACATTGCAGTCTTCGCCACCCCTCGTTGTCAGATACAGCCTACTCCTAGTCCCAGGACTTTCATAGACAGATTACACGTCCAATCCCAGGATGGGTGATCTGTCAATCAAAGTTCCCTGGACAGGGGGCGGGGCTGTATATGATGTTGAGCCACGGGAACACAGAAATTGAAATGAAAGCTAATATTGCTGTGCTCCCTGCACTGCGCTCTGAATATCTGGGCCTCTCTACTGTTCCTCTCCTCCCCTGCACAGGTAGGCTGCATGGTGGGCACAGGGTGGATGGTGGGCGCAGGCTGCATGGTGGGCATATGCTGCATGGTGGACACAGGCTGCATGGTGCACACAGGCTGCATGGTGCATGGTGGACACAGGCTGCATGGTGGACACAGGCTGCATGGTGCATGGTGGACACAGGCTGCATGGTGCATGGTGCATGGTGGACACAAGCTGCATGGTGGACACAGGTTGCATGGTGCATGGTGGACACAGGCTGCATGGTGGACATAGGCTGCATGGTGGGCATAGGCTGCATGGTTGGAACAGGCTGCATGGTGGGCACAGGCCGGATGGTGGGCACAGGCTGCATGGTGGGCACAGGCTGCATTGGTGGGCACAGGCTGCATTGATGGGCACAGCCTGCATTGGTGGACACAGGCAGCCTGCATTGATGGGCACAGGCAGCTGGCATTGGTGGGCACAGGCAGCCTGAATTGTTGGGCACAGGCAGGCTGCATTGGTGGGCACAGGCAGCTTGCATTGGTGGGCACAGGCAGCTTGCATTGGTGGGCACGGATAAAGTTGTTGTTGTTAATATTTATTTTTATAACTTAATTCTGCATAAAACATTTAAGTGTCATTTAATGAGATAATTTATAAGGGCGTGTTTAGGGGCGGGGTGAGGCGTGTTGTGGGGCGGATTGGCTGGGGCAACTGGTGGCGAGTAACCCTTGAGGCCTGGCTAGTAGCTCAGGACTTGAAATTTTGAGCCCTGTGGCAGAGTATTGCATAGTACTGGCAGAGTATGGGCACTGAGCAGTGCTGTAGGCTGGATCTGTAGTGCCCACAGCACTGCAAATGATCTCTCCCCCTCTCCCTCTCACCTCCCACAATCAGTACAGAGACGGAAGGAAGGAACCGGCATCATGGCAACATGACGACGGTTTGTTTACAAGTGATGCTCCGTCATTTGACGGAGCGATCACGTGGTAAACTGTCGCTATCAGCGGCCACTTACCGTGATCCGTGATGTGCTGGGTCCCCCGGACCCGGCGGTCATGGATGTTCCGGGGTGCGTGCCCCAGGAGGCGCACAGGAGCGCAATTCTGTGAGGACATCCCACGGACGCCCACCCAGAATAAGCCGACCACGCTGTAGCCGTCTTTCGGCTATGGCCCGGTCGGCATGTGGTTAAACAATCGGGAGTTATTTCTCACAGTGGTTTTTTCTTCCAGAGAAGCTGTGTGCTATTGGGCTCTGGCCCAGCTGCCTCCACACTGGTTCTGATAGTGGAGAGCCTCTCACCTGGCTGCAGATCACTTGCTCAGCTATCTCTGCCTCCTCAGGTGTGGTCTCCCTGCTGAGGGGGTGAAGCAGAAACAGTTATCTATACTGGGCATGTTCAAAAACCCAGGGAGTTCTGGGAAAATGAATTAAAGGGGCCTGCATCTGAGCTAAGTAAAAAATGGGCACTCCAATGCACAAGTTATGGTGAAGTGACCCAAAAGCAATCCAACAGCTTTTCATTGGACCATTACAAAGCACAATAAAGTCTTCCTTAAATAGAAGAAATCCCTGTTCCTCACATTCATCACAGATCCGAAGAAAACTTATTTCCCTTCAATAAAAAATAGTGGGCACAGCAGTGAAATTATTCCTTTATGCCCAATTGGCTAAAAGAAAACCCAGAGCCACTGGTGAATAGTACAGATGGAGCCCATTATTATAAAGCCACTTATTATAGAGCAATTTATCCAACTGTCCATCCAGAGCCTCTGGTTTATAGACCGGATACATCCTAAATATAGAGCAATGTATCAAACTGTCCATCCAGAGCCTCTGGTTTATAGACTGGATACATCCTATATAGAGCCATTTATCCAACTGTCCATCCAGAGCCTCTGGTTTATAGACAGGATACATCCTAAATATAGAGCAATGTATCCAACTGTCCATCCAGAGCCTCTGGTTTATAGACTGGATACATCCTTAATATAGAGCCATTTATCCAACTGTCCAACCAGTGCCTCTGGTCCTACTTTACAACATTAAATTCATTCAATAATGACATTTCTAAAGGAAAACATTTAATTTAAACTTGCTTGCAGCTGTAATGTATTGCTGACTCCCAGCAATATACAGTAGATTAAAAACCAGGGGAAAAAATGGCGTAGGACCCCCCAGTCCATATCAGGCCCTTCAGGTCTGGTATGGATATTAACCACTTGCCGACCGGGCCATAGCCTAAAGAAGGCTACAGCGCGGTCGGGTTATCCTGGGTGGATGTCCTGGGTGGACCCGGCGCATCACGGATCACGGTAAACGGCCGCTGATCGCGGCCGTTTACCATGTGATCGCTCCGTCAAATGACGGAGCGATCACATGTAAACAAACCGTCATGTCATGACGCCGGTTCCTCCCTCCCCTCTGTGTACCGATCGGTACAGTGTGAGAGGAGAGGGGGAGGGATCGGATGGCAGCACCGCTGTGGGCTGCATGTGCAGTGCTCACAGCGGTGCTCAGTGACAAATACAGTCACATCCATCCCACCATGCTCAGCCATCCCTGCAATACACCCTGCAATATACCCAGTAATACCCCGCAATACTCTGCAATACCCCGCACTACTCTGCAATACCCCGCAATAGTCTGCAATACCCTGCACTACTCTGCAATACCCCGCAATAGTCTGCAATACCCCGCAATACCCTGCACTACTCTGCAATACCTCGCAATAGTCTGCAATACCCCGCAATAGTCTGCAATACCCCACAATACCCTGCACTACTCTGCAATACCCCACAATACTCTGCAATACCCCGCAATAGTCTGTAATACCCTGCACTACTCTGCAATACCCCACAATACTCTGCAATACCCCGCAATAGTCTGCACTACTCTGCAATACCCCGCAATAGTCTGCAATACCCCGCAATAGTCTGCAATACCCCGCAATACCCTGCACTACTCTGCAATACCCCACAATACTCTGCAATACCCCGCAATACCCTGCACTACTCTGCAATACCCTGCACTACTCTGCAATACCCTGCACTACTCTGCAATACCCCGCAATACTCTGCAATACCCCACAATACTCTGCAATACCCCGCAATATCCTGCACTAATCTGCAATACCCCGCAATAGTCTGCACTACTCTGCAATACCCCGCAATAGTCTGCACTACTCTGCAAAACCCTGCAATAGTCTGCACTACTCTGCAATACCCCGCAATAGTCTGCACTACTCTGCAATACCCCACAATACCCTGCACTACTCTGCAATACCCCCCAATACCCTGCACTGCTCTGCAATACCCCACAATATCCTGCACTACTCTGCAATATCCCGCAATACCCTGCACTACTCTGCAATACCCTGCACTACTCTGCAATACCCCGCAATACCCTGCAATACACCGCACTACTCTGCACTACCCCACAATACCCCACAATACTCCGCAGAACTCTGCAATACCCCGCAATTTTTGACCAGTTCCCGCCCGCCGTCATATGACGTCCTTGACTTTGTGTGGGGATATCTGAATTATGCCTGCAGCTACAGGCATCATTCAGATATCAGCTTTTTCAGCCGGCGATTCCCTACACCATAAAAATGATCATAACGGCTGTTCCACTGCTTGATTGTTCTTATGGGAGGAGAGAGGGGATGCCCCCCCTTCCCGCCACCCTCCGGTGGTTCTACCGACTCCGCTACGATCGAAGCCAGGATCATTTTTTTTTTATTATTATTTCAGGCTTCCTAGCCTAGAGGTGAGATGTGGGGTCTTATTGACCCCATATCTCACTGTAAAGAGCACCTGTCATGTGTTATTCATATTACAAGGGATGTTTACATTCCTTGTAATAGGGATAAAAGTGATCAAAAAAATAGTTTCTTTTGGGAAAAAGTGTCAAACTAAAATAAATAAAGTAAAATGAACAATAAAAAAAAAAAAAAAATTTAAAGCGCCCCTGTCCGTGTGCTCGCATGCAGAAGCGAACGCATATGTAAGTCCCGCCCACATATGAAAACTGTGTTCAAACCACACATGTGAGGTATCGCTGCAATCAGTAGAGCGAGAGCAATAATTTTGGCCCTGGACCTCCTCTGTAACTCAAAACATGTAACCAGTAAAAAATTTTAAAGCGTCAACTATGGAGATTTTTAACTAGCGAAGTTTGGCACTATTCCACGAGCGTGTGCAATTTTGAAGGGTGACATGTTATGCATCTATTTACTCAGCATAACTTTATCTTTCACGTTATGCAAAAACATTGGGCTAACTTTACTATTTTGTTTTTTTTTAAAGCACAAAACTGTTTTTTTTCCAAAAACAACGCGTTCGAAAAATTGCTGCGCAAATGCCGTGCGAGATAAAAAGTTGCAACAACCGCCATTGTATTCTCTAGGGTCTTTGCTAAAAAAAAATATATATATATGTTTTGGGGTTCTATGTAATTTTCTAGCAAATAAATGATTATTTTTACATGTAGGAGAGAAATATAAGAATTGGCCTGGGTGCTCCAGAACGCCTGGAGGTGCTCCCTGCATGTTGGGCCTCTGTATGTGGCCACGCTGTGTAAAAGTCTCACACATGTGGTATCGCCATACTCGGGAGTAATAGCAGAATGTGTTCTGGGGTGTAATTTGTGGTATGCATATGCTGTGTGTGAGAAATAACCTTCTAATATGACAATTTTGTGAAAAAAAAAAGTTTAAAAAAATCTTGATTTTTGCAAAGAATTGTGGGAAAAAATGACAGTTTCAAAAAAACTCACCATGCATCTTTTCAAATACCTTGGAATGTCTTCTTTCCAAAAAGGGGTCATTTGAGGGGTATTTGTACTTTTCTGGCATGTTAGGGTCTCAAGAAATTAGATAGGCCGTCAGTACTTCAGGTGTGATCAATTTTCAGATATTGGCACCATAGCTTTTGGACTCTCTAACATTCGCAAAGACCAAATAATATACACCAATTTGTACTTATTTTTACCAAAGATATGTAGCAGTATAAATTTTGGCCAAAATTTACGAAGAAAAATTACTAATTTGCTAAATTTTATAACAGAAAGAAATAAAAATTCATTTTTTTACCAAATTTTCAGTCTTTTTTCTTTTATAGCGCAAAAAATAAAAA
The DNA here is from genome assembly GCA_037952925.1 of Lithobates clamitans. Classification (NCBI taxonomy): domain Eukaryota; kingdom Metazoa; phylum Chordata; class Amphibia; order Anura; family Ranidae; genus Lithobates; species Lithobates clamitans. The sequence goes on along the minus strand of JBBGZY010001014.1, from coordinate 1,957,250 downwards.
ACCCAACGGTGATTAAATACCACCAAAAGAAAGCTCTATTTGTGTGAAAAAAAGGACAAAAAATTTATATGGGTACAGTGTTGTATGGCTGAGTAATTGTCATTCAAAATGTTAGAGCACCGAAAGCTGAAAATTGGTCTGGTTAGGAAGGGGGTTTAAGTGCCCAGTGGTCAAGTGGTTAAGGAAAAACTCCATGCCAAAATTGAAAAAAAAATTGGCATGGGGTCCCCCCAAAATTCATACCAGACTCTTATCCAAGCATGCAGCCTGGAGGTCAGGATAGGGGGGACATACCAGACCACATGCTCTCAAGATGGGGGGTGGGTGCTTTGGGGCAGGGAAGGCTATGCGCCCCCACCCCAAAGCACCTTGTCCCCATTTTTATTTTAGAACAATCCATTGAAACGACTTATATACACTCCGGTATATGCAGATATCTCTTACTCCAGCACAACTCTTACTGCAGACCATTACTCCTCAGCTCCCCCAGCACTGTCCTGGCCTCGCCCCCCGTACTCCCGGAGTCTATGGGTAGCTATCCAGGCAGATAACCTTTTTCTGCGCACACAATAATAGACTGCTGTTTCTTGTCTGTGTCTTTATTGGCACATTGCAGATTTTAATACAAGTGTGAATAACACGTTATATGCGGTAAAACCTGAAAATAACAAGAATAATATAACATTACCATACAATAGTAAACATCATATAAATAACAACTGAAATGACTATCTGCTTTCCCTAATAGTCTGTGGAGGAGGAAGGGGAAGATTGCTTACCTCCGATGCCATGGATGGGAAGAGATTACATTTAGGCAGCTGGGATAATCTTGAAAATGCAGATCCCTAGGGGAATTCACTTCCTGACTAAAGAGGATGTGATGATTTTATGTCACATCCTTTAAAGGTTAAAGCGGGGTTCCACCCAAATTTTGAACATTATCTCTATGCATTCTCTTCCTTGCCTAGATGCTGACATGCTGTGTAAAAAAATTTAAATCGCCGTAATTACCTTTTTTTTCTAATCTTCTTAGCACTTCCTGGTTTTCCTCCCATGGGAGTAGGCGTGTTTCTAGCCTCTCCCAGACCTCCCACAGTCCCCTGGGAGCTAGTCTCAGGCTTCCCAGTATGCATTGTGCAACAGCGTCATCACAACATCTCGGTTAATGCTGGGAGCACAGCATTCACCGCATCCAGGAAATACATGCTTGTGGGCTTCAAATGCCCACAATGAAGATGGAAACCGCCTTCAGTGAATTTTATAAGTTATTCTTTACAACAAAATCGTACACAGGCGGACTTATTACACAGAACATGTGAGTAGATAATCATGAGAAGAAAAGTTTGTGAATGAACTCCAAAAAAAAAGAAACGATAGATAGGTGGACCCCCGCTTTAAAGGTATTATTACAAATGATATTAATGTTTGGCCAGTAGGTGGCGCATGCGTACAGCTAACCTGAAACAAACATAATTTATAGCCTAACAATGCAGTAACAAAAATAAATGACAAAATGGATTCTCTTTTCTGAACCTCGAGAGAGAGAAAGGTCTCCTGGAGACATAACACTCCCCGTCTGGCGTTAACCAATGCCACTAACAGCGTTATTGGACACAAGTAAAATCAAGTCTGATATGGGTCTGAGAAATGACTTTACTTCACCCTGTTTGGAAGTCTTAACTTTGACCTTCCTGACATGTGCATCTTTGCTTGGGAATGTCTGTGTGATAAGTCCCAAAGGCCAGTCATTCCTGTGTGCTTGGCAGTCTTTAACGAGCACCACATCTCCTGACTTCAGGTCTGGTTTGTTAACTTGCCACTTATTTCTGAGTTGTAGGGTTTGGATGTAATATCTCCTTCATCTGTTCCAGAAAGTGTTGGCTAGGCATTGCACCTGTCTCCATTGACGTCTGAAAAGGTCTTTATCAGTAAACTCTCCATTTGGAGCACTGACTGTGTTGGTTTTTTGAGTGAGTAGAGTCGCAGGTGTTAGTGTCAGCAACATGGGTTCCTCTGGATGGTTAGTAACTGGGATCAGAGGTCTAGCATTTATGATGGCTGAGACCTCAGCCATGAAGGTGGACAGACATTCATGCGTGAGTCTGGCATTCCCCATTTGAAGGAAAATAGAATCCAAGATCTTGCGGGCTATGCCTATCATTCTTTCCCACACACCACCCATATGAGAAGAATGAGGAGGGCTAAATTTCCAGGTACATCCCTGTTGGTTGAGATACCTTTCCACACTGTAGTTGTCTAGATTAGAAAGGATCTGAAGTTCCTTGGCCGCTCCAACAAAGTTGGTGCCCCTATCAGAGCGGATGTGCTTAACGGGGCCTCTAATGGCAATGAAGCGCCTGAGAGCATTGATAAAGCTGGAAGTGTCCATTGATTCAATCAACTCTATGTGAACAGCTCGAACAGTCATACAAGTAAAAATAACTGCCCAGCATTTGCTGCTGGCGTGGCCTCCTCTGGTTTGGCGAGTGGTAACGGACCTAGGACTGAATACATCAAGGCCCACACTTGTAAAAGGAGGATCTATCAGTTGGAAGGTCAGCCATCTTTTGGGTTTGTAAGAGTCCACGGAGTTTGTGGCAGGTAACGCAATTAAAGATACACTTGCTCACACATCTTTTTGCTCCTATTATCCACAGTCCAGCAACCCTCAAAGCTCCTTCAGTGAATAGCCGGCCTTGGTGTTTAACTTGACTGTGATAGTGTTGTACAAGCAGGGCAGTGACATGGTGCTGAGCTGGGAGAATGAGAGGATGCTTCTCGTCGTACTCCAAGGTAGCTTCTTTAAGGCGACCTCCTATTCTCAACAGGTTACTGCTGTCGAGGAATGGATCGAGTTTCCTTAGGACGCTGTCTTTAGGGATTGGCCTTTTGTTGTTAATACAGTCAATCTCTCTAGCAAAGGTCTCTTTTTGCACAGTGTAAATGATTAGATGTTTTGATTGCTCTAGTTCAGTCACTGAGTATGTATTTTTACAGCGGTGCCAGCCTTTGCAGTTAGTCCTTTTCCCAAAGGAATGGGTTATGTGGGATAAGGAAGTAATGGCTCTAATGAGTGATTTCATGTAGAAAACCTGGAGAACCGATGAGATTTGAGTTGGTTTCGTGAAGTCACAGTGACTAATGCAGACACTTGTGGATGAACTTCTGCATCCTTGACTGCATTTATCAAGCTGAAGGTCTCCGATTCAGAAGTGTTGTATTCTGAATTGTACAGAAATGCAGGGCCTGTAAACCATGTTGTGTCCCAAAGACAGTTGGCTGGGACAGCTCTAGTCGCTAGGTCTGCGGGATTGTGTTTAGTTGGAACGAAGTGCCACTGTTTTGGGTGTGTGGATCTCCTAATCCTCAACACTCTATTACTGACGTAGACGTAAAAGCGTCTGGTTTCGTTGTAGATGTACCCCAGGACAACGTTACTGTCAGTGTAGAACTCAGTGTCTTTGATTTCTATGTTCATCTCTCTAGCGATCGTGTCGGCTAACTCCACAGCTAACACTGTGGCACAAAGTTCCAGTCTAGGTATTGTGTGTTCTGGGAGTGGGGCAAGTTTACCAAATTAGAACAGGCTAGCATCTCCTGTGCTCTCTTGAGGAGACTGATAGCTGCTTCAGCGGTGGGTAGAGATTTTAAGCAATCGTCTACATAAAAGTCTTTTTCTACTAAGTGTTTCACTTCAGATCCGTAGATGGATTCGCCTTCGTGAGCCGAGCGTCTAAGCCCGTAAATGGCAACTGCGGGGGAAGGTAAGTGTAAACTAAAATATTCCGCGCTTAGGACGGTATGTAAGAGAGAACTGCAGCCCCCCAAAAAATGGAAAACCACAAAGTGGAATCCAAAAAAATTTGAAAAACTCTAGTGGGGAATGTGGCGCTGTTCACAAAGTGTGTGTTAATAGGGAGTGTGTGGTGAAAATATTGTAAGAAAGAGTATGAACGGATGTTAAACAAAACTTATCATGTGCATACCATAAATATCAAACATCACATTATACCAACATGTGAGTGTGCGTGTTGGTGACGTGAATAAGTAAAAATGCAAAGAAAAATCGCACAGAAATGTCTAAAAGGTGCACAAATAACAGCAATAGTGTAGCAAATAATAAGTATGATAGTGCACCAAAAAAACATAAATAAAGTCCAACTAGTACAAGTGTCCAAAAAATGGGAAAAACGGTGAAAAAATGTCTTGGCAATCCAAAAGAAATCTCATAAAAAATATCCCATAAAAAAATATATATTGTGTGATCGTGATTTAAAACTCTTCTTCTGGAACCCCCACTTGTGTCCCCACTCACCGGAAGACCCAACCCCTGCAGGGGTAATGGGCAAGTGCAAATAAATCCACTGATGGAATTCGATCGGTGTCCCCTTCTACGGATCCGTGATCCCCTTCCTGTTCTGGGTTGTCTCTGCTCCTTTAAAAAATAGTCCACCAAAGCGTATCCGTATGTATGGAGAAAAAAGGAGCCTCATAGTGTAAATCCAAAAGTAGGTTTTTATTTATTATAGCCAATCAGCTCACTTAAAAAAGGAATGGATAAAAACAAGTAGAACAATAAAATGTAACTGAAGATGACACTGTTCCGCCGGCTAGAGTAAAAAGCAGATAGTGGAGACAGTGGCGAGGCAGCGGCGTGCGTTCCACAGCCGATCAGCCAAAAATCGGAAGCGAACCAACAATGGACTGTGCAGCGACATATGCGTACCAACGTGACCACGCCTCCCAATATGAAGCATAATTTAGCCACACTCACTGTATTCTGTGGTGTGCTGTGTATGCCACAGGTCACCATCTCCCTAGTAGGGGCCCCAATGCATGAAGGAGAGAGAGACCCTATAGAAATGAGGCTCCTGTGCACACTACTGGAAAAAGGACTCAGGTAAGTATCAAGGGGTAGTAAACACAATGTTTTTTTATTTTCATGCATAAAATGCATGAAAGTAAAAAAACCTGCAGCTTTTAGGCTGCCCATGCATTATACAATTTTTTTTGTACAACTTTCCTTTAGATTTACCATATATATATATATATATATAATAGGAGGTCAAATCTAAACACTTTCCGTTTTTGTATGCAGTCAGGCAGGCCCTTGCACTACATAGTTAAAGATAAATCTTATGAAAATTGAATAAGAAAATTGTATAGTGTATGGCCAGCTGTATAACCATTTTAACTGTTGGGGGGGTGGGGAGTGGAGGTTATGTAATTTACAGTGCTATTTGTAATAGGCAGCATGAAGGGGGGTATCTGCTGTGAGGCAAACAAGTCATTTGCCTGGAGTGGTGCCATCCCCCAGGGGATCGCACTAAAACCGAATGACGGCTACAGTGTGGTCATCCAGGTGCAGCGCACACCCAGTGCACTCTGATCACTGTGTCCTTCAGAACAGCTGATCAAAAATTAGGGTTAAAAGCCAATCACAGCAGCTCTTTGCTATGTGATCAGCTGAGTTCAATCATCACTGATCACGATGTAAACTTGCCGGTTATCAACATTCCTTTCTTCATGCTGTCACAGTGTGAAAAGAGGAGAGAGCCAGTAAATGGCTCGTGTAAAAGGGGGACATCTACACTGATAACCAGGACACCCGATCATCCGTGTCCTGATGATCAGTTCAGCCCCAACAGTGCCCATCAGTGCTGTGTATTTGTGCCAATCAGTGCCGTTTATCAGTGCCAACCAGTGCCCATCAGTGACATCTATCAGTGCCAACCAGTGCCGCATATCAGTGCAGCTTCATCACTGCCTCCTTATCAGTGCTGCATATCAGTGCAGCTTCATCACTGCCTCCTTATCAGTGCCAACCAGTGCCCATCAGTGCCGTTTATCAGTGCAAACCAGTGCTGTCTATCAGTGCCCATCAGTGCCGCATACCAGTGTAGCTTTATCACTGCCTCCTTATCAGTGCAGCTTCATCACTGCCTCCTTATCAGTGCCAACCAGTGCTGTTTATCAGTGCCAACCAGTGCCGTCTATCAGTGCCAACCAGTGCCCATCAGTGCTGTCTATCAGTGCCAACCAGTGCCGCATACCAGTGTAGCTTTATCACTGCCTCCTTATCAGTGCCAACCAGTGCCGCATATCAGTGCCCACCAGTGCTGTCACATCCTCTGTCCTGCCAAACCCATCCTCTGCCCTGATGTCTCGGGGTCTGATGAGGAAGCTGCAGCTGTTCACTGTGAATGGCTGTGGCTTCCCCATGAGACCCTGAGGCAATAACAGTATACTGCGCCTGGGGTGGGACAAATTTAGATGGGGGTGGGTGCTCAATTTTAGTTTGCCCAGGGTAGCACAAAAATAAAATACACCACTGGCCACTGATGCATTAGTGACCAGTGGCAGTTAATTAACCCCTCTGTGCTGCATTAGTGGCACCGGTGTCAGGGTTTATTAACCCCTTCATGCTGCAGCATACAGAGGTTATTAAACCCTGACACCGGTGCCAATAATGCAGCACAGAGGGGTTAATTAACTGCCACTGGTCACTAATGCATCAGTGGCAGTACATTAACCCCCTCCATGCTGCATATTACTAATAGCATTACAAATGAATGACCCCCTACCGCCCCCCCTTCCCCCCAAAGAGTTAATCATTTCAGGCAGTTCACACAACTAAGATACTGACACAACACTGCCTTCGGTTTTTAGCCTCTGCAAACTCATTTGCACAGATGCACTTGCACTGGCTCCTCGTAGGTCTTGGCAGGAGCACTCACTCTCCTCTGCCTTTTTCATCCAGCCTCCTGGCCTGTGAAGACATCACACCGGGATCACTCCGCCTCACAGAAGTGACTGCTTTGGACTGTGTGCTGGTGCACATAGCATACTCGCTATGTGCGCCGCTCAGATAGAACACAGGGTAGCGGCGGCTGGCTGGTATCACGCCGGTCCGCAGCAGTGCGGAGCAAGTGGCTTTTTTACGAGGCATCAGAGGCCTCCTTGCTCCCCAGCGCAGTCCACCCCTACCTACTGATGAGTTCAGCAGTGGCCCGGCAGCCCCGCCTCCACCCCTACAACTCTCAGCAAGCAGCGATGTATACAAAAAGATGCTTTACCAGTCCAGCCCGCTCACCCCGCCAGCTTGGGGACACTGACCGGGACATTCCCTCCCACTCACACATCAGGCAAATTAGGCAGCCGCGAGGCCCCTATGAGGGTGAGGCTTAAGGCGACCGCCTAATTTGCCTAATTAGAGAGCCGCCTCTGCCCGCACAAGTCTTTAGAGAGTAAGGGGAGCTTGGACCCCTAACACCGATGGTTTCAAAGAATGTGGATTTAGCCATAGAGTGGTTGCTTTGGTCATCTAAGAGTGCATACATCTTGACAGCTTTGTTTCTGTGACCCATTGGATAAGCTTTAATAAGACAGATCTTTGAAAAAGACCTACCGCCTGCAGGATCTTTGCATACCTCAGTACACTGTGAGGTAACCACTGAGATGTTTGAACCAGTGTTCTCTTGCTCCCCGCCATGTTAGTTGGTATCGCCAGCTTGCTGGGCGGTCCAAGGAGCAGGGCCTGGATGAAGTGCTGAGTTGTGGTCTGTGTTGTCACACTCTGTGCATGATACACTAACCTTGCAGTCCTTGGCAAAGTGTGATGTGGATGAACAGCACTTGAAGCATATGCGGTTCTCTCTTAGGAAGGCTTTGTGATCTTCTAGAGACTTCTTCCTGAAGGTCCTGTATTTTGGTAGAGGGTGCGGCTTCTTGTGTAGAGGGCACTGCTTGCTAGGGTCTCCGACTTTGTCCTCTGGGTGAACACTGTTGGAAGACCTATAGGAAAAATCTGTAGGAGAGACATGAGACTTGCTCACTGTCACTGGCATCCTATGCTGTTTGAAGCTAGGGGGCGTGGCTGATGGCAGTATAAAGTCAAAGCTGGGATCATTCAAGAACTTAGCTTGCTTTGAAACAAAGTCTACGAAAACATTGAATGGTGGCAATGGTACCTGGAACCTTTCCTTATGTTTAAAATTGTTGGACATGGCGGGACTTTAAATGAGGTCATGGACACAGTGAAGGAAACTAGAATGAATATACATGTTTATTGAAAAAATGAGATGCATAAAAACCCAGTCAAAAAAGAAATCACATAAAGAAAGACATTATAGTAAACATCATTTCATGGTGAATTGCAAACACATATGTATGTGCATGTGCAATAAACGACAAGAACATATCAAACTTGGCGTCACATTGTGGTCTCATTGATGGATAATACATACAAACATTTCATATATATATATATATATATATATATATACACACACACACATGTAAAATACAGCAGCACCGGTGGAGGAAATACAGGTAAAAACAGTAAACATGTTGATGGAGTAATGAAAGATGTTCTGGATAGTAAGTGTGTTGTAGACATATGTCTAGATCCCATGTAACCGACGCGTTTCGTGTGAAGGACACTCATCAGGGGCAGGTGTTCAGGGGACATCTAAAGCATAAATGAAATCTATGGTGAGTCTACTGGTAATTGAACGTAACAAGCAAGCAAGGGTGGGGAGCACCCTAAATACTTACATGAAGTCCATACATTGGGGTGTGTGGTTGATGCAGGACCAGGACCAAACATGTGCATCTGTCCCCGGAGCTGAGGTATGTTGGAGTCAGTGCTGGTGAGGTGGGCTCACACAAGCCTCCCCAGGACAAAGGTGCCCAAGTGATGGTAAAAAATGTCAAAAAGAAAATAGAGTGCCAAGATGGACAGCCTAAAAAGGTAACATAAAACAATGTATCAAAGTATGCTGATACGATAAGGATATGATGAATTGATGTTGGTCTGATGGGGATGGTGGAAAAGGATGTCTGTGCCAAGAGTAGCAATGATATCAACTGTTATACAGCCACCTCCATAACACAATGGAGTGTAGTATGTGTAGAAGGACAGGGAATACAAGACAGGAACATATCCAGTTCCATCAGGCCGATCGGTGGGAGATACCAAGCAGGTAAAGTGCTAAAAAACAAACCCAAACTGGTGGTGCCTTGCTTGGTCCAAAAGAGCGCTGTAATGCAATGTGGCATCTCTAAAGGATGGCACCAGATTATGTTGGAGGAGGCAAGATATAAACCTGACCCGCACACATGCACGCTGACCCAACAACCAGTGTCACCCTTGCATGGCGGGGATGGGGAGGGACCTCAACACAACATCAATTTTACATGTGTGTATATATATATGAAATGTTTGTATGTATTATCCATCAATGAGACCACAATGTGACGCCAAGTTTGATATGTTCTTGTCGTTTATTGCACATGCACATACATATGTGTTTGCAATTCACCATGAAATGATGTTTACTATAATGTCTTTCTTTATGTGATTTCTTTTTTGACTGGGTTTTTATGCATCTCATTTTTTCAATAAACATGTATATTCATTCTAGTTTCCTTCACCATGTCCATGACCTCATTTAAAGTCCCGCCATGTCCAACAATTTTCCGCAACAGGGATGGAGGCACATTTCAATATGTGCCTCATTTAAAGTCCCAAATCCCCCCTCTTTTCTTTCCTTATGTTTAGAACTAGGGATGAGCTTCGAGTTCGAGTCGAACACATGTTCGACTCAAACATTGGCTGTTCGCAAGTTCGCCGAACAGCGAACAATTTGGGGTGTTTGCGGCAAATTCGAATGCCGCAGAACACCCTTTAAAAGTTTATGGGAGAAATCAAAAGTGCTAATTTTAAAGGCTTAAATACATGGTATTGTCAAAAAAGTGTTTGGGGACCTGGGTCCTGTCCCAGGGGACATGGATCAATGCAAAAAAAAAGTTTTAAAAACGGCCGTTTTTTCAGGAGCAGTGATTTTAATAATGCTTAAAGTCAAACAATAAAAGTGTAATATTCCTTTAAATTTCGTACCTGGGGGGTGTCTATAGTATGCCTGTAAAGGGGCGCATGTTTCCCGTGTTTAGAACAGTCTGACAGCAAAATGACATTTGAAAGGAAAAAAGCCATTTAAAACTACTCGCGGCTATTGCATTACTCCGACAATACACATAGAAGTTCATTGATAAAAACGGCATGGGAATTCCCCACAGGGGAACCCCGAACCATAATTTTTAAAAAAATGATGTGGGGGTCCCCCTAAATTCCATACCAGGCCCTTCAGGTCTGGTATGGATATTAAGGGAAACCCCGGACAAAATTAAAAAAAAAAAATGACGTGGGGGTCCCCCCCTGTGTGAAATGGTAAGGGGGTACAAGTACCCCTACCATTTCACTAAAAAACTGTCAAAAATGTTAAAAATGACAAGAGACCGTTTTTGACAATTCCTTTATTTAAATGCTTCTTCTATCTTCCTTCATCTTCTTCTTCTGGTTCTTCCTCCAGCGTTCTCGTCGAGCATCTCCTCCGCGGCATCTTCTATCTTCTTCTCCTCGGGCCGCTCCGCACCCATGGCATGGGGGGAGGCTCCCACTCTTCTCTTCATCCTCTTCTCTTCTTCTTTTCTTCTGTTCTTCATTTTCTTCTCCGGGCCGCTCTGCATCCATGCTGGTGAGCAGCCCGGAGAAGAAAATGAAGAAGAGAAGAAGAGAAGAAAAGAAGAGAAGAGGATGAAGAGAAGAGCGGGAGCAGTCCCCCCATGCCATGGGTGCGGAGCGGCCCGAGGAGAAGAAGATAGAAGACGCTGGACGCAGGAGATGCTGGACGAGAACGCCGGAGGAAGAGCCAGAAGAAGAAGATGAAGGATGAAAGAAGAAGCATTTAAATAAAGGAATTGTCAAAAACTGTCTCTTGTCATTTTTAACATTTTTTAGTGAAATAGTAGGGGTACCCCCTGACCATTTCACACAGGAGGGGGGGCGGGATCTGGGGGTCCCCTTGTTAAAGGGGGCTTCCAGATTCCGATAAGCCCCCCACCCGCAGACCCCCACAACCACCAGCCAGGGTTGTGGGGATGAGGCCCTTGTCCTCATCAACATGGGTACAAGGTGTTTTAGGGGCTACCCCAAAGCACCCTCCCAATGTTGAGGGCATGTGGCCTGGTACAGTTTAGGAGGGGGGCGCTCTCTCGTCCCCCCTCTTTTCCTGTGGCCTGCCAGGTTGCGTGCTTGGATAAGGGTCTGGTATGGATTTTTGGGGGGACCCCATGCCGGTTTTTTTTTTTTGGCGCGGGGTTCCCCTTAAAATCCATACCAGACCTGAAGGGCCTGGTATGGAATTTAGGGGGACCCCCACGTCATTTTTCTTTTTAATTTTGGCCAGGGTTCCCCTTAATATCCATACCAGACCTGAAGGGCCTGGTATGGAATTTAGGGGGACCCCCACGTCATTTTTTTTAAATTATGGTTCGGGGTTCCCCTGTGGGGAATTCCCATGCCGTTTTTATCAATGAACTTCTATGTGTATTGTCGGAGCGGCAATGCAATAGCCGCGAGTAGTTTTAAATGGCTTTTTTCCTTTGAAATGTCATTTTGCTGTCAGACTGCTCTAAACATGGGAAACATGCGCCCCTTTACAGGCATACTATAGACACCCCCCAGCTACGAAATTTAAAGGGATATTACACTTTTATTGTTTGACTTTATGCATTATTAAAATCACTGCTCCTGAAAAAATGGCCATTTTTAAAACTTTTTTTGCATTGATCCATGTCCCCTGGGGCAGGACCCAGGTCCCCAAACACTTTTTATGACAATACCATGCATATAAGCCTTTAAAATTAGCACTTTTGATTATTCATGTTCGTGTCCCATAGACTTTAACGGTGTTCGCGTGTTCGAACTAACTTTTTTCCTGTTCGCATGTTCTGGTGCGAACCGAATAGGGGGGTGTTCGGCTCATCCCTATTTAGAACCATATGTGACCCATATTTGTTATAGGTCGTAAGGAAGCTTCAGAATTAAAGGTTTGATCCCTCTGGCCGCATCCAGGGAGGCGAGACCCGGCAGGTCTCCCACCTCTTTAGCAAGAAGTAGTTCCTCTAGCAAGTCGGCTAATTCTCGTAGTTTGTGATAACCCTTGCTAGGTATTCTGGGAAAGTCCTCAATCCTTTTAAAAAATGCATGCTCTATAGTCTCTGTCGAGCCATAGCACTCTTCTAATCTGCTCAAATCTTTTTAAGACCAGTCTCTGGTTGTTTTATGTTAATGTTCCTGATTCTATTGGCATGTTCAGCAGAGTCTTTCCCAAGCCATTGGACTAGGAGGTCTATTTCGTCAGAGTGAGACAGGTCTAGACCTTTTATGGTATTTTGAAAGGACGATCACCAGGCTTTGTAATTTTCTGGCCATTAAACTTTACAAGTCCTTTTGTGATTAAATCTCGTCTGACGAAGAACTTGGCAAAGCCTGTTATAACTTGATTGGTGTTAGAGCATGCTGGCGATTCACTACGGTAGTGGGAGTGTGGTGTGCGATCATACCTGTCAGAAGTTTCTGCTTTAGGTCCTCTTGTCTCGTACCTTGGTGTAGTAGAAGGATTATTCTGATGCTGGTTTGGAGGTTGAGGGTCGTGGGTGCAGAGACGTAGGCTTGATCTGTAACGTGCTGGTGAGAGTTCTGCTGCTTGCAGCTCTGAGGACTTTGGTTGCTCTCATGCTCTGTTACCTGCAGTGTTTGGTCTGTTTCTCCTAGGACACCGTCTATTCCCTGTAGAGGAGAGGTATCGTAGGTTGATTTGAAGTGTTGTTGCAAGTACTCTGAAGTGCGTTGCGAGGGATTCAGCTCACCTTGTTCGGAGCCAAGCAGATTGCTGTGTTCACCACTGAGGCTCACGGCTGCTTCCAGGGCTTCTGCTTCAGCTATGGCAGTTGCAGCTTCCCTTTCTGTAGTGAGTTTCTCTAATGCGACATCCAGACCTGTTTGTTCAAGCTTTATGGAGGCTTCTAGTGAGGCCTTATCTTGTGCTTGCTTGGCTTCTAACGAGGCCTTGTCTTGCACCCGCTTGGCTTCTAGCGAGGCCCTATCTTGCGCCTGCTTGACTTCTAGCAAGGCCTTTTCTAACTTCAACTGCATTTCTTGTCCGGCAAAGGAAGCTCGCGTCTTTGCTGCTTCGGCTTTCCCACGGGCGATGGCGGCTGCAACACTGGCTGTCACCGACTTGCTGGAACCGTAAACTCATGATCTGGTTTTGAGTGAGGATATCCTACTGTGTTGAGTGACATGGCTGCTTGACTGAGTAGCGGCCTGTGGGAGCAGTAAGCATGTAGTGCTGCAGTATCTGTATGCTGCTTGGCTGTATGAAAGTGGCTGTATAGTCGTTTGCAGACTGTAGCTCTTCCGTGTGGCCAAACCTCTTCACCTTCTGCACTATCTGTAGTGTTCCTCGACGGAGTTTTACTGTCCTGGCCTCGCCCCCCGTACCCCTGGAGTCTATGGGTAGCTATCCAGGCAGATAACCTTTTTCTGCGCACACAATAATAGACTGCTGTTTCTTGTCTGTGTCTTTATTGGCACGTTGCAGATTTTAATACAAGTGTGAATGACACACGTTATATGCGGTAAAACTGAAAATAACAAGAATAATATAACATTACCATACAATAGTAAACATCATATAAATAACAACTGAAATGACTATCTGCTTTTTCCTAATAGCCTGTGGAGGAGGAAGGGGAAGATTGCTTACCTCCGATGCCATAGATGGGAAGAGATTACATCTAGGCAGCTGGGATAATCTTGAAAATGCAGATCCCTAGGGGAATTCACTTCCTGACTAAAGAGGATGTGATGATTTTATGTCACATCCTTTAAAGGTTAAAGGTATTATTACAAATGATATTAATGTTTGGCCAGTAGGTGGCGCATGCGTACAGCTAACCTGGAACAAACATAATTTATAGCTTAACAATGCAGTAACAAATTAAATGACAAAATGGATTCTCTTTTCTGAACCTCGAGAGAGAGAAAGGTCTCCTGGAGACATAACAAGCACTCTACTTGCTTAAGCTCCCAGGCACAGCTAGCACCAAATGGTTATGTCTGACACAGGCCTTAGCAACTGCCTTTTGCAGGCAGGGACTGTGGGCCCCTTTTTAAGTGTGGTAATGAACTGTATTATATATACTATACAGACTACACTATATACTCAGAACTGTATTATATATACTATACAGACTACACTATATACTCAGAACTGTATTATATATACTATACAGGCTTCACTATATACTCAGAACTGTATTATATATACTATACAGGCTTTACTATATGCTCTGAACTGTATTATATATAATACACTGACTGCACTATATACTCTGAACTATATTATATACAGTATCTCACAAAAGTGAGTACACCCCTCACATTTTTGTAAATATTTTATTATATCTTTTCATGTGACAACAAAAAAAAGTAGTGAGTGTACAGCTTGTATAGCAGTGTAAATTTCCTCAAAATAACTCAGTACACACCCATTAATGTCTAAACCGCTGGAAACAAAAGTGAATACACCCATAAGCAGTGGCATAGTGTGGGGGGTGCGGGGGGTGGCGTGGCCCCGGGCGCGACATTTAGGGGGGCACAATTTCATGCCAGTAGTGTCACTACTGGCTGCCTCCTCCTAATTTAATTTCCTGTGTCCCCGCGCTCCGGCCGCCATGTTCAGTGTCTGGCGCCCTGTGATTGGGCGTATGGGGGTCATGTGCGGTGTGGGGCTGGCCTATCCATGATTACATTTGCTCCTGAAGTCCCGCCTCCTCACATGACCCCCATACGCCCAATCACAGTGCGCCGGGAAACAATGAACATGCTAGCCAACACCAGAGTGCGGGGAAGACAAGCACTGGAGAGTGTGAGCTGCCGGGGCCGCTGTCTTCTCCTCCTCCTCCTATCCTCTGGACCGATGCAAGACAAGGTGAGGAATGGATAAACACGGGGGGAGAGAAGAGACAGGCGCCGTATATGTAGTGTCAGTATAGGAAGACTGTAGGCAGGACAGTATATTGTACAGTGTAGTATTGTGGTCAGTATAGTGTAGTGTAGTGGACAGTGTAGTATAGTGGTCAGTATAGTGTAGTGGTCAGTATAGTGTAGTGGACAGTATAGTGGTCAGTGTAGTATAGTGGTCAGTGTATTATGGCATAGTTGCCAACTGTCCCGGATTTCACGGGACATTCCCGGGACTTAGACTCCATTGTCGAATTTGTGGTGTCCCGGGAAATGTCCTGAGAAATCCGGTTCTTCACGATTTTCGCCGCCACCGCCGCTGCTGGAGGTCCGTGGCCGGCGGAGACATTGTCTCTGCCGGCCGCCATCTTAAAGAAGTTCAGGAAGATGGCTGGGGGGGCTAGACGGAGCTCCTGCGTCGCCGCCCACCCTCCACCCCCGCCCCACCGCCAGCCTGTTATGAAAAGGGGCGGGGGTTCTAGCCATGTGGCTGGCAGACACACTAGGACACCTCTGAGGTAGTGGGGCGCACCGCTGTGGGAATCTGATGTGAGGGGGGCTCCACTGTGGACACCTGATGTGAGGGGGGCTCCACTGTGGACACCTGATGTAAGGGGGGCTCCACTGGGAACACCTAATGTGAGCGGGGGCTCCACTGGGGACACCTAATGTGAGGGGGGCTCCACTGGGGACACCTATCGTGAGGGGGGGCTCCACTGCCTGGGACACCTGATGTGAGGGGATGCTCCACTGGGGACACCTGATGTGGGGGGGGGCTCTGCTGGGGACTCCTGGTGTGAGGGGGGCTACACCGGGGACTCCTGGTGTGATGGGGGGCTCCTGGTGTGAGGGGGTGCTCCACCGGGGACTCCTGGTGTGAGGGGGGCTCCGCTGGGGACATCTGATGTAAGGGGGCTCCGCTGGGGGCACCTGATGCAAGAATGGACTCTGCTGGGACACCTGATGCAAGGACGGACTCTGCTGGGACACCTGATGCAAGGACGGACTCTGCAGGGACATCTGACACAAGGACGGACGGCTGGTGGCAGGCGACGTGGCTAGTGACACGCTCAGGGATCTCACTGATTCTGCATTATGGTGAGTTGAATGATTTCATTTTATATTACAATGTAATAATAGAAATAATGCACTTCAATCATCCTGACACCATAACAACCATGGTGCCGGGATGATTGAAGTGCTAACACCAGGTGCTTGGAGTATCTTTATCTGCTGATTGTTAAACTTTCTAGAATACACATATTTTTATTGTGTAGGATCTGGGGTTGCTGTCCCATCATTTCCCTCTCCCCCAATCCCTCTCCATCCCTCATTCATCTCAGACTCTAACCACACCCTCTTGAGCCATGGGCATTTAAGACACGCCCACTATGTCGTGTAAACCATGCCCATTTTTTGCTGTGATGCGCTTCGCGCGCCGCACTTGTATATTTTTTCTAAACCACGCCTACAAATGAATGCCCCGCCCCCTAATTTTTGTACGGCTCCACCTACAGCCACAAAAGTCTCCCACATTTTTTTTTACAATGTTGGCAACTATGGTATAGTGGTCAGTGTAGTATTGTGGTCAGTGTAATGTAGTGGTCAGTATAGTATAGTGGTCAGTATAGTGTAGTGGTCAGTATAGTGTAGTGGTCAGTGTAGTGTAGTGGTCAGTGAAGTGTAGTGGTCAGTGTAGTATAGTGGTCAGTGTAGTATAGTGGTCAGTATAGTGTAGTGGACAGTATAGTGGTCAGTGTAGTGTAGTAGACAGTGTAGTATAGTGGACAGTATAGTGTAGTGGTCAGTATAGTGTAGCGGTCAGTATAGTGTAGCGGTCAGTATAGTATAGCGGTCAGTGTAGTGTAGTGGTCAGTGTAGTGTAGCGGTCAGTGTAGTATAGTGGTCAGTGTAGTATAGTGGTCAGTGTAGTATAGTGGACAGTGTAGTATAGTGGTCAGTGTAGTATAGTGGTCAGTGTAGTGTAGTGGACAGTATAATAAAAACGGGAGCTATTCCTGCGCTACCAAATTGGAAAAATTGTAGTGATCGTACCAGATACAAACTAAACTTCTAAGACTGTATAAAACATATGTCGCTAGACAGCTGCATGCACCGAGGTAAGGGCCCAGACAAAAGCCCGAAATGAATGAAATAAAAAGAGGGGGGGGGTGCTGTGCTACCCAGAGGGTCTATGCTTATAGGTATGTTAATCATTCCTAATGGTCATAGGGCAAGAGGCCTCAATAAATAGAATATATAAATGTACGTATAAAAATCGCACGTAAAAAATCGCATGAGTTGGAGTAATGAGTACGCATGAATGGGTATAGTAACTAAAACCTAGGGGCAGGTGGTAGCATATATGTTAATCCAAAAGGTGATTAATATAAATATGAATATAAGCAATAATACATATATGTTGATCCAAAAGATGATAAATATAAGTAAAAACAATTCGACATGTGTCTAAAATTATTCAATCTAATCAATACAATATATCAAAGTGCTGGTGCTCTCGTGCCTTAAAAAAATAATATTACAAACTGATGCATGTACTGGAGTGCAGAAATGAAGCAATAATATTGCAAAAAAAATTACAAAAAAATCAATGTATCAAGTGAAACAAACAAGAAAGGCATAGTCGCCTAATACTGGTGTTGCAACCAGTGCAAAGTGAAAACGCAGTGTGGGTGGTCACGTGAATGAATAAATAAATAATTAATCCAATGTCATTTTATTGCTGTGTTTGAGCACTTTCTCCTGTGCACCATTGATAAATTTTGGCTCTGGCTGCACGGATTTTCTGGACACTTGATTACCTATTAATTATTAATTTTGTGGACACCAGCAAGTACATTGGATTAATTTATTTATTCATTCACGTGACCACCCACACTGCGTTTTCACTTTGCACTGGTTGCAACACCAGTGTTTGTTTCACTTGATACATTGATTTTTTTGTAATTTTTTTTGCAATATTATTGCTTCATTTCTGCACTCCAGTACATGCATCAGTTTGTAATATTATTTTTTTAAGGCACGAGAGCACCAGCACTTTGATATATTGTATTGATTAGATTGAATAATTTTAGACACATGTCGAATTGTTTTTACTTATATTTATCACCTTTTGGATCAAAATATATGTATTATTGCTTATATTCATATTTATATTAATCACCTTTTGGATTAACATATATGCTACCACCTGCCCCTAGTTTTTAGTTACTACACCCATTCATGCGTACTCATTACTCCAACTCATGTGATTTTTTACGTGCGATTTTTATACGTACATTTATATATTCTATTTATTGAGGCCTCTTGCCCTATGACCATTAGGAATTATTAACATACCTATAAGCATAGACCCTCTGGGTAGTGGACAGTATAGTGGACAGTGTAGTGGTCAGTATAGTGGACAGTATAGTGTAGTGGTCAGTATAGTGGTCAGTGTAGGGTAGTGGACTGTATAGTGGTCAGTGTAGTGGACAGTATAGTATAGTGGACAGTGTAGTGGGCAGTGTAGTATAGTGGACAGTGTAGTGTAGTGGACAGTGTAGTATAGTGGTCAGTGTAGTATAGTGGTCAGTGTAGTGGACAGTGTAGTGGTCAGTGTAGTGTAGTGTAGTGTAGTATAGTGGACAGTGTAGTGTAGTGGACAGTATAGTGGTCAATGTAGTGGACAGTATAGTGGTCAGTGTAGTTCTCAGTGTAGTGGACAGTATAGTATAGTGGACAGTGTAGTGTAGTGGTCAGTGTAGTTCTCAGTGTAGTGGATGGTATAGTATAGTGGACAGTGTAGTGTGTAATGGTCAGTAAAGGAATCAGGTTGGTCAGTATAGGAATCAGGTAGGTCAGTACTATTGTATTTGAAGGGACTCAGGGACTACTAAAAGTCTGCAGGTTAGGGGGCGCAAATTACTTGCCTTGCCCCGGGTGCTGACAACCCACGCTACGCCACTGACCATAAGTGAAAATGTCTGAATAGGGCCCAAAGTGTCTATATTTTGCGTGGCCACCATTATTTTCCAGCACTAACTTAACCCTCTTGGGCATGGAGTTCACCAGAGCTTTACAGGTTGCCACTAGAGTCCTCTTCCACTCCTCCATGACGACATCATGGGACTAGTGAATGTTAGAGACCTTGCGCTCCTTCACCTTCTGTTTGAGGATGCCCCACAGATGCTCAAAAGGGTTTGGGTCTGGAGACATGTTTGGACAGTCCCTCAGCTTCTTTAGAAAGGCAGTGGTCATCTTGGAGGTTT
This sequence comes from Lithobates clamitans, assembly GCA_037952925.1. Classification (NCBI taxonomy): domain Eukaryota; kingdom Metazoa; phylum Chordata; class Amphibia; order Anura; family Ranidae; genus Lithobates; species Lithobates clamitans. The sequence goes on along the minus strand of JBBGZY010001014.1, from coordinate 1,938,107 downwards.
GTTTTTTGTCATTATCATGTTGGAATACTGCCCTGTCGCCCAGTCTTCGAAGGCAGGGAATCATGCTCTGCTTCAGTTTGTCACAGTACATGTTGGCATTCATGGTTCCCTCAATGAACTATAGATCCTTGGTGCAGGCAGCACCCATGCAACCCCATACCATGACACTCCCACCACCATGCTTGACTGTAGGCAAGACACACTTGTCTTAGTACTCCTCACATGGTTGCCAACACACGCGTTTGACACCATCTGAACCAAATACGTTTATCTTGGTCTCATCAGACCACAGGACATGGTTCCAGTAATCCATGTCCTTAGTCTGCTTGTCTTTAGAAAACTGTTTGCGGGCTTTTTTTGTGCATCATCTTTAGAAGAGGCTTCCTTCTGGGATGACACCCATGCAGACCAATTTGATGCAGTGCGTGGCATATAGTCTGAGCACTGACAGGCTGACCCCCCCACCCCTTCAACCTCTGCAGCAATGCGGACAGCACTCATACGTCTATTTCCCAAAGACAACCTCTGGCTAGGACACTGAGCACGTGCACTCAACTCCTTTGGTCGATCGTGGCGGGGCCTGTTCTGAGTGGAAGCTGTCCTGTTAAACCATTGTATGGTCTTGGCCATTGGCCACCATGCTGAAGCTCAGTTTCAGGGTCTTGGCAATCTTCTTATAGCCTAGGCCATCTTTATGTAGAGCAACAATTCTTTTTTTCAGATCCTCAGAGAGTTCTTTGCCATGAGGTGCCATATTGAACTTCCAGTGACCAGTATGAGAGAGTGAGAGCTATAATGCCAAATTTAACACACCTGCTCCCCATTCACAGCTGAGACCTTGTAACACTAATGAGTCCCATGACAGTGGGGAGGGAAAATGGTAATTGGGCCCAATTTGGACATTTTCACTTAGGAGTGTACTCACTTTTGTTGCCAGCAGTTTAGAGATTAACAGCTGTGTGTTGAGTTATTTTGAGGGGACAGCAAATTTACACTGTTATACACGCTGTACGCTCACTACTTTACATCGCAGCAAAGTGTCATTTCTATAGTGTTTTCACATGAAAAGATATAATAAAATATTTACAAAAATGTGAGGGATGTACTCATTTTTGTGAGACACTGTATACTACACGGACTGCACTATATACTCTGAACTGTATTATATATGCCACACTGACTGCACTATATACTCTGAACTGTAATATATATATATATATATATATATATACACACTACACTAACTGCACTATATACTCTGAACTGTATTATATATATACACTACACTGACTGAATGCACACTACACTAACTACCTGCCTAATCTCCATTCATTCACTATATTATATATACCACACTGACTGAATTATATACTATGAATTGTTTTATATATATATATACACTACACTGACTGACTGCACACTACACTAACTACCTGCCCAATCTCCATTCAGAACTGTATTATATATACCACACTGACTGCACTATATACTCTGAACTGTATTATATATACTATACAGACTGCACTATATACTCTGAACTGTATTATATATACACTACATGGATTGCACTATATACTCTGAACTGTATTATATATACCACACTAACTGCACTATATACTTTGAACTGTAATATATATATATAACTACACGGACTGAATGCACACTACACCAACTACCTGCCTAATCTCCATTCATTCACTATATACGGCGGTCGTGTAAGCAGCAGCCTTATATAGTGTGGGGTGTGGACTTACCCCCTGAGCCATGATTGGCCAAAGGCACCCTGCCTTTGGCCAATCATGGATGTCACAGCACATAACGCTGTGATTGGCCGAAGCATGCAGGTCAGGTGCATGGTTTGGCCAATCAGTAGTCATCAATGCACTGCAACTTGCTGCGAGTGGCCCATATGTTCATTTATTCTATGAACTGAAAAGCTGATGTTCGAGTCGAATGTACGTTCGACTTGAACCTCGAGCCCATCCCTAGTGTCCTGTCCCATGTAAATGTGCTCTGTCCCATGCAATGTGCTCTGTCCCATGCAATGTGCCCAGTCCCATTTAATGTGTTCTGTCCCATGTAATGTGTTCTGTCCCATGTAATGTGTTCTGTCCCATGTAATGTGTTCTGTCCCATGTAATAGGTCCTGTCCCATGCAATAGGTCCTGTCCCATGCAATGTGCTCTGTCCCATGTAATGTCCCCTGCCTCCATGTAATGTGTTCTGTCACATGCAATAGGTCCTGTCGCATGCAATGTGCCCTGTCTCATGTAATGTGCTCTGTCCAATGTAATGTGCCCTGTCCCTTGTCCCACATAATGTGCCCTGCTCCCACATAATGTGTCCTGCTCCCATATAATGTGCCCTGCTTCCACATAATGTGTCCTGCTCTCACATAATGTGCCCTGTCCCTTGCCCCATGTAATGTGTCCTGCTCCCACATAATGTGCCCTGTCTCACATAATGTGCCCTGCTTCCATGTAATTTGCCCTGTGCTCTGTCCCTTGCCCCATGTAATGTGCCCTGCTCCCACATAATGTGCCCTGCCCCCATGTTATGTGCCTTGCTCCAACAAAATGTGCCCCGCTCCCATGTAATGTGTCCTGCCTCCATGTAATGTGCCCCGCTCCCATGAAATGCACTATGCCTCCATGTAATGTGCCCCGCTCCCACGTAATGTGCCCTGCTACCATATAATATGTCCTGCCTCCATGTAATGTACCCTGCTCCCATGTAATGTGCCCTGCTACCATGTAATGTGTCCTGCCTCCATGTAATGTGCCCTGCTCCCACGTAATGTGCCCTGCCTCCATGCAATGTGCCCTGCTCCCAGGTAATTTGCCCTGCTCTCACGTAATCTACCCTGCGATCATGTAATGTACCCTGCTCCCCCTTAATGTGCCCTGCTCCCATGTGATGTTCCCTGCTCCCATGTAATGTACCCTGCTCCCATGTAATGTTGCCCGCTCCCATGTAATGTGCACTTCCTCGATGTAATGTACCCTGCTCACATGTTATGTTCCCTGCTCACACGTAATGTGCCCTGGCCTCACGTAATGTACCCTGCTCCCATATAATGTGCCCTACCCCCATGTAATGTGCCCTGCTCCCACGTAATGTGTCCTGCTCCCACATAATATGCCCTGTTCTTACTAAATGTGCCCTGCTTCAACGTAATGTGCCCTGCCTCCATGTAATGTACCCCTATAATGCTCCAATATAATGTGGCCTGCTCTCATGTACTGTGGCCTTCTCCCACATAATGTGCCATGCTTCCATGTAATGTGCCCTGTGCTCTGTCCATTGCCCCAAGTAATGTGCCCTGCTCCCACATAATGTGCCCTGGCCTCATGTATTGTAGCCTTCTCCCACGTAATGTGTCCTGCTCCCACGTAATGTGTCCTGCTCCCACATAATGTGCCCTGCTCCCACAAAATATACCCTGCTTGCACAAAATGTGCCCTGCTCCCATGAAATGTGCCCTGTGCTCTGTCCCTTGCCCCATGTAATGTGCCCTGCTCCCACGTATTGTGTCCTGGCCTCATGTATTGTAGCCTTCTCCCACATAATGTGCCCTGGTCCCACAAAATGTGCCCTGCTTCCACGTAATGTTGCCTGTGCTCTGTCCCTTGCCCCATGTAATGTGTTCTGTTCCCATATAATGTGCCCTGCTCTCACATAATGTGCCCTGCCTCCATGTAATGTGTACTGCTCCCACAAAATGTGCCCTGCTTTCACGTAATGTGCCCTGTGCTCTGTCCCTTGCCCCATGTAATGTTCCCTGCTCCCACAAAATGTGCCCTGCTTCCACATAATATGCCCTGTGCTCTGTCCTTTGCCCCATGTAATGTGCCCTGCCTCAACAAAATGTGCCCTGCTCCCATGAAATGTGCTATGCCTCCATGTAATGTGCCCTGCTTCCATGTGATGTGTCCTGCCTCCATGTAATGTGCCCTACTCCCATGTAATGTGTCATGCCTCCATGTAATGTGCCCTGCTCTCACATAATCTACCCTGCTCCCACTTAATGTTCCCTGCTCCCATGTAATGTGTCCTGCTCCCACATAATGTGCCCTGCTCACACGTAATGTGCCCTGGCCTCATGTAATGTACCCTTCTCCCACAAAATATGCCCTGCTCCCACAAATTGTGCCCTGCTCCCACATAATGTGCCCTGCCTCAATGTAATGTGCCCTGCTCCCATGTAATGTGCCCTGCCTCCATGTAATGCGCCCTACCCTCATGTAATGTGGCCCGCTATCACAAAATATGGCCTGCTCTCACATAATGTACTCAGCTCTCATGTAATGTGGCTCCCCCTCATGTAATGTACTCAGCTCTCATGTAATGTGCCCTGCTCCCACATAATGTGCCCTGTTTCCCCCTAATGTAGTGTCCCCTCTTAAGCCCCTGTAACCTGCCCTGCTACCCCCCCATCACACACACACACAGTTTATCTAAATTTGAATGGACCATCTCAACAAAAAAAGAAAGCACAAGTTTAACACTAAATACTGTAGGTACATTTTAATATTTATTATTTTATTTAATGCTATTCCTAAAAATAATTGTTGTTATTATCAACAGCTCACTGATCATACCAATGTTCCATGAGCTATAGATCTGAACATTATTTCAGGGGTTCCTTGAGATCTAAAACTTTTTGCCAGGGGTTCCTTAAAGGTAAAAAGGTCTAGAAACACTGGCTTAGGTAGTGCAGACCTTTTTAATCACTTATTAAAATACAACAACATACAAGTGGTGCCATGCTATATTTTTGAGCTTGCAGCCAAATTGTATCTGTCTGTCTGAGAGAGAAGAATTCCTTAAAGCGGAGTTCCACACAAAAATGGAACTTCCGCTTTTCGGAACCCTCCCCCCCTCCGGTTTCACATTTGGCACCTTTCAGGGGGGTGGGGGTGCAGATACCTGTCTAAGACAGGTATTTGCACCCACTACCGGCATAGACTCCCATGGGAGTCTATGCCTCTTCCTGTCCCTCCGCGCTGTCTCCTTGGAAACACACAGCTCCCAGGAGATAGCGGGGACCAGTTACGATGCGCAGCGCAACTCGCGCATGCGCAGTAGGCAACCGGGAAGTGAAGCCGCAATGCTTCACTTCCTGATTCCCTCACCTAGGATGGTGGCGGCAGCTGCCGAGAACTGAGCGGGTTCTCGGCGTCGCCTGCCGACATCGCTGGACTCTGGGACAGGTAAGTGGCCATGTATTAAAAGTCAGCAGCTGCAGTATTTGTAGCTGCTGGCTTTTAATATTTTTATTTTTTTTTGGCGGTATAGGTGGACCCCCGCTTTAAAAATGTACAGACCAATTTCCTAATTATCTAATATCTTGATATTTATTTATTTGGATCTGCAAAACCTGTAGTGTTTCCACCCCCTTTCATATGTTCTTTATTGAACAATTAACTGTCAGAATAGAACTATGCTAGTGAATTTCATGACTTCAAGTTGGCCTGAATTTTTTCGTGGTGGGATATTATTTTACAGGACAGATGGATGGGCCAACCCCTGGAGATCTCATCATATATTCTCTGGAAGACCTGAAACGAAGTGACTTCAAGAGATTTAAGAATAAATTGTCTGATTTCTCTAATGGAAATAAACCTCCCATTCCCAAAGGAAAACTGGAAAATGCAGATTGGATCACCACAAAGGATCTCCTGATAGGAACATATGGAAAGGAGGGAGCTCTGGATGTCATGGTTAAAGTCTTGACCCTGATCAGTCTGCTGGGACCCGCAAATGACCTCCAGAAAAGGAGAGCAGAAATAGGTGAGTCCCTGTCTATAAGGACAATTTCATAAAAACACTCACTATTAGTTACCAGTATGAGGAGGATGCAGAGAACTTTTCTGAAAAGAAATTAAAAGGTCCATCAACCTGAAGAACAAACTGAGGTACATAAAATTTCTGGGAGGTTACCAGACCTGAGATCTGATCCTAAGCAAAGACATTTTTCTACATGCAGCAATTTATCTGTACCGTAATCTTATAAAACGTGTTTTTTGCAGCTCAGTCGGGGACACGCACGACCAGCAACAGATTACCAGGTCAGTAAAATGTCCACTTAAAAAAAGTTTTTCCAAGATTATTCTACTACACCACATTTTCATATTAAAGACTCAAATTTTAGCTTTAGTCATGTATTCTTTTATGAGTATATGTAATAAAGTTATATGAATTTTGATGCCATCTCTGGTTTTAGTTGGGACAGTGAATTCTTTTTTTAATATTTCTTTGTTATTATTGTATATAACAGTCCATTCTTGATTTGAACTGTACACAGTTTATTTATATATCAACCAACTAATATGCTTAATTTGGCTTCAATGATGTAGAATCAGGGGTTGCAGGGGTCACAACGGCTGCCCCACCCATGTTTCAGGGGACTTGTGCAGCTTCCTTGTCACATTTGATTTTGCAGGCGAAGCAATTATAGGATCTGATCCCCTGTATGGCCCAGTCTGAAGCAGCTGAAAGCCTGCTTCTCCGCCTCTCCCTCCCGCTGCTTTCAGCTACTGTATAGAGAACCATACAGGGGATTGATTTCTGTAAATGCCTCCCCCGCCAAACCAATCACCCTCTCTCTGCTCCATTGTCTTCCCCTTGCTGCCTGTCACCCCTCTCCCCATGTGCCCCCCTCAGAGCTGCCAGCTTCCCTTCTCTTCTCTCCGACCAGCAGCTGCAGGCACATAGGGGGGTGCTTCAGGGTGGAGAGAGGGGGAATGGGCTGGCTAATATGTAATTTACCAGCCCCTTCCTTTTCTGAAAGAACACAGTGAGTGATTGGTACTGATCACTTACTGGGGTTGACTTGATTTACTAAACGCAAAAAGACTGAGCACTTTGCAAAGTGCAGCTGATCCAGAGCTTAGTGAATGAGCAGAAGCTCTGCTGACTTCCATCATCCAATCATGTGCAGGCAAAAATGCTGTTTTTTTATTTTCCTCGCACGTGATTGGGTACTATTTGCAAAGTGAAGCCTTACATCTTTTTCTAAACTCTGGAGCAACTGTACTTGCTGAGGGCAACTTTAGTTAGTTTAGTAAATCAACCCCATGGTGTTCATTCATAACTGAAGCATAAAAAACTACGTTTTCTATGCTTCCGTTTATGGATGATCAGGAAGACTGTGCAGAGCTGGGGTGTGACTGGGGAATCTTTCCTTAGTCTCTTTCTCTATCTCAAAAGTGAGACTTCAGGCATGTCTTTTGACCCCCTGATATTTCACCAAACCTCCACCAAAAAGCATTGTGAAAAAATGTAAGGGCTTATTCACACAGTTTCTCTGACTTGTTCAGTGTAAATGAGCATTTTTTTTTGCTCACAGGCAGAAGGATGCATTTATGACCAAAGAGACCAATAGAGTCTCTTCTGTCATAAATACCCTGCCTGTCAGAGGATCTTAAATACATAAGAGTTTACTTCATCTTGGATGAACATTGTCTGTGTCTGGGGCCATATACAATGCTCCACACATCTGTCAGATCAGGACATGCGGCTGTGTTCGTAGAGTTGCTGCATCCCCATAGTATAATATAGGCTACCTGCACACAGCTTCACAGAAATAAAAAAAATTCTGGTTCCTATTGTACAAGCCAGAGCACCCATGTGAATGAGTCTCAAGACCTCCTTCACTCACAGAGCTTTTTTTATTAGCTCAATATAATTTTATCTTTTAGATTTAGCAGGAATTTTGTAAGTTATATTGTGTTTGTGTCCGCTAGTAATGATTTTATTGTAAACAAATAGATGTACATAAAGATCTGAAATAACTCTTTAGCTACTTGGAGTATCTTTGCGTGAGGTGAAACCAGCGGGTTGTAGGGGGGGGGGCTCCAGGTCAACTTTTGCATCGGGCCCACAAGTTTCAAGTTACGTCTCTGTTTGGTTTAACCAATTTTCATGTTCTCTTAGTGTAATTTCATGTCCATCTGAGTGACAGAAGATTTTTCTTCCTCTCATGTCATGTAGAGTGTAAAATGGAATACATGGACTCAATGAAGGAGGATTTTCAGCGGATTAAAGAACATAACGCTCGTAGAGGGGAGACTGTTGGCTTACAAAATACATACACCAATTTACAACTAATAAAAGGACCCCAGATCATGGAAGAAAAGATGCATGAAATATTAAATTCAGGCAAAGGACATCTACAGAACTTGAAGAAAAAATCTGATAAATATTCCCAGACAACAATTGAGATGCTGTTTGATCCAGATAAAGATGGTTTCACCCCCAAGATTGTGGTGCTACAAGGACCTGCTGGGATTGGAAAAACTATGACCTCCAGGAAGATCATGCTGGACTGGGCCTCAGGGAATCTTTACCAAGACAAGTTTAACTTTGTGTTTCATCTGAGCTGTAGAGAACTCAACACCATCACTGGACCCATAAGCCTTGTGGGTCTTTTATCCAGAACCTGCAAACTGAGTTCAGATGACCTGGTGTCTATTCTGAGAGATCCTGCTAATCACAGAAAACTTCTCTTTGAGGTTGATGGTTTTGATGAATTGAGGTGGACTCTGGAAAAGAAATCTGAGGTTTGCTATGACATTTTTGAAGAAACACATAAAGACTTACTTCTCCAGAGATTGTTTAGGAAACAGATTCTGAAACAGTCTTCTCTGATCATCACCACAAGGCCACTGGCCCTGGAGAAACTTTACTCATTTGTTGATGAATCTCGTGATGTTGAAGTCATGGGATTTACAAAGGAAGATTGTGGGAAATATTTCCACAACTTCTTTAAAAATAAAAATGATACTGAAAAGGCTCTCAGTCTTGTAAAAGACAATGATGTTCTGTACCCAATGTGTACTGTCCCCATTGTATGCTGGATTGTGTGCACTGTATTGAAACCCCAAATAAAACAGGACTTATTGCAGTCTAAAACAGCCACCTCTATATATCTCCTGTATTTAAAGGGTCTAATAAAGCACCATTGTAGGGAGCAGCCAGCAAACACCTGCCTAAAGAAACTGTGTGCTCTGGCTAAGGAGGGAATTTTGAACCGGAAAATTTTGTTTGAGATGGAAGATCTAAATAGACATGGACTTTCTCTGTCTGAGATTGAGTCTGTATTTCTGAATGAAAACCTCTTTCACCTGGACATCGACACCCAAACCTGCTACAGCTTCATCCATCTGAGTGTACAGGAGTTCCTTGCTGCTCTCTATTATGTGCTGGATGATGGTTCTGGAAATGAAGAAGGGACCACTGGATTGGGAGACGGAACTTCCATTCCAGAGATCTGTAAAGGACATTCACTCTCAACAATGTGTAAAGAACACCCACATTTAGCATTAGCTGTGCGATTCTTGTTCGGGCTGCTCAATGAAAAGGAAGTTAAAACATTTTCTAGGAGCACAGGCATCAACATTTCCCTCCCAGCCAGACAAGCAATGGAAGAATGGCTTATTGGAGAATGTCTCTTGAAAGACTCACATACAGGAAACACCTCGGCAACCTATTCTATTGAAGCCATTTTATGTCTGTATGAGACTCAGAACAAGGACATCATCAGGAGAATCATCTCCTATTCTTCACATTTAAAATTGATAGATGAATCGAAGGCTAGTTTGGTGAGAAACAAAAATTGTTCTAAACAGCTGTGCTATTGCTTGATGACATGTGAAAGTCTCCAGGTTCTCTCTTTCAAACGCCTTATATTGGAACCCAAACACCTGCAAATGTTATCCTCATTATTACACGGATGTAAAGAGCTCAGGTAAGGCAGTGGTGAAGATATGTAAATTACTGAAATCCAAAAGATTTTACATTTTCAGTTCCAGTTTTTATCATTCTGATTTTATTGCATTTTTTGGGAGAAAGAATGTACAATTCACTAAATAACAAAGAGTAGTCACTTATATAAAAAAACACAGTAAAGAAAACATCTTGTCTTATAGCAGTGACAAGCCTACATAACCTATGTTCATGAGGTTACCTGAGATATTTAGAAATACTGTGCTGTGCAAATGTTATAGGCAGGTGTAAAGAAATTCTGTAAACTAAGAATGCTTTCAAAAATATATATCTTAATTGTTTATTTTTATCAATTTACAAAATGCAAAGTGATAAAACAGAAGAAAAATCAAAATAAAATCAATATTTGGTGTGACTACCCTTTGACCTCAATCCAGCATCAATTCTTCAAGGTACCCACAGTGCTTGTGCACACAGTTTTTGAAGGACCTCGTCAGGTAGTTTCTTCCAAACATCTTGAAGAACTAACCACAGATCTGTGGATGTAGGCTACCTTAAAGTGGTTGTATAGCCTTTTTTTAACTTTTACCTACAGGTAAGCCTATAAAAAGGCTTACCTGTAGGTAAAAAAAATATTTCCTAAACCTATACGGTTTAGGAGATCTTTCACTCGCAATGAGCCGCTGACTGCAGCGGCGCATGCGCACAGGGGATTCTCAGGTGACAGCCCGGCAAACTCTGGAGCTTGCTTGACAGAAGTCTCCCGCATGCGCGATACCCGGGAGACACGTCGAGGGGAGATGTCAGCTCCCTTTGCGTGGACAGGATGAGATGCCGGCGCCTCGTTCTAAGGTAAGTATCCCATAATGAGCTAGTATGCGGTGCATAATAGCTCATTATGCCTTTTCCCTTGCAGGTGTAGGAAAAAAAACAAAAACAGCGGGTATACAACCGCTTTAAGGCTCCATTCACACTAACGCATTTTTTTGATGCATTTTGCAGAAATGCATTGGAATTTTTTAATATTGGTTCCTATGGAACATGTTCATATCAATGCCTTTTTGTACCTCTGCGTTTTTGGAAAGGGTCAGGGACTTTTTTTCATGCAAAATGCAGCGTTTTGCATGTAATAGAATTCAATGGACCAGCATCAAAAACGCAAGTGCAGCGTTTTTGGAGCATTTTGCGGTTTTGGCGTTTTTTTTGACTGTATACAGTCTAAAAAAAGACTGTAAATAAAAAACGCAAAACGCGGCAAAAACGCTGTAAAAACGCTGATTAAAAACGCAGCAAGCACCACAAAAAAACACTGCAGAAACGCTCAAAAGCAACATGCATAGATGTGAATCGAGCCTAAGGCCTGATTCACACCTATGCAGGTTGCAGTTTGCATATTCCAGGTGCATTTTGTGTTTTTCAATACTTTTTTGATCCATTGAAGTCTATGGAACCAACAAAACAGAAAAAAGTCCTTGGCCCTTCCCATAAAATGCACAGATGTGAACGTGACCCATAGGAAACCAAGGTAAATGGACTGTAGTGTGTTTCTGCAAAACTGAAAATGTACTAAAAATGCATAGTTGTGTTTCTTTCATCTCCACAAGTGTCAGGCCCAAACCTAATCCCAATTCTCAATAAATTTGCTAACATTTCTGGTTTATACATAAACCCTAAAAAATGTTTAGCATTGAACATATCTCTTTCTAACATTGAACTGACTTCAGCTAAAATTAGTCTTCCTTTCACATGGTCGAACAGATCAATCCCATACTTGGGCATACATCTTACAGCATCATTAGCAGATCTATTTTCAGTTAATTACCCTCCAATTTTAAAACAATTATCAAACTTAATGAAATCATGGTCTCATCTTCCATTATCGTGGTTCGGAAGAATCAAAATGACGATACTACCGAAATTACTGTACTTATTCAGAGTATTACCAATTCCTATTCCAGCTTATCACCTAAGAATATTACAAAGGAAAACATTGTCATACATATGGGGTTCCTCCAAACCACGCATACTACTACATACACTATATCTCCCAAAATTAAACAGAGGCCTAGGTTACCCTAATTTTGCTTATTACTATAGGGCTGCACACATAGCAAGCCTGGCTAAATATCATGCGTATCAGGAGAGCCCTTTATGGGTACATATTGAAGCCACAGAATGCGATCCTATTCCAATATCAAACTTACTATGGATCACTCCAAAAGATCGCATAGACCTAAAGAATCCAATTACTAAACACTACATTTCCCTTTGGGATAGATTCAAAAAGAATAACCATTTACAATCATCTCATAACCCGATGTTGTCATTCTATAAAAATCCTGCTTTCTATCCAGCATGGATATTCCCTAATTCCTTTAAAGAATGGGTATCTAGAGACGTACTGTGTATGTATAAATTTGTACATTCCTCATCATTCATCCCTTTTTCAACCCTTTGTGAGAGATATGGTCTACCGCAGTCGGAATTATTTAGATACTTCCAAATTAAAAATTTCTTTGCACCCTTATGCCCCGTACACACGGTCGGACATTCCGACAACAAAATCCTCAGATTTTTTCCTACGGATGTTGGCTCAAACTTGTTTTGCCTACACACGGTCGCACAAAGTTGTCGGAATTTCCGATCGGCAAGAACGCGGTGACGTCAAGCACGTACGACGAGACTAGAAAAGGCCAGTTCAGAACCAAGCGCAGCACCCTTTGGGCTCCTTTTGCTAATCTCGTGTTAGTAAAAGTTTGGTGAGAGACGATTCGCGCTTTTTCAGACTCGTGGCTTTCAGATCGTTTTCTGCCGTTCAGTTTGTGCTTGTGGGTTTGTATCTGCTCTTCAGTGCGTGCAAGCAAGTTCCGCGTGACTTTAGTCACTGTATTCTTGTTCGTTCGTTACTGGTTTTCAGGTCGCTCTTCACAGGCCTTGCTGTTCTTCAGTGCGTTCTGTTACTTCGTTCTGAGCAGCCGACCGTTTTCTAGCCATGTTTCGTATGCGTACTCCTCGTAGAGTTCATGCTGTGCGGGGGCTTGGTGTTGGGGTCCTGACCTTGACACAAGTCCAGTCCATGAACAGGGTGGGGAGGAGTTCATGGACCAAGAATTGGTTGCTTCAGCGTGACCAGTTCTCTCATATGCCTTTGCTCAGTGAGATCCGTGAGAATAATCCTGATGATTTCAGGAACTTTCTCCGGATGACGGACCCCGTGTTTCACCGTTTGTTGGCTTCGCTGACCCCCTATATCAGCAGGCAGGATACCTGCATGAGGCAAGCCATCACTCCGGAGCAGAGGTTGGTCGCTACCTTGCGGTATTTGGCCACAGGGAGAAGCCTGCAGGACCTCAAGTTCTCGACAGGCATCTCCCCCCAGGCTCTGGGGATCATTATCCCAGAGACCTGTTCTGCCATCATCCAGGTCCTACAGAAGGAGTATATGAAGGTAAGATTTTTATCCTTATATATCACATTTTATTGTATTGAATGTTTGATAATATATTGTATTTCTTTCCTCATTCCCTAATTACCATGATTGTATTATGCTGTGAATGTCCCCTTTGTTCTCATGCATGCTGGATTTTTATTTAATTATTATTTTATGTCCTTCATACATATTTGCCCTTCAATAACCTCTCCAGCATGGTGTCTCCTGCCCTATATTCACCTCATGTAGTCACTTAACAATGTATTTTTTCAGCTCTATAGTAGTGCTTTACCCCAAACACCCCCTAAAATGTTTGGAAATGTTATTTTGGATTTAAATTCAGGCAGAGGGCCAGAGGCTTTTTTTTGTGGTGTCCCCAAATTTTTGGTAACCCCCCCCCCCAACTGCTAAGTCAGCTGATCCCAATTCTCTATCCTCAATCATCTATCTGCTGACTTTGCCAAACCCATACACACTATATCCACCTCTATAGTGCTCAGATTTATGGATGAATTCCCCAAAGCATGTAGTGCAAGGGCCTGCCTGTATACTTTCAAATGGTACTGTTTAAAGTTTTTGTATCCTATTATTATCTTGATAGGTAATAGCAGAATGTCCAAATGTGTACAGTGTATTTATATCTTTGTATTATGACACTTCTTACCTGTCCAGTGGGCTGCCAATAGTGTAACTAAGGAGGGGCTGTTCCAAGTAATACCCTGTATTTAGGCATTCATCTCTCAATGAAGTGAAGAGGGTTACCTGTCCAAGAGTCCCCCCCCCTATAATGTTAGAAATGGCCCATGAGAGGGAGGGAGGGGGAATATGATAGGTGTACCTTATACTTTGTTGTTGTTAAATTCCCCTTAATAAATGCTATCTGGAGGTTGACCCATAATGTTTGTGTCTAATCTGCTTGCCAGGTTTCTGTGAAAAAATAGTAATGTTTTTTTTTTCCCCTCAACAGTTTCCTTCCACGCCACAGGAATGGCAGACTGTGGCCTCCCACTTTGCCCAGCGGTGGGACTTTCCTAACTGCGGAGGGGCAATTGATGGGAAACACATCCACATCGTCCCACCACCCAACTCGGGGTCGTACTATTATAACTACAAGGGGTTTAATAGTATAGTGATGTTGGCGGTGGTGTCGGCTAATTACGAGTTCTTGTATGTGGACGTGGGGAAGAATGGCCGGATGTCCGATGGTGGAGTCATCGCCCAGACGGAGTTCTACAGGCGTCTCCAGAATGGCAGTTTGGACTTGCCACCTCCAGAGGACAATGTTGAAGGTCTCCCATTTGTGTTCATTGCTGATGAAGCATTTGCGCTGGGGGACCACCTGATGCGGCCATTCCCGATGAGGACCCTCACCCCGGAACAGAGGGTTTTTAATTACCGGCTGGCCAGAGCCCGAAGAGTGGTAGAGAACACATTTGGAATCCTGGCCAGCCGGTTCCGACTATTTCTGACACCCATCCATATGACGGAGTATAAACTGAACCATAATATACTGGCGTGCTGTGTTCTCCATAATTTTTTAAGAAAACATTCAGCCAACTATGCTGGCTCAGTTGGGCCTGAGGCCGGAATCCCAAATACTTCCACAATGACGGCACTTGAAAGCGGCCGTCCTGGCTTGCCCTCCCTGAATGCCCGTGATGTCCGGTTACGATACCTAGAGTTCTTTGCCGGTAGGGGGGCTATCAATATGCCAGACAATATGTGACACCTTTTTCAAATAAAAAACAACCAAAAGCAATTCTTGGTGGACATTTACTGCTTGTGTTTGTTTTAGCTGACCCTGACAGAAATGTGTTGAGTGCAGAAAATGTCGTGATTGTGTAACCTTATAAAAAACAGTGTTGGCTGGTACTTCCTAAATGCAAAAACACATTTCACTTCAAGTGCACTTGCAACTGCACTGAACCTGCACTTGTAGTGCAAAGTGTATTTGCCCTTAGGAAATAACCCCCATTTGTGCATAAAACAACAATTACATCACCCCAAAAGTGTTGTAGTGTTGAGACAATAATCCACACATTCTTGAGTAAGGCACTTTTTTATACCTGCACAATCACATGTGCATTTACCAAAGGTTTTTAAAACAAACCAACATGTTTGTTGTATAAAATGTTTGCAGTAGCATTATGAATAATCAAAATATCCATTTCAGATAAAACAGGCCTGTGTAAAACCAACAAGAAAGCCAAAAAACTAGAACTTACAAAGTTCACATTAGGTAAAACCTGAAGGCTATATCAGACATCAGTATTTAGGAACTGGGTTTGATATAGCGTTCAGATGGGGGGAACTCACCCCTGGAAAAGCCAAATTTGGAAGATGCACACCAATTTACGAATGTCAACATGTGCTATCTGCCATCAGGGGGGATCAAGGGACGTGTTTTGGGGGAGCAAGCCCTTCCTCAACGCTACTTTATAATTGAGGAAGGGGTTGCACCCCCAAAACGCGTCCATTGATCTCCCGTGATGGCAGATAGCACATGTTGGCACACTGTGTGCATCCTCCAAATTTGGCTTTTCAAAACATTGTAAAAATTGAAATTACAGAAAACCGGTCATTTTGTGGGGTTTAAATTCGCCCCAAAACATCAATGATGTTATTATTTTTTGTAATAACATCACGTATTTGTTGCTGGATGTTTTGCAATTGGAGATTACATCCCATGATCTCCCCTATCAGTATCTGGGCACTTTCTGATGTAAATCGTTCTCTCTCCCTCACATCACAATCACCTAAAAAGAGATAAAGAACAAAAAAAAAGGTCTCAAAAATCTGCCACCAGCCATCTCTTTTACCTGAGTCTGTGGTCGCAGACACTCACCTCTTGTGGTGCCAATCTCCACCACGTCTTCTTCTTCCTCCTGCTCAGCATCTTGTGTTTGGGGTAGTTCCCCCTTCTTCCAGAGGGGGGGGTCTGTGTTCTCCTGGGATGAGGAGTGTCCGAGTCTTTTCTCCCCTATGTAAAACAAAAATGGTATACTTAGCACACAGATATTTGATGGCAAAACTATAGAAATAGGAAACATTGCTTGGAAGTGGGGTACAATTGTCTATTTTAGCCGAGTTCAAAGATGTATATTTTTTATTGCCCTTTGTCAAGCTGCAATACTTTACCTGTTTGGTACAAGCTTCACACATGTAACCCCCCCTATAGTATACACTGGAGCACCTGTGTGCCCCCCTAATAAAAATGGTGTTCTTGTGTCCCACACTAGTGCTCCAGTGTCCAGATGTGAAAACAGCTGCTCAGTGTCCTCTCCTTACACACAATCTAGTTTGCATTTCATTCTAGTAACAAACCCATCTACCTAAACAAATATTTGGCATCCAAGTAGGCCCCAAAAAAATGTTGGAAAATGCATATGCCCTAAACAATGGTGTTCTAGAGGCCGAACGAAAAATGTTTGATACGAACGAATAATGGGCCCATGAACATTAAAAGTTGACCTTTTTAAACGTTACAATTAATAAAAGCATATGGAGCAGAACGAACGGAATAAAGCCAGAAAGAATAGAAACACAGCACAACTACTTACTTTTTTGCAGCACTCTCCGGATCTTTCGGTACTGCTCCGGCTCTCTCAACTTCAGGTCCGACCACCGCTTCCTGAGCTGATCTTTAGACCTTCGTACCCCGAAATTCCGCTCGAGACTCCTGACCACTTTCGCCATGATCTTGGCCTTTCGGATGTTCGGGTTGGGGTAAGGCCCATATTTTCCATCATAGTCGGACTTCTTCATGATGTCGACCATCTCCAACATCTCCCCAAACGGCATATTTGTGGCCTTAAAACGTCTCCTTCTGGATTGGGACGTGCCTGGATCCGGGCTTTCCTCCTCCTCCTCGTTGCTACAATTAGCACGCACCTGGTGTGACTCCGCCATCATGCTCTTCCCCCACTGCGCCGAACGAAAAGGGGCGGGGAATAAAATAGAAAGAACGTCAGGGGCGGGCGGACACATGCGCAGAGTCTATAAAGCGTAACACGCGTGCGTATTACGTACGATCTGTGAGCGGAGGAAGGAGCATTGGACGCGCCGATCGTAAGAACGAAGGTAAGAGACAAACTTGGGCCTATACTGCTTCTAGATTGAGGCCTATATTGTAACAAGATTAGGAGAGTTTGGTCTGACATTAGGCTTTGTCTTGTGTTGTGTCTTGTGAACATGGATATCTTAATGAGAGATACTGACTTCATGTCACTATTCATTGATATGCTAAGGGAGCTGCCCTGTCTGTGGGAGATTAACCACCCCCATTTCAAGAACCAAGCAAAGAGGAAGGCAGCACTGGAGCAATTGTGTGAAATTGTGAAGCAGGTGATCCCCACGGCAGACATCACATATTTAAAGATATTAATTGGTTGCCTGAGGAGCACATATCTGAGGGAGCGCAAGAAAGTCCTGGATTCACAGAGATCCAGAGCAGCAGATGACATCTATGTCCCCAAGATGTTGTACTACGACAGGCTGCACTTTCTGGCAGGCCAGACTGAACCCAGGCCATCCCTCTCCAGTCTTCCTTCCACACTTCCTTCCCCCCGGCTGAGGCTTCTGACGCCCAACCTGGGCCTTCCAGGCCATATGTGGAGGAGCCCAGATTGAGCCAGGTATAGCATTCCTCTAAATATTTCTGCTTGTCCAATCAATGATGTTACCTAGATGTTAGTTGGGAGTACTAATTTATGATTGTGATTGATGATGCAAAAACTAAAACCATGTCCCTTTTTCATACACAGGGAAGTCTCAGCCAGGAGGTGGCTGATCTGCAGGTCCCTCCACCCACCCTGAAAACAGAAAGTGGCAGCAGGAGGAGTAGCCTAGAGGAGGCGGCTATCAGATTTTTTTGGAGGGCTACAGAGGTCCTGGGAGCACCACACACCATGCAGGAGAACCTTGCGGCATTCATTGCCTATAGAATGCAGAGGATGGAAGAGGGCCAACAAGCCATGTGTCAGGCCCTCATATCAGAGGCTCTGGAGAAAGGTGTGAGGGGACAACTTACACCTCACACACAGCTTTGGGATGGTCCTCCTCCTCCTCCTCCCCCCTCTCCTCCAGGTCCTCCCAGTCCTCCTCCAGGTCCTCCCAGTCCTCCTCCAGGTCCTTCCAGTCCTCCTCCAGGTCCTCCAGGTCCTACTCCTCCTCCTGCCACATCTCCTACTGCACAGCCACAGCCCGGAAGGAACTGTGAAAGGAAGACCAGAGAGTGATTGCCCTGGATCCAGTCTGGTCGGCCAAAAGATGCAGCCTCTTGTGGTACCACAGCCTGGGGACACTGATGTCATCTGCTGCTATCCGAGTCTCTGTGAATCCCGGACCAGACTGCCCTCCCTTATATATGGACTCCTCAGGCCACCAATTTTAAGAATTGATGTCTGCCGTGGGGGTCCCAGGCTTCACTAATTTCTGCTGTTGATCCAGTGTTGCCTTCCTCTTTGTTTGGTTCTGAGCCCTTAATAAAGGATTTTTGTTTTGAATTATACTCTCCTATGTGTTTTACTTCAAATATGATGGTTTGTTTGTGAGGATTCAGGTACATTTCAAATATACAATGTGAAATGAACAAGGGACACCAACAACAAAAATCTCATGGAGATTAAATAATAAAAGATATCAATGGTGTTGTGGTAACTTGCCACACAAAACACACACAAAAATATTCTGGAGTAAAAATAAAAATAACATTGAACAAAGATCAGCCTTGGAAAAAATCCAAACATTAAAGAAAAAAAAAGGCTTAAAAACCAAAAAAAATAAATAAAAAAAAAATATAAAACTGTCAGATGTGACAACTAATAACAATATATTTTGGGAATCCCACTAAAAAAAACACAAATCAAACTTTGTGAGAAGTGTGTGTGAATATGAGCAGCAAAACGACTTCATTCTTGTCACATTATAAAGAAGAAGAGAGTGCGCTGTATTAAACCATTTTTAACATTGCAGCGTGACGAAAGTGCTGTATCCATTGCGAACGCTAAGTTTACCAGAACGAGCTGTCCCGTGTCGGAATTTCTTCTGAGCATGCGTGGCACTTTGTGCGTCGGAACAGGCCACACACGGTCGGAATTGACGCGATCGGATTTTGTTGTCGGAAAATTTTATCTCCTGCTGTCCAACTTTGTGTGTCGGAAAATCCGATGGAAAATGTCCGATGGCGCCCCCACACACGGTCGGAATTTCCGACAACACGCTCCGATCGGACATTGTCCATCGGAAAATCCGACCGTGTGTACGGGGCATTAGTGTCTACCACATCCCCATTAACACATATGTCTAGTTTCGAAGAAGTTTGTAAAAAAGATCCGCATGCTAGAGGCACAATCTCTACTATATATTCTCACCTGCTGGTTCATTCCAGTAAAGACAAATTATCCTATGTCCAGAAATGGGAAGAGGACCTTGAGCGTACTTTTGATAATTCAGATTGGAAACAAATATGGTCAACAACAAAAACAGCTTCCCCTAATATATTGGCGGTTGAGGCTAATTATAAAGTTTTAACACGCTGGTATCTAGTACCTACTAGAGTAGCAAAATATGTGCAAAATTATTCGGCGCAATGTTTTCGGGGTTGTTTGGACCCTGGCACATACCTTCATATCTGGTGGTCGTGCCCATTAGCTCAAATATTCTGGAGGGGAATTTTTAACATTGCAACTAACCTTATTGGGAAAACAATCCCTTTCGATCCAGCAATGGCCCTTCTCAACTTAAAACCTGAATTCATAACGCATACCCAATTCAAATTGTTGGTATCTCTCTTCACAGCAGCTAAACAGACTTTAGCAAAATCTTGGAAATCACCAACATTAGATATAAATGAAGCAAAAGCTAAAATGAATTACTATATGACTCATGCCAAGATGATAGCTATAGAATTGGACACGATCCCCAGATTTGAGGCAATATGGCAGCCTTGGATTACATATTCCATTCAAACCCTAGACAAGAGTGTTCTACTGCCATGGTAGTTGTGATAACATGATATAGGCTATATTTCAGCCCTAGTTGTTGTGGTGACTTTCGGCCTGACCTCGCAGATTCTTTCCCTTAACCTTCTTCTCTTCTCCCCTTCCTACTATACTTTCTATCCTTTCTTTTCCTTATATTATATTATTCTATGATATTGAAGCTCTAATTGATATTTAAATAATAATCTCAATTATTGTCTAGAAATAGAAATAAAACAAGGCAAACGATGTAGCAGAACTTACATAACTCATTTAATTCTATTCTTTTGAAATGGACAAAGACTCCAAAGTTCTTTTTCTCTCCTATTTCTTTATTTCCTTTTAAAATATATTGCCTTGTGTTAGAATATATTGTCTTTTTTTACGATATTATTAATGAATTAACTATTCCTTAATTGTAAATGAGCTTCCTTATACTGAATGTATGTTATTATTCAATGTTATCTGTACATAATCTCCATACTCAATAAAACTATTTTGACAAGGAAAAAAAAAAAAATGCATAGTTGTGAAGCAGGCCTTAACCACTTGCCGACCGCCTCACGATGATATACGTCAGCAGAATGGCACGGGCAGGCAGAATCATGTACCTGTACGTGATCTGCCTCCCGCGGGCGGGGGGTCCGATCGGACGCCCCCCCAGTGCCCGAGGCAGTCGGCTTGTGTCTGGGAGCGATGAGAGGTGAGGGAGAGACCATCCATTCATGGCCCCCTCATGATCGCTCCCAGCCAATCAGCTTCTTCCTCTGCTGCTGTATGCTAAACAGCAGCAAAGGAAATGATGTCATCTCTCCTCGGCTCTGTATTTTCCGTTCCGGCACCGAGGAGAGAAGACTGCAATGTGAGTGTAAAACACACACACTAGAACATGCCAGGCACACAAAACACCCCCCCTTTACCCCTCGATCCACCCCCGATCACCCCCCAATCACCAGCCCCCCCCCCCGTCACACTGACACCCAACAGTTTTTTTTTCTGATTACTGCATGGTGTCAGTTTGTGACAGTTAGAAGTGGTAGGGCAGTTAGTGTTAGCCCCTTTTAGGTCTAGGGTACCCCCTAACAAAGTTTTAACCCCTTGATCACCCCCCGTCGCCAGTGTCACTAAGCGATCATTTTTCTGATCGCTGTATTAGTGTCACTGGTGACGCTAGTTAGGGAGGTAAATATTTAGGTTCGCCGTCAGCGTTTTATAGCGTCAGGGACCCCCATATACTACCTAATAAATGTTTTAACCCCTTGATTGCCCCCTAGTTAACCCTTTCCCCACTGATCACCATATAAGTGTTACGGGTGACGCTGGTTAGTTTGTTTATTTTTTATAGTGTCAGGGCACCCGCCGTTTATTACCTAATAAAGGTTTAGCCCCCTGATCGCCCAGCGGTCATATGCGTCGCCCCAGGCAGCATCAGATTAGCGCCAGTACCGCTAACACCCACGCACACAGCATACACCTCCCTTAGTGGTATAGTATCTAAACGCATCAATATCTGATCCGATCAGATTTATACTAGTGTCTCCAACAGTTTAGGGTTCCCAAAAACGCAGTGTTAGTGGGATCAGCCCAGATACCTGCTAGCACCTGCGTTTTGCCCCTCCGCCCACCCAAGTGCAGTATCGATCGATCACTGTCACTTACAAAACACTAAACGCATAACTGCAGCATTCGCAGAGTCAGGTCTAATCCCTGCAATCGCTAACAGTTTTTTTGGTAGCATTTTGGTGAACTGGCAAGCACTAGCCCCAGGCAGCATCAGGTTAGCGCCAGTAGCGCTAACACCCACGCACGCACCGTACACCTCCCTTAGTGGTATAGTATCTGAACGGATCAATATCTGATCCGATCAGATCTATACTAGCTTCCCCAGCAGTTTAGGGTTCCCAAAAACGCAGTGTTAGTGGGATCAGCCCAGATACCTGCTAGCACCTGCATTTTGCCCCTCGGCCCGGCCCAGCCCAGCCCGCCCAAGTGCAGTATCGATCGATCACTGACACTTTCAAAACACTAAACACATAACTGCAGCGTTCGCAGAGACAAGCCTGATTCCTGCAATCGCTAACTGTTTTTTGGTAGCGTTTTGGTGAACTGGCAAGCACCAGTGGCCTAGTACACCCTGGTCGTAGTCAAACCAGCACTGCAGTAACACTTGGTGACGTGGGGAGTCCCATAAGTGCAGTTCAAGCTGGTGAGGTGGCAAGCACAAGTAGTGTCCCACTGCCACCAAGAAGACAAACAGGCCCGTCGTGCCCATAGTGCCCTTCCTGC
Source organism: Lithobates clamitans (assembly GCA_037952925.1). Lineage (NCBI taxonomy): Eukaryota > Metazoa > Chordata > Amphibia > Anura > Ranidae > Lithobates > Lithobates clamitans. Next base: position 1,915,682 of record JBBGZY010001014.1, on the reverse strand, counting down.
TGCATTCGCCAATCCTAATTGGGAACCCACCACTTCTGCAGCGCCCGTACTTCCCCCATTCACATCCCCAACCAAATGCAGTCAGCTGCATGAGAGGCATTTTTATGTCCTCCCGAGTACCCCTACCCAACTAACCCCCCCAAAAAAGATGTTGTGTCTGCAGCAAGCGCGGATATAGGCGTGACACCCGCTATTATTATCCCTCCTGTCCTGGCAATCCTGGTCTTTGAATTGGTGAATGTTTTGAACGCTACCATACACTAGTTGAGTATTAGCGTAGGGTACAGCATTGCACAGACTAGGCACACTTTCACAGGGTCTCCCAAGATGCCATCGCATTTTGAGAGACCCGAACCTGGAACCGGTTACAGTTATAAAAGTTAGTTACAAAAAAAGTGCAAAAAAAAAAAAAAAATATATATATATATATATATATATATATATATATATATATATATATATATATATATATATATATAAAATAAAAAAATAGTTGTCGTTTTATTGTTCTCTCTCTCTCTCTATTCTCTCTCTATTGTTCTGCTCTTTTTTACTGTATTCTATTCTGCAATGTTTTATTGTTATTATGTTTTATCATGTTTGCTTTTCAGTTATGCAATTTTTTATACTTTACCATTTACTGTGTTTTATTGTTAACCATTTTATTTGTCTTCAGGTACGCAATTCACGACTTTGAGTGGTTATACCAGAATGATGCCTGCAGGTTTAGGTATCATCTTGGTATCATTCTTTTCAGCCAGCGGTCGGCTTTCATGTAAAAGTAATCCTAGCGGCTAATTGGCATCTAGAATGCTTTTACAAGCCGTGGGAGGGAATGCCCCCCCCCCACCGTCTTCCATGTTTTTCTCTGGCTCTCATGTCTCAGCAGGGAACCTGCTTCACCCAGCTGAAAATAGAGTTGATCAGAGACCAGAGTGGCTCCAAACATCTCTATGGCCTAAGAAACCGGAAGCTACAAGCATTTTATGACTTAGATTTCACCGGATGTAAATAGCGCCATTGGGAAATTGGGGAAGCATTTTATCACACCGATCTTGGTGTGGTCAGATGGTTTGAGGGCAGAGGAGAGATCTAGGGTCTAATAGACCCCAATTTTTTCAAAAAAAGAGTACCTGTCACTACCTATTGCTATCATAGGGGATATTTAAATTCCCTGGGATAACAATAAAAATGATAAAAAAAAATGAAAGGAACAGTTTACAATAAGATAAAAAAGCAAAAAAAAAAAAAAGCAAAAAAAAAAAAAAGCACCCCTGTCCCCCCCTGCTCTCACGCTAAGGCGAGCGCAAGCGTCAGTTTGGCGTCAAATGTAAACAGCAATTGCACCATGCATGTGAGGTATCACCACAAACGTCAGATCGAGGGTAGTAATTTTAGCAGTAGACCTCCTCTGTAAATCTAAAGTGGTAACCTGTAAAGGCTTTTGAAGGCTTTTAAAAAAGTATTTATTTTGCTGCCACTGCATGTTTGTGCGCAATTTTAAAGCATGTCATGTTTGGTATCCATGTACTCGGCCTAAGATCATCTTTTTTATTCCATCAAACATTTGGGCAATATAGTGTGTTTTAGTGCATTAAAATTTTAAAAAGTGTGTTTTTTCCCTAAAAAATGCGTTTGAAAAATCGCTGCGCAAATACTGTGTGAAAAAAAAATGAAACACCCACCATTTTAATCTGTAGGGCATTTGATTAAAAAACAATATATAATGTTTGGGGGTTCAAAGTAATTTTCTTGCAAAAAAAAAATTTTTTTCATGTAAACAAAAAGTGTCAGAAAGTGAGGCACGGAACGAGAAGGACTGAAAGGAGGGGTAGTGTAGGGCCGGGCATGACAGTGTACCCAAGGGAGACACGGAGAGGGTTAACAAAATAAGGAGAAAAGTAGTATGGGTAAAAGGGGAGGTAAGTTGGGAAACTTTGTGAGAAAGGGGAGTGGTGGTATTTAAAGGGGGGAGGAGTAAAAGGGGGCAGTGTGAGGAGAGTGCATCAGAGGAGGCAGTTTTTCACACCCTCCCTCCCTATAATGTTATATAGTATGTGTGCAATATATTGAGTAGTTGTTGTGCTGTTTTTTCTCTTTTGCAGGAACTGAACGGGTCGTCATGACAGCAGAGGTGGTCAGTTTGGTTGGGGGGCTGTTTTATTCTGGTGGTCTTTGATGGGGGCGGTAAACGGATGGATTAAAAGGGGTGGGGGGGCTCATCATTTGCATGTTCCCCTCCGGTGTATTCCTGAACGTTGGAGGGAATACTGGGTTTGGTGGCGCTGCGGGAAGCGGTCGTCTCCGAGCGGCTACAGCTGGAGGCCTATTTGTTTGGTAAAAGTCCCGCAGTGCGTTGGTTATCCATGGCTATATATTTATATATTTATTTGGAAAAGGTGGGTCACCGTCAGAGACCATCAGACTGGGGTTAACAGTTATGTTATTAATGTGTCATTGTTGGTTTTATTGGTTATTTTATTGGTTATTTATTTGGAGTATTTATTTGGAGTTTTAATAAAGAGGCTGTTGTGGCCATGTTACTCCATAAATAAAAGGTGTGGTCTCATCATTTTAGATGGGGTGGTTAAGTTATGGGGGGGTTTTTTGGTATGTAAAGGGGGAATTGCAAATTGGGAATGGGTGACATTTGGTCTACACTGGTCAAGGGCTTTGTCTTCAAGTGGTTAGAAGAGTGGGTGATGCGTGACATAAGCTTCTAAATGTTGCGCATAAAATGCCAGGACAGTTCAAAACCCCCCCAAATGACCCCATTTTGGAAAGTAGACACCCCAAGCTATTTGCTGAGAGGCATGTCGAGTCTATGGAATATTTTATATTGTGACACAAGTTGCAGGAAAAAGACAAATTTTATTTTTTTTGCACAAAGTTGTCACTAAATGATTGCTTCTCCTGAGTACGGGGATACCACATGTGTGAAACTTTTTGGGAGCCTAGCCGCGTACAGGACCCCGAAAACCAAGCACCGCTTTCAGGCTTTCTAAGGGCGTAAATTTTTTATTTCACTCTTCACTGCCTATCACAGTTTTGGAGGCCATGGAATGCCCAGGTGGCACAAACCACCCCAAATGACCCTATTTTGGAAAGTAGACACACAAACTATTTGCTGAGAGGTATAGTGAGTATTTTGCAGACCTCACTTTTTGTCACAAAGTTTTGAATATTGAAAAAAGAAAAAAAAATGTTTTTCTTGTCTTTCTTTATTTACAAAAACAAATGAGAGCTGCAAAATACTCCCCATGCCTCTCAGCAAATAGCTTGGGGTGTCTACTTTCCAAAATGGGGGTCATTTGGGGGGGGGGTTTGTGCCACCTGGGCATTTTGTGGCCTTCAAAACTGTGATAGGTAGTGAGGAGTGAAATCAAAAATGTACGCCCTTAGAAATCCTGAAGGCGGTGATTGGTTTTCGGGGCCCCGTACGCAGCTGGGCTCCCAAAAAGTCCCACACATGTGGTATCCCTGTACTCAGGAGAAGTAGCTGAATGTATTTTGGGGTGCAATTCCACATATGCCCATGGCCTGTGTGAGCAATATATCATTTAGTGACAAGTTTTTGTAATTTTTTTTGTCATTATTCAATCACTTGGGACAAAAAAATTAATATTCAATGGGCTCAACATGCCTCTTAGCAATTTCCTTGGGGTGTCTACTTTCCAAAATGGAGTCATTTGGGGGGGTTTGTACTGCCCTGCCATTTTAGCACCTCAAGAAATGACATAGGCAGTCATAAACTAAAAGCTGTGTAAATTACAGAAAATGTACCCTAGTTTGTAGACGCTATAACTTTTGTGCAAACCAATAAATATACGCTTATTGACTTTTTTTACCAAAGACATGTGGCAGAATATATTTTGGCCTAAATGTATGATTAAAATTGAGTTTATTGGATTTTTTTTTTATAACAAAAAGTAGAAAATGTCATTTTTTTTCAAAATTTTCGGTCTTTTTCCGTTTTATAGCGCAAAAAAAAACCGCAGAGGTGATCAAATAACATCAAAAGAAAGCTCTATTTGTGGGAAGAAAATGACACGCATTTCGTTTGGGTACAGCATTGCATGACCGCGCAATTAGCAGTTAAAGCAACGCAGTGCCAAATTGTAAAAGGTGCTCTGGTCAGGAAGGGGGTAAATCGTTCCGGGGCTGAAGTGGTTAAAGTGGAAGTCCATGCAAAAATGAAAATCCCTACATCTATACACACTACAACCGATCTAACACTAACCCCTCTATCCCTTTAAAGAAAAAACGAGTATACATACCCTTTTGGAAGCTGATCTGACCCGCTCTGACTCGATCTCCAGTGGCGGAAGCTCTGCAGAGGACATGCCCGACAACCGCAGTGAAATGCATGAGAAGTGACGTTACCCATAGACTTACTATGGGGACTTCCGTTGTCTTCCGTTTTCACTGCATCCGCCTCCACAGTGAAGCCACGGCTGAACAGCTCAGTGTGGGATCCGGTCGGAGCGGGTCAGATTGTCTTCCAAAAAGGTACTGTATGTATACTCGTTTTTTCTTTACAGAGATAGAGAGGTTAGTGTTAGATCGGTGTTGTGTATAGATGTAGGGATTTTAGTTTTTGTATGGACTTCCACTTTAATCCTTCTGTTTCTTCATGTCATCCCAGGCAGACTCCATGATGTTGAGATAAGGACTCTGTGGGGGCCAAACCATCACTTTCAGGACTCCTTGTTCTTCTTTACACTGAAGATAGTTCTTAATGACATTGGCTGTATGTTTAGGGCTGTTGTCCTGCTACAGAATAAAGTTGGGGCCAATCGCCTCCCTGATGGTATGATAGATAAGTTACTGCCTGTATTTCTCATCATTGAAGACACCAAATATATTCTGCAGCAGGACAACAACCCCAAACATACAGCCAACGTCAATAACAACTATTTTTTTGGGAGAAGAACGAGGAGTCCTAGAAGTGATGGTTTGGCCCCCACAGAGCCCTGATCTCAACATCATGGTCTCTGTCTGGGATTACATGAAGAGACAGAAGGATTTGAGGCAGCCAACATCCACAGAAGATCTGTGGTTAGTTCTCCAAGATGTTTGGAACAACCTATCTGCCGAGCTCCTACAAAAGCTGTATGCAAGTGTAGCTAGAGGAATTGATGCTGGTTTGAAGGCAAAGGGCGGTCACACCTAATATTGATTTGATTTGAATTTCTCTTTCTGTTCATTTATTTTCCATTTTGGTAATTGATAAAAATAAACTATTAACCCTTCTATTTTTGAAAGCATTCTTCATTTACAGCATTTTTTTCACAACTGCCTATAACTTTACACAGCAATATACAAAAGTTTTGATAATAACACAAGTATTAATTTTCATAAAGTCTGCTGCCTCAGTTTTTATGATGGCAATTTGCATATACTCCAGACCTCCAGAATGTTATGAAGAGTGATCGGAAGAATTGCAATTGATTGTAGAGTTCCTTGCCATAAAAATTAACTTAATCCCATAAAAAAAATTCCACTGCATTTGTGAAGAAGGCTTCAGGGCGCCCAAGAAAGTCCAGCAAGGGCCAGGACCTTCTCCTACAGTTGATACAGCTGAGGGATCGGGGCACCACCAGTGCAGAGCTTGCTCAGGAATGGCAGCAGGCAGGTGTGAGGGCATCTGCATGCACAGTGAGGTGAAGACATTTGGAGGATGGCCTGGTGTCAAGAAGGACAGCAAAGAAGCCACTTCTCTCCAGGAGAAACATCAGAGACAGACTGATATTCTGCAAAAGGTACAGGGATTGGACAGCTGAGGACTGGGGTAAAGTTATTTTCTCAGATCAATCCCCTTTCTGATTGTTTGGGGCATCTGGAAAAAACCTTGTCCAGAGAAGAAAAGATGAGCGCTACCTTCAGTCCTGTGTCATGCCAACAGTAAAGCATCCTGAGACCATTCATGTGTGGGGGTTTTCTTCTCAGCCAAGGGAGGGGCTCACTCACAATTTTGCCTAAGAACACAGCTATGAATAAAGAATGGTACAAAAACATCCTCCGAGAGCAACTTCTCCCAACCATCCAAGAACAGTTTGGTGATGAACAATGCCTTTTCCAGCATGATGGAGCACCTTGCCATAAGGCAAAAGTGATAACTATGTGGCTTGAGAACAAAACATCAACATTTTGGGTCCATGGCCAGGAAACTCTCCAGACCTTAATCCCATTGAGAACTTGTGGTCAATCCTCAAGAGGCGGGTGAACAAAAAAACTCCACAAATTCTGACAAACTCCAAGCATTGATTATGGAAGAATGGGCTGTCATCAGTCAGGATGTGACCCAGAAGTTGATTGACAGCATGCCGGGGGAAATTGCAGAGGTCTTGGGGAAAAAAGGGTCAACACTGCAAATATTGACTCTTTATATAAACCTAATGTAATTGTCAATAAAGCCTTTGGCACTTTTATGAAATGCTTGTAATTTGACTTCAGTATACTATAGTAACATCTGACAAAAAGATCTAAACCACTGAAGCAGCAGACTTTGTGAAAATTATTATTTGTGTCATTCTCAAAAACTTTTGGCCACGGCTGTATATCCCGCTTCAGCTCTGGAAGGTTTACCCCCTTCACGGACATTTTTACGATACGGCACTGCGTTACTTTAACTGACAATTTGGCGGTCGTGCGATGCTGTACCCAAATAAAATTGATGTCCTTTTTCCCACAAATAGAGCTTTCTTTTGGTGGTATTTGATCAACTCTGCTGTTATTTATTTTTGAGCTATAAACAAAAAATACTGACAATTTAGCAAAAAAAAAACAAAAAAACAAAAAAAAATGTTTTTTTACTTTCTGCTATAAAACACATCAAATAAAAAAAATGTAAAAAAATCTAATTTCTTCATTATTTTAGGCCAACATGTATTCTGCTACATATTTTTGGTAAAAAAAAAAATCCCAATAAGCGTATATTGATTGGTTTGCACAAAAGTTATAGTGTCCAAAAACCATGAGATGTGTGTGTGTGTGTATATATATATATATATATATGTGTATATGTATGTATGTATATGTATTGGAATTTTTTATTAATAGCAGTGGTGGTAATCAGCGACTTATAGTGGGACTGTGATATTGCAGCAGACAAATCGGACACTAAATGATACTTTTTTGGGGACCAGTGACACTAATATAGTGATCAGTGCTAAAAATATGCACTGTCACTGTACTAATGACACTGGCTGGGAAGGGATTAACATCAGGGGCGATCAAAGGGTTAAATGTGTCCCTATGGAGTGCTTGCTAACTGTGGGGGAGGTTCTTGTACTGTTGGAAGGCAGAGATTCATGTTCCTGCTTAGCAGAAACACAGGATCACTTCCTTCCCTACAGACAGAACGGCGATATGCCTTGTTTACATAGGGAGAGTGCCGTTCTGCTTCTCTCAGGAATCATCAGCCAGTCCAGCGGGAAATCATGATCGATCACAGCGGGAGTGGGTGGCTGGCAGCAGGCATCCGCGCCCCAGACCCGGAAGTGCAAAATCACATACCTGTACCTGTACGTGATTTTGCACAGGAGAGCCACCTTGCCACCATATATGCATTGCATCGAGGCAGAAAATCAAACCAATCACTGATCTGATGAAAAAAGGGTGTATTGATTAAATCTATATTCAGGTAATCTGAATATGGCAAGTTTGGGGGGTGGGGTGGGGTCAGGGGCATATTTTGGCAACTCTACCTTGGGTGTAGGAGAATCTTGCTCTGGCAATGGGTAGTGGACAATCACATGTAATGTCTTTGTAATATCTTTTTTTCTTGTAGTTTTCAGGAAGTGACTTCCCCACTAAAGTATGTAGTACCTCTTGATCTTTCCTGGTTGGCTCACCCACAGAGTAATATCAGGGAATTAAGGTAAGACAATGTCTATTTTTTGCAGAGATATAGAAATGTTAAGCAGTTTATATATTGTTTTTCTCCAGTGCTTCCTTGTATCCTCAGTTATTTTTCATTCCGGTGGATAGAGCTTCTTCTCTCACCTGTCCACTTTGCTCTTGTATTTCCCTTTTTCTTTGCTTCTTGGATTAGAAATGTCTTCTTCATAAATGTGAAGTGGTGGGCCGTCCATTAGGGGTGCACAGGTGCCGCCCTCCCATCCATGCATTCGACCCCCTGATCTACATGCAGATTCCAATGGGGGTTTGAAGCACGTGATTGGAGCCAGAGGCTCTAATAGGCTTTAAAAAAGGGGTGGGCTCCGGGCCCAGAGCACTGGGCCCGCCCCGAAGCCCACCCAGTTGTGTGACAATAGCGAAGATTAGCGGGACTCAGTGAGCCTCTTCAATTCTTAAGGCCGTAGTAAAGCTAAGGCCCTCCAGGGCCTGCACATTTCTACATGGGACCTCACATTATTACTCAACTACCTGTCTGTTCCAAAATCCATGATGGAGTTGTCGCTATGGGAATTGTCGGTAAAGACCGCTTTCCTGGTAGCCAAAGCTAGAAGGGTTTCTGAGTTGGCGGCTCTAGAGTATAAAGAACCCTATAAGTCCTTCCTGGAAGACAGCGTTATTCTGCTCCCAATGCTGGATTCTATTCCAAAAGTGGCCTCAACATTCCATCTGAATCAAGAAATCGTGTGCCTACTTTTCATCCAGAATATGGACAAAAAGTAGTTTGGACATCGGGGAGACACTGAAGATGTATATCCATGCTACCCCAACTTTCACAGCATCAGATTGCCTGTTTGTGGTTCCCAGAGGTTCACGCAAGGGGGCCAGAGCTTTGCGCAGAGTGATTGCTTCTTGGATTTTGAAAGTGATCTCCCTCTCATATAAGGATAGGGGGTTGGCCCTTTCGGTAGAAATAACAGCGCGCTCCACAAGAGGCGTCGCAACCTCCAAGCAGCCACCTGTGAAGACTCAATGAAGTCAATATGCAATGCGGCAACGTGGTCACCCATACAAACCTTAATTTCTCATTATCGCACAGATCCGTCATTATTGACAACTGTTTATTTTGGCAAAACGGTTATGTCGTTAGCGTGACAGGACAGAGATCATATATACACTGTACATACACTGACAGGACAGAGATCATATATACACTGTACATACACTGACAGGACAGAGATCATATATACACTGTACATACACTGATAGGTCTGAGATCATATATACACTGTACATACACTGATAGGACGGAGATCATATATACACTGTACATACACTGATAGGCCGGAGATCATATATACACTGTACATACACTGATAGGCCGGAGATCATATATACACTGTACATACACTGATAGGCCGGAGATCATATATACACTGTACATACACTGATAGGCCAGAGATCATATATACACTGTACATACACTGATAGGCCAGAGATCATATATACACTGTACATACACTGATAGGACGGAGATCATATATACACTGTACATACACTGATAGGCCGGAGATCATATATACACTGTACATACACTGATAGGCCGGAGATCATATATACACTGTACATACACTGATAGGCCGGAGATCATATATACACTGTACATACACTGATAGGCCGGAGATCATATATACACTGTACATACACTGATAGGCCGGAGATCATATATACACTGTACATACACTGATAGGCCGGAGATCATATATACACTGTACATACACTGATAGGACGGAGATCATATATACACTATACATACACTGATAGGACGGAGATCATATATACACTATACATACACTGATAGGACGGAGATCATATATACACTATACATACACTGATAGGACAGAGATCATATATACACTGTACATACACTGATAGGACAGAGATCATATATACACTGTACATACACTGATAGGACAGAGATCATATATACACTGTACATACACTGATAGGACAGAGATCATATATACACTGTACATACACTGATAGGCTGGAGATCATATATACACTGTACATACACTGATAGGCCGGAGATCATATATACACTGTACATACACTGATAGGCCGGAGATCATATATACACTGTACATACACTGATAGGACAGAGATCATATATACACTGTACATACACTGATAGGACAGAGATCATATATACACTGTACATACACTGATAGGCCGGAGATCATATATACACTGTACATACACTGATAGGCCGGAGATCATATATACACTGTACATACACTGATAGGCTGGAGATCATATATACACTGTACATACACTGATAGGACAGAGATCATATATACACTGTACATACACTGATAGGACAGAGATCATATATACACTGTACATACACTGATAGGCTGGAGATCATATACACACTGTACATACACTGATAGGCCGGAGATCATATATACACTGTACATACACTGATAGGCTGGAGATCATATATACACTGTACATACACTGATAGGACAGAGATCATATATACACTGTACATACACTGATAGGACAGAGATCATATATACACTGTACATACACTGATAGGCTGGAGATCATATACACACTGTACATACACTGATAGGACAGAGATCATATATACACTGTACATACATTGATAGGCCGGAGATCATATATACACTGTACATACACAGCAATAACCTCAGCACCTCCCCCCTCAACACAACTCCTCTCCTCTGCCCCAATATTTAGCCCCCCACCCTCCCCAAATCTTCACCATCCTACCCATAGTTACCTTTCTGGCTTATTGTCGGCTCCAGAACTTCCCCAGCCAGGTAGGAGAATGGGGATCACACTGCTGCAGCTCACCAAGCACTTTCCTCCCTCCTCCTGCCATTGAACACTCTGCACTCTGCCTGCACTTGTCCCCTGAGCAGAGCAGGCAGGCTGCTGTAGGAGCCATTGTTCTGCCGAGAAAGTTCCTCTCGGCGGATAAGGACCCCCCTCTACTGCACAGGCTCAGCGCTTTCGCGGTAGGAGGTGGCGGAAATAGCCAAAGGCGAATAGAAAAGAAATCATCTGTACACGGCGCCTATAAGAGGGCCCCTCGCGGGCTCGATTCGCTCGCCACGCTTCGGGCACAGCCTCGCTTCGCTCGGCACTTTTTTATTCCCCCTCTAGGTCCACTTGGATGGTGGGGCTTCAGCCTGGACCCAGGGCGCAGGCGCCATGTACAGCTGATTGAAGTTTTTCATCTTCGGCTATTTTCGGCAGCTCCTAGTCATTCGTACTGCGCAAGTGCTGCGCCTGCGCAGTACAAGGGGGACCTTATCTGCCGGGGGAACTTTCTCGGCACAACACAGCGGCCTTCCTCCCAGCACCTCGCCCCGCCCCTCTACAGCCAGATTTGGATATCTGATGGGATTCGCCTTTGTCATACATACTATCTACAAGTATCCTGGTCACCTTTGTTACATCTCCTGGGATCCTAATCTATATAAGCTTATTCGACACAGTGACTGTACACCCATCTGTATCCAATTGCTCTGGTAAGCCCCTCACTTTTACATACGGTGGTGGACCTATCAACACTATACTACTTTTTTCACACTTCTTGGTGTTATTGATACATATACCTCAGCGGATGTTTCATGGAGTTATCTTTCCACACCAGTTTATGTCAGATATGTACACTTTAAGTGGATGTTCTTGGGACTCAATTTTCAACAAGTGTGTCACTTAAGAATATCTGCTAACCACGTCAATCTTGTATATTTATTAACCATATCCATGTACACTTTTGGGATATATTCACATTGTATGTCATGAACCAATGTCAGTTATTACCTATTTTCTAGCGCTGCACTTCCTCCTTGCATTTCTTGAACTTTCTCAGCAAGACACCGGTGTTGTAAAAATTCCTGTGACCTATGCAGAGTCTCGACCCACGTCACTTCCTGTGCTACGTCAGCTTTACTGCGCATGCGCGACTTCACCGTGGCTTTACCGCACGTGCACAGCCTCTCCTTTCAGTCGAGGAAAATTTTAGATTCGAGCGGGCGGCTACGTCAGAACATAGCTGACGGCGGGGCCTTACCGTGCATGCGCGACTGCACTGTGGCTTTACTGCATGTGCGCAGCCTCTCCTTTCTGTTGAGGAAAATTTTAGACTCGAGCGGGTGGGCGGAGGCAGTGCGTGTACATTATCATTACATTACATTATTGTCAGCACCGCCTCCTGCCTCACCCTGCCCCTAATACGCCCCTAGCCTGCTCTGGAGAAGGGGGCGGGCATGGGACAAGGTTGAGATAAAATATAGAGCTGCCCCACACCTAGCCTGCTCTGCTGAAGGGGGGCGTGCCCATTTCCTGCATAGCACAGTCTATATGAATGGGGCAAAGTCAAATGCAGCCATTGTGCCCATCATATGCAGCCATTGTGCCCTTCAAATGCAGCCACTTGTGCCCATCATATGCAGCCATTTGTGCCCATCATATGCAGCCGCTATGCCCATCATATGCAGCCATTGTGCCCATCAAATGCAGCAACTTGTGCCCATCATATGCAGCCATTGTGCCCATCATATGCAGCCACTTGTGCCCATCATATGCAGCCACTTGTGCCCATCATAAGCAGCCACTTGTGCCCATCATAAGCAGCCACTTGTGCCCATCATAAGCAGCCACTTGTGCCCATCATAAGCAGCCATTTGTGCCCATCATATGCAGCCATTTGTGCCCATCATATGCAGCCATTGTGCCCATCAAATGCAGCCATTTGTGCCCATCATATGCAGCCATTTGTGCCCATCATATGCAGCCATTTGTGCCTGTCATATGCAGCCACTTGTGTCTGTCATATGCAGCCACTTGTGCAAATCATATGCAGCCATTTGTGCCCATCAAATGCAGCAACTTGTGCCCACCATATGCAGCCATTTGTGCCCATCATAAGCAGCCATTTGTGCCCATCGAATGCAGCCATTGTGCCCATCGAATGCAGCCACTTGTGCCTGCCATATGCAGGCACTGTACCCCATCATATGCATCCACTGTGCCCCATCATATGCAACCAGGCACGCCCCCCAGCTCGGCTGTCACTGCACTAACACCCTCCAGCCCCCGCATCTTGCGGCACTTACCGAGAGTGATGGGGCTTCCTTCTCCTCTTCTGTAGTTGCGGCTGTGGCTCCTGTATCTGCTCGGCTCCTCAGGCTTCCTCTGCTATGTCACCTCTTCCGCCAAAGCGTTAGGTATCCAATAGGATCGCCTAATGCCTTGGCCAATCGGGAGACAGGTCTCACTGACCTGCCTGCTGATTGGCAAGGAGGAACGTTAGTGTGAAAATAGCGAAAATTCATTTGCTATGCCACACAACAGGGTGAGATCGGGACGCAGTGCTCTGCGTCCCGAGCCCACCCTATTTTGAAGCCTATTAGAGCCTCTGGCTCTAATCACATGCTTCAAAATACACTCCCCGCCTATCCCCGCCATAGTAATTCATGTGTCCGGCGTCCTGAAAAGGGCTGGGAACATGAATAGGGAGGGTGGCAGAGGTGACAGGGGGTGCGGCGCCCGTGTGCCCACAAGGCATGGACCACCACTGGTCTTTGATCTCTGTCAAGTTCTGGGGGCTGGATCCCCTCCGCTGCTTTTCCTCCAATCAGGGGCCAAAGAAGCTAAGTGCTAGTTTACCTGTAGCCCTCACACTGGAGACTTGTACACCATCATCATGGTGTCCCAGGATGGTGGGTACCGGGTTCCCTGAGGGCAGAGCACGTGTGACCCGCTTTTGGGTCACTGGTGGCTTAGGGAGAAGGAGAGGGTCTCTGGGTGGACATGGGAGAGATTGCTCCTGGGTGGATGTGGGAGAAGGAGAGGGCTCCTAGGTGGAAGTGGGAGAAGGAGAGGGCTCCTAGGTAGACGTGGGAGAAGGAGAGGGCTCCTAGGTAGACGTGGGAGAAGGAGAGGGCTCCTAGGTAGACGTGGGAGAAGGAGAGGGCTCCTAGGTAGACGTGGGAGAAGGAGAGGGCTCCTAGGTAGACGTGGGAGAAGGAGAGGGCTCCTAGGTAGACGTGGGAGAAGGAGAGGGCTCCTAGGTAGACGTGGGAGAAGGAGAGGGCTCCTAGGTAGACGTGGGAGAAGGAGAGGGCTCCTAGGTAGACGTGGGAGAAGAAGGAGAGGGCTCCTGGGTGGCCGGAGAAGGAGAGAGCCCCTGGGTGGCCGGTGGAGAAGGAGAGAGCCCCTGGGTGGCTGGTAGAGAAGGAGAGAGCCCCTGGGTGGCCGGTAGAGAAGGAGAGAGCCCCTGGGTGGCTGGTAGAGAAGGAGAGAGCCCCTGGGTGGACTTGGGAGAAGTAGAGCTCCTGGGTGGCCAGAGAAGGATAGAGCCCCTGGGTGGCCGTGGAGAAGGAGAGGGCTCCTGGGTGGACGTGGGAGAATGAGAGGGCCCCTGGGTGGCCGGTGGAGAAGGAGAGAGCCCCTGGGTGGCCAGTGGAGAAGGAGAGAGCCCCTGGGTGGCTTAGGGAGAAGGAGAGAGTCCCTGGGTGGCCGTGGAGAAGGAGAGGGCTCCTGGGTGGACGTGGGAGAATGAGAGGGCCCCTGGGTGGCCGGTGGAGAAGGAGAGAGCCCCTGGGTGGCCGGTGGAGAAGGAGAGAGCCCCTGGATGGTTGGGGGAGAAGGAGAGGGCCCCTGGGTGGCCAGTGGAAAAGGAGAGAGCCCCTGGGTGGCCAGTGGAGAAGGAGAGAGCCCCTGGGTGGCCGGTGGAGAAGGAGAGAGCCCCTGGGTGGCCGGTGGAGAAGGAGAGAGCCCCTGGGTGGCCGGTGGAGAAGGAGAGAGCCCCTGGGTGGCCGGTGGAGAAGGAGAGAGCACCTGGGTTTTTGGAGGAGGAGAGGGCCCCTGGGTGGCCATTTAGTCAATAAGAGGGCCCCTGGGTGGCCGTGGGAGAGGGAAAGGGCACCTGGGTGTTTGGAGGAGAAGGAGTGGGGCCCTGGCTGTTTGAAGGAGAAGGAGATGCCCCCAGGGTTGGCCAAAATTGGAAGAGCTGGTCCTTGGGTGGTTGGAGGAGGAGAGGGTGCCACCCTTCTCCCCTGAGGACAGGAACACCCTTCTCTCCCCCAGAGGATGGGGACACTGGAGGATGGGGACACCCTCCTCTGGGGGAGAGAAGGGTGTCCCTGTCTTCCGGGGGAGAGAAGGCTGTCCCCATCCTCCGGTGTCCCCATCCTCTGGAGGAGAGAAGGATGTCCTCGTCCTCCGGGGAGAGAAGGCTGGCGCCATCCTCCGGAGAGAGAAGGCTGGCGCCATCCTCCGGGGGAGAGAAGGGTGTCCCCGTCCTCCGGGGGAGAGAAGGGTGTCCCCGTCCTCCGGGGGAGAGAAGGGTGTCCCCGTCCTCCGGGGGAGAGAAGGGTGTCCCCGTCCTCCGGGGGAGAGAAGGGTGTCCCCTTCTTCCGGGGGGAGAAGGGTGTCCCCTTCTTCCGGGGGGAGAAGGGTGTCCCCTTCTTCCGGGGGGAGAAGGCTGTCGCTGGAGGACGGGGACATCCTTTTCTCCTCCAGAGGATGGGGACACCCTTCTCTCCCCCTGTGGATGGGGACCCCCTTCTCTCCCCCGGAGGACAGGGACACCGGAGGATGGGGACACCCTTCTCTCCCCTGGAGGACGGCGACAGCCTTCTCTCCCCCAGAGGACGGGGACATTCTTCTCTCCTCCAGAGGATGGGGACACCCTTCTCTCCCCCGGAGGACAGGGACACCGGAGGACGGAGACACCCTTCTCTCCCCAGAGGACGGGGACACCCTTCTCTCCCCAGAGGACGGGGACAGCCTTTCTCCCCCGGAGGACGGGGACAGCCTTTCTCCCCCGGAGGACGGGGACAGCCTTTCTCCCCCGGAGGACGGGGACAGCCTTTCTCCCCCGGAGGACGGGGACAGCCTTTCTCCCCCGGAGGACGGGGACAACCTTCTCTCCCCCGGAGGACGGGGACACCCTTTCTCCCCCAGAGGACGGGGACACCCTTTCTCCCCCAGAGGACGGGGACACCCTTTCTCCCCCAGAGGACGGGGACACCCTTCTCTCCCCCAGAGGACGGGGACACCCTTCTCTCCCCCAGAGGACGGGGACACCCTTCTCTCCCCCGGAGGATGGGGACACCCTTCTCTCCCCCGGAGGATGGGGACACCGGAGGTAGGGGACACCCTTCTCTCCCCCGGAGGACAGGGACAGCCTTCTCTTTCTGGAGGATGGCGCCAGCCTTCTCTCCCCGGAGGATGGGGACACCCTTCTCTCCCCCGGAGGATGGGGACACCGGAGGTAGGGGACACCCTTCTCTCCCCCGGAGGACAGGGACAGCCTTCTCTTTCTGGAGGATGGCGCCAGCCTTCTCTCCCCGGAGGACGGGGACAGCCTTCTCTCCCCCAGAGGACGGGGACAGCCTTCTCTCCCCCAGAGGACGGGGACAGCCTTCTCTCCCCCAGAGGACGGGGACAGCCTTCTCTCCCCCAGAGGACGGGGACAGCCTTCTCTCCCCCAGAGGACGGGGACAGCCTTCTCTCCCCCAGAGGACGGGGACACCCTTCTCTCCCCCAGAGGACGGGGACACCCTTCTCTCCCCCGGAGGACGGGGACACCCTTCTCTCCCCCGGAGGACGGGGACAGCCTTTCTCCCCCGGAGGACGGGGACAGCCTTTCTCCCCCGGAGGACAGGGACAGCCTTTCTCCCCCGGAGGACAGGGACAGCCTTTCTCCCCCGGAGGACGGGGACAGCCTTTCTCCCCCGGAGGACGGGGACAACCTTCTCTCCCCCGGAGGACGGTGACAGCCTTCTCTCCCCGGAGGACGGTGACAGCCTTCTCTCCCCGGAGGACGGGGACAGCCTTCTCTCCCCTGGAGGACGGGGACAGCCTTCTCTCCCCTGGAGGACGGGGACAGCCTTCTCTCCCCTGGAGGACGGGGACAGCCTTCTCTCCCCTGGAGGACGGGGACAACCTTCTCTCCCCTGGAGGACGGGGACAGCCTTCTCTCCCCTGGAGGACGGGGACAGCCTTCTCTCCCTTGGAGGACAGGGACAGCCTTCTCTCCCTTGGAGGACGGGGACAGCCTTCTCTCCCCTGGAGGACGGGGACAGCCTTCTCTCCCCTGGAGGACGGGGACAGCCTTCTCTCCCTGGAGGACGGGGACATCCTTCTCTCCCTGGAGGACGGGGACATCCTTCTTTCCCTGGAGGACGGGGACATCCTTCTCTCCCCCGGAGGACAGGACACCGGAGGATGGGGACAGCGGAGGATGGGGACAGCCTTCTCTCCCCCGGAGGATGGGGACACCGGAGGACGGGGACAGCCTTCTCTCCCCCAGAGGACAGGGACAGCCTTCTCTCCCCCTGTGGACGGGGACCCCCTTCTCTCCCCCGGAGGACAGGGACACCGGAGGATGGGGACACACTTCTCTCCCCTGGAGGACGGCGACAGCCTTCTCTCCCCCCAGAGGACAGGGACATTCTTCTCTCCTCCAGAGGACGGAGACACCCTTCTCTCCCCCAGAGGACGGGACACCCTTTCTCCCCCAGAGGACGGGGACACCCTTTCTCCCCCAGAGGACGGGGACACCCTTTCTCCCCCAGAGGACGGGGACACCCTTTCTCCCCCAGAGGACGGGGACACCCTTTCTCCCCCAGAGGACGGGGACACCCTTTCTCCCCCAGAGGACGGGGACACCCTTTCTCCCCCAGAGGACGGGGACACCCTTTCTCCCCAGAGGACGGGGACACCCTTTCTCCCCCAGAGGACGGGGACACCCTTCCTCCCCCAGAGGACAGGGACACCCTTCTCTCCCCAGAGGACAGGGACACCCTTCTCTCCCCCAGAGACGGGGACACCCTTCTCTCCCCCAGAGGACGGGGACACCCTTTCTCCCCCAGAGGACGGGGACACCCTTTCTCCCCCAGAGGACGGGGACACCCTTCTCTCCCCAGAGGACAGGGACACCCTTCTCTCCCCCAGAGGACGGGACACCCTTCTCTCCCCCAGAGGACGGGACACCCTTTCTCCCCCAGAGGACGGGGACACCCTTTCTCCCCCAGAGGACGGGGACACCCTTTCTCCCCCAGAGGACGGGGACACCCTTTCTCCCCCAGAGGACGGGGACACCCTTTCTCCCCCAGAGGACGGGGACACCCTTTCTCCCCCAGAGGACGGGGACACCCTTCCTCCCCCAGAGGACGGGGACACCCTTCTCTCCCCAGAGGACAGGGACACCCTTCTCTCCCCCAGAGACGGGGACACCCTTCTCTCCCCCAGAGGACGGGGACACCCTTTCTCCCCCAGAGGACGGGGACACCCTTCTCTCCCCCAGAGGACGGGGACACCCTTTCTCCCCCAGAGGACAGGGACACCCTTCTCTCCCCCAGAGGACGGGACACCCTTCTCTCCCCCAGAGGACGGGACACCCTTTCTCCCCCAGAGGACGGGGACACCCTTTCTCCCCCAGAGGACGGGGACACCCTTTCTCCCCCAGAGGACGGGGACACCCTTTCTCCCCCAGAGGACGGGGACACCCTTTCTCCCCCAGAGGACGGGGACACCCTTTCTCCCCCAGAGGACGGGGACACCCTTTCTCCCCCAGAGGACGGGGACACCCTTTCTCCCCCAGAGGACGGGGACACCCTTTCTCCCCCAGAGGACGGGGACACCCTTTCTCCCCCAGAGGACGGGGACACCCTTCCTCCCCCAGAGGACGGGGACACCCTTCTCTCCCCAGAGGACAGGGACACCCTTCTCTCCCCCAGAGACGGGGACACCCTTCTCTCCCCCAGAGGACGGGGACACCCTTTCTCCCCCAGAGGACGGGGACACCCTTCTCTCCCCCAGAGGACGGGGACACCCTTTCTCCCCCAGAGGACAGGGACACCCTTCTCTCCCCCAGAGGACGGGACACCCTTCTCTCCCCCAGAGGACGGGGACACCCTTTCTCCCCCAGAGGACGGGGACACCCTTTCTCCCCCAGAGGACGGGGACACCCTTTCTCCCCCAGAGGACGGGGACACCCTTTCTCCCCCAGAGGACGGGGACACCCTTTCTCCCCCAGAGGACGGGGACACCCTTTCTCCCCCAGAGGACGGGGACACCCTTTCTCCCCCAGAGGACGGGGACACCCTTCCTCCCCCAGAGGACGGGGACACCCTTCTCTCCCCAGAGGACGGGGACACCCTTCTCTCCCCCAGAGGAGGGGACACCCTTCTCTCCCCCAGAGGAGGGGAC
Organism: Lithobates clamitans; assembly: GCA_037952925.1. Lineage (NCBI taxonomy): Eukaryota > Metazoa > Chordata > Amphibia > Anura > Ranidae > Lithobates > Lithobates clamitans. The sequence continues at coordinate 1,896,560 of JBBGZY010001014.1, read as the reverse complement.
ACCCTTTCTCCCCCAGAGGACGGGGACACCCTTCTCTCCCCCAGAGGACGGGGACACCCTTCTCTCCCCAGAGGACAGGGACACCCTTCTCTCCCCCAGAGGAGGGGACACCCTTCTCTCCCCCAGAGGACGGGGACACCCTTTCTCCCCCAGAGGACGGGGACACCCTTTCTCCCCCAGAGGACGGGGACACCCTTTCTCCCCCAGAGGACGGGGACACCCTTTCTCCCCCAGAGGACGGGGACACCCTTTGTCCCCCAGAGGACGGGGACACCCTTCTCTCCCCCAGAGGACGGGGACACCCTTCTCTCCCCCAGAGGACGGGGACACCCTTCTCTCCCCCAGAGGACGGGGACACCCTTCTCTCCCCCAGAGGACGGGGACACCCTTCTCTCCCCCAGAGGACAAGAACAGACTTCTCTCCCCCAGAGGACGGGGACACCCTTCTCTCCCCCAGAGGACGGGGACACCCTTCTCTCCCCCAGAGGACGGGGACACCCTTCTCTCCCCCAGAGGACGGGGACACCCTTCTCTCCCCCAGAGGACAAGAACAGACTTCTCTCCCCCAGAGGATGGGGACACCCTTCTCTCCCCCAGAGGATGGGGACACCCTTCTCTCCCCCGGAGGATGGGGACACCGGAGGTAGGGGACACCCTTCTCTCCCCCGGAGGACAGGGACAGCCTTCTCTTTCTGGAGGATGGCGCCAGCCTTCTCTCCCCGGAGGATGGGGACACCGGAGGTAGGGGACACCCTTCTCTCCCCCGGAGGACAGGGACAGCCTTCTCTTTCTGGAGGATGGCGCCAGCCTTCTCTCCCCGGAGGACGGGGACAGCCTTCTCTCCCCAGAGGACGGGGACACCCTTCTCTCCCCCAGAGGACGGGGACACCCTTCTCTCCCCCAGAGGACGGGGACACCCTTCTCTCCCCCAGAGGACGGGGACACCCTTCTCTCCCCCAGAGGACGGGGACACCCTTCTCTCCCCCAGAGGACGGGGACACCCTTCTCTCCCCCAGAGGACGGGGACACCCTTCTCTCCCCCAGAGGACGGGGACACCCTTCTCTCCCCCGGAGGAAGTATGTCCCTGTCCTCCGGTGTCCCCGTCCTCCGGGGAGAGAAGGGTGTCCCCATCCTCAGGGGAGAAGGGTGGCACCCTCTCCTCCTCCAACCACCCAAGGACCAGCTCTACCAATTTCGGCCAACCCTTTGGCTCTCCTTCTCCCACGACCACCCAGGGGCCCTCTTATTTACTGAATGGCCACCCAGGGGCCCTCTCTTCCCCCAGCCACCCAGGGGCTCTCTCCTTCTCCACCGGCCACCCAGGGGCTCTCTCCTTCTCCACCGGCCACCCAGGGGCTCTCTCCTTCTCCACCGGCCACCCAGGGGCTCTCTCCTTCTCCACCGGCCACCCAGGGGCTCTCTCCTTCTCCACCGGCCACCCAGGGGCTCTCTCCTTCTCCACCGGCCACCCAGGGGCTCTCTCCTTCTCCACCGGCCACCCAGGGGCCCTCTCCTTCTCCACCGGCCACCCAGGGGCCCTCTCCTTCTCCACCGGCCACCCAGGGGCCCTCTCCTTCTCCACCGGCCACCCAGAGGCCTTCTCCTTCTCCCACATCCACCCAGTAGCCCTCTCCTTTTCCACCGGTGACCCAGGAGCCCTCTCCTTCTCCCCCGGCTGCCCAGGAGCCCTCTCCTTTTCCCATGTCCACCCAGGAGCCCTCTCCACCGGCCACCCAGGGTCTCTCTCCTTCTCCCATATCCACCCAGGGACTCTCTCCTTCTCTACCGGCCACCCAGGGGCTCTCTTCTTCTTACTAAGCCACGCAGGGGCTCTCTCCTTCTCCCCCGGCCATCCAGGGGCTCTCTCCTTCTCCACTGGCCACCCAGGGGCCCTCTCCTTCTCCACTGGCCACCCAGGGGCCCTCTCCTTCTCCACTGGCCACCCAGGGGCCCTCTCCTTCTCCACTGGCCACCCAGGGGCCCTCTCCTTCTCCCACATCCACCCAGGAGCCCTCTCCTTCTCCACGGCCACCCAGGGACTCTCTCCTTCTCCCTAAGCCACCCAGGGGCTCTATCCTTCTCTGGCCACCCAGGAGCCCTCCTTCTCCCAAGTCCACCCAGGAGCCCTCTCCTTTTCCACCAGTCACCCAGGAGCCCTCTACTTCTCCACCAGCTACCCAGGGTCTCTCTCCTTCTCCCTCAGCCACCTAGGGACTCTCTCCTTCTCCCTCAGCCACCTAGGGACTCTCTTCTTCTCTACCGGCCACCCAGGGGCTCTCTCCTTCTCCACCATCCACCCAGGGGCTCTCTCCTTCTCCCTAAGCCACTCAGGGGCTCTCCCATTCTCCCCCGGCCACCCAGGGGTTTACTCCTTCTCCCCCGGCCACCCAGGGGTTTACTCCTTCTCCACCTGCCACCCAGGGGCCATCTCCTTCTCCCACGTCCACCCAGGAGCCGTCTCCTTCTCCATGGCCACCCAGGGGCTCTCTCCTTCTCCCTAAGCCACCCAGGGGCTCTATCCTTCTCCGGCCACCCAGGAGCCCTCTCCTTCTCCCACGTCCACCTAGGAGCCCTCTCCTTCTCCCACGTCCACCTAGGAGCCCTCTCCTTCTCCCACGTCCACCTAGGAGCCCTCTCCTTCTCCCACGTCCACCTAGGAGCCCTCTCCTTCTCCCACGTCCACCTAGGAGCCCTCTCCTTCTCCCACGTCCACCTAGGAGCCCTCTCCTTCTCCCACGTCCACCTAGGAGCCCTCTCCTTCTCCCACGTCCACCTAGGAGCCCTCTCCTTCTCCCACGTCCACCTAGGAGCCCTCTCCTTCTCCCACGTCCACCTAGGAGCCCTCTCCTTCTCCCACGTCCACCTAGGAGCCCTCTCCTTCTCCCAAAGTCTACCTAGGAGCCCTCTCCTTCTCCCAAAGTCCACCTAGGAGTCCTCTCCTTTTCCCACGTCCACCCAAGAGCAATCTCTTTCTCCCACATCCACCCAGAGACCCTATCCTTCTCCCTAAGCCACTAATGACCCAAAAGCAGGTCACACATGTGCTCTGCTCTCGGAGGACCCGGTACCCACCGTCCTGGGACGCCATGATGATGGTGTACAAGTCTCCAGTGTGAGGGCTACAGGTAAACTAGCACTTAGCTTCTTTGGCCCCTGATTGGAGGAAAAGCAGCGGAGGTGATCCAGCCCCCAGCACTTGACAGAGATCAAAGACCAGTGGCGGTCCATGCCTTGTGGGCGCACGGGCACCGCCCCCCCTGTCACCTCTGCTGCCCTCCCTATTCATGTGCCCATCCCCTTTCAGGACGACGGACACATGAATTACTATGGCCGGGATAGGCGGGGGTATATTTTGAAGCATGTGATTAGAGCCAGAGGCTCTAATAAGCTTCAAAATAGGGTGGGCTCGGGGCACAGAGCACTGCATCCCGATCTCACCCTGTTTGGCATAGCAAATGAATTTTCACTATTTACACACTAACTTTCCTCTTTGCCAATCAGCAGGCAGGTCAGTGAGAGCTGTCTCCAGATTGGCCAAACCATTAGGCGATCCTATTGGATACCTAACGCTTCGGCGGAAGAGGTGACATGGCGGAAGAAGCCTGAGGAGCAGAGCAGACACAGGAGCCACAGCCGCCACTACAGAAGAGGAGGAGGAAGCCCCGTCACTCTAAGTGCCCCAAGACCGGCCGCGCGCACGGGGGGTGTTAGTGAAGTGACAGCCGAGCTGGGGGGTGCACCTGGTTGCATATGATGGGGCACAGTGGCTGCATATGGCAGGCACAAGTGGCTGCATATGGCGGGCACAAGTGGATGCATTTGACGGGCACAATGGTTGAATGAAAGATTTGTAGAGCGCTGAAAATGCAAACTGAATCACCTCAAGGTGCTAGAATGCGTTCTCTGTTGCCAGCTTCTTAGAAAAGGAAGGTCTTTAGTTTTTTCCTGAAGGCCTGATGGTTTTCTTCCATGCGGATGTGGGTCGGAAGAGCGTTCCATAGTCGAGGTCCTTGGTCCTACTTTGCTTTGTAGCGGTATTTGGGAATGATGAGGAGGTTTTGGTTAGCTGATCGAAGACTGCGATTAGGTGTGTAGTGTTTTAATTTCTCCTGGAGATATAGCGGAGCGTTTCCTTGTATGCATTTGTGGGTGAGGCAGAGGGTCTTGAATGTGATCCGATTCTTTACGGTTAGCCAGTGTAGGCACTTTAGGGATGGGGAAATAGATTCCCAGGGTTTTTTTCCTGTTAACAGTCTTGCCGCCGTGTTTTGGATGAGTTGTAAGCGCGCAAGCAGATATTGGGGTAGTCCTACGTAGAGAGAATTTGCGTAGTCGAGTCGGGAATTGATGATTGTTCCCACAACTGCCGCTTTGTCCTCTTCTGGGATGAAGGGGATGAGTCTACGTAGCAGGTGCAGGAGGTGGTGGGATCCGCTAACTACTGATCCTATTTGAGCATCCATTGTCATTCCCGAGTCAAAGATGACTCAGAGACTCTTGGCTTTGGTGCTTGGAGAGATGGTCGGTCCGAGGATGGTGGGAGGTGTCCACGGAGTCTTAATTTTGGAATTTTTGTTAGCGTGTAGGAGAAGTTCTGTTTTTGAACCGTTAAGTTTGAGGGAGCTGCTGGTCATCCAGTCATCTATTAAAGCGAGGCATTCCTCTAATTGCTGATGATGTTTTTTTTGTCCGGTGATGCGAAAGTAGGGTTGGGTGTCATCAGCGTATGAGTGAGAGCAGAGGTCCATTTTCCTGATGATATTGAGAAGTGGGCGGATGTAGATGTTAAATAGCACTGGTGACAGGGGTGAGCCCTGAGGGACTCCGCAGGAGATTGCCCGGGTTTCCGAGGTGAATGTTCCTAGTTTCACTATCTGAGAGCGATTCTCTAAGAAGGATGCAAACCATTTTAGAGCAGGAACTGTAGCTCCTGCCACTTCTGAGAGGCGGACAAGTAAAGTATTGTGGTCCACTGTATCAAATGCTGCGCTGAGGTCTAATAGTACCAGGAGACATGATTCTCCGTCATCTGCTGCTTCAAGGACATCGTCCCATATTTTGAGGAGTGCTGTTTCTGTGCCATGGCCCGGGTGGAAGCCTGATTGCAGAGGGTCCAGGAGTTGGTGTGTGTGCTGGTGGTGTTGTAGCTGCTGTACTACTGCTTTCTCCATAATCTTGGAGATGGTGTTGAGGCTTGTTATCGGTCTGCGGCAGTTAGGGTCCTTAGGGTCGAGATTGTGTTTCTTTAGCAGGGGTTTGACGATGCCTTGCTTGAGGGAGGTTGGTACAGTCCCTTCTTTGAATGATTGATTTATGAGGTGTGTTAGAGTAGGGGCCAAGATGTTGGAACATTCTTTCAGGAGTTTTGTGGGAATGATTTCGTTTGGTGATGTGCTGTCTCGAAGGCTTCTGATGATGTTTATAGTCATGTCAGTGGTGATTGGGGACAAAGAGAAATTTGGTCGTTGTGTGATGTTCATGTCGATATCCTCTTTTTGCTTTGGTTGAGTGAGGTTGGTTGTTCTTTCCTGATGAATTGATTTCCGGATGTTGTCGATTTTGTCGATGAAGTAATCCGATAATTCATTGCAGAATTCTTGAGTATTGTTTGCTGGGGGCTCTAAAGCAGGTCGGGTTCATTGACTGAGTGACTAATTTGAAAAGTTCCCGTGGACGGTTTAGGGCAGTTGAGATGGTGTCCGAGAAATGTTCTTTTTTGGCTTTGAAGATTGCCTTGTGGTATTTCACAGTAAGTTCTTTGTAGTTGGTATGGTTTTCCTTGGTGGGATTTCTTCTCCATGCTCTTTCAGCTCTTCTACGTTCTTGCTTGAGTAGGGTGGGAGTGGCATTAAATCATCTCGAGTTTTTATTGCGGATGGGTGTTCTGCGTTTTGGCGCCACTGAGTCTGCTGTTTGTAGTAATACTTCTTTAGGGAGTTGAGTGTTTGTTCCGTTGAGAGGTTTGAGTTTAGCAAAAGTATTTTGTTTGATAATGTGGTTTTGAAGAGTTCGGAGTGTAGTTTCTTCTGGGATCTATTCCAGTTTGTTGTTGTTGCCCGTTTCTGTTTTTTGAGGGTGGTGTTGGTGGTGATTTTAAATTTGATAGCGTGGTGGTCCGTCCACGGTAGTGGAGTGTTGTCAAGTATGTCGGTGTCCATATTCTGTTTGAAGATGAGGTCTAGAGTGTGTCCTGAACCGTGTGTGGGAGCATTTATCAGCTGTTGAAGGCTTAGTTCTTCCATTTGGTTGACGCAACGGTTGCAATAAAGTCTTGTGCAGAGTTTGCCCAGAGGTTAAAATTCCCAAGTACCAGCAGGTTTTTGGTTTTCAGGGTGTGTATTGAGAAGAATTCAGTGAGTGGAGTAAGGAGATTGGTCTTTGGTCCTGGTGGTCTGTAGCATAGTAGTATGTGAATGGTGTCTTGAGGTGTTGTTTAAAGATGCAGTGAGAGAGTTTTAATGAAAGGCACTGAGTTCTGTAAAGTTGGTTTGGTAAACCCAAGGTGCGATTTGAAAATCACTGCTAGGCCTCCTCCTTTTTTTCCTATTCTATGCTCAGTTAGGATACTGTAGTTCTCGGGCACCAATTCAGTTAGGATGGTGTTGCAGTCAGGTGCTAGCCAGCTTTCTGTAATGAAGAGGCAGTCAATGTTGTTTTCGATGATAAAGTCGTGGATTTCCAGCCTGTGCTTGACTGCAGATCTGGTGTTGATCAGGGCGCATGCTAGTTGTGGTTGGATCTGGATATGGTTGCATATGATAGGCACAATGGCTGCATATGATGGGCACAAATGGCTACTTATGATGGGCACAAATGGATGCATATGGCAGGCACAGGTTGCCTCATTTGACGGGCACAATGGCTGCATATGATGGGCACAAATGGCTGCATATGATGGGCCCAAGTGGCTGCATTTGACAGGCCCAAGTGGCTGCATTTGACAGGCACAAGTGGCTGCATATGACGGGCACAAGTGGCTGCATATGACGGGCACAAGTGGCTGCATATGACGGGCACAAGTGGCTGCATATGACGGGCACAAGTGGCTGCATATGACGGGCACAAGTGGCTGCATATGACGGGCACAAGTGGCTGCATTTGAAGGGCACAAGTGGCTGCATTTGAAGGGCACAAGTGGCTGCATTTGAAGGGCACAAGTGGCTGCATTTGAAGGGCACAGTGGCTGCATATGATGGGCCCAAGTGGCTGCATATGATGGGCCCAAGTGGCTGCATTTGACGGGCCCAAGTGGCTGCATTTGACAGGCACAATGGCTGCATATGACGGGCACAAGTGGCTGCATATGACGGGCACAAGTGGCTGCATATGACGGGCACAAGTGGCTGCATATGACGGGCACAAGTGGCTGCATATGACGGGCACAAGTGGCTGCATTTGAAGGGCACAAGTGGCTGCATTTGATGGGCACAATGGCTGCATATGATGGGCACAATGGCTGCATATGATGGGCACAATGGCTGCATTCGACTTTGCCCCATTCATATAGACTGTGCTATGCAGGAAATGGGCACGCCCCCCTTCAGCAGAGCAGGCTAGGTGTGGGGCAGCTCTATATTTTATTTCGACCTTTTCCCATGCCCGCCCCCCTTCTCCAGAGCAGGCTAGGGGTGTATTAGGGGTGGGGCTGGAGGCAGTGCTGTCGATAATGTAATGATAGTGTACTCGCACCACCTCCGCCCACCTGCTCGAGTCTAAAATTTTCCTTGACTGAAAGGAGAGGCTGCGCACGCGCGGTAAAGCCACGGTGAAGCCACGGTGAAGCCACGGTGAATTTGCGAATATGCGGTAAAGCCCCGCCGTCAGCTGTGTTCTGACGTAGCTGCACAGGAAGTGACGTGGGTCGAGACTCTGCATAGGTCGCAGGAATTTTTACAACACCGGGAGAGTTTTTACTTTCACTTTCTAACACAGAAACCGGTTGTGTATTTTGTCAGAACACCTGGCTTCTGTGTTTTAAAGTGAAAGCGCTGAGCTGTGAGCACACAGCTAACCATGGCTGAAAACAATGATGTGGGACATACCTACTTCACAGCGGGACAAAGGTGCAGATGCGGGAATGTCCTGCCCAATCCGGGACTGTCGGGAGGTATTTCTACAGGATTTTGGAACAAACATTGTTTGTGAGGGCCTCAAACATTCAGACTACACCCTGCCACAGGTGAGGTCAGGATTATAGAATAATGTGTATAATAAACTGCAGGACTCTAAATAAAACTCATTTCTGAAGGTCTCAGACATTGACTGTACCCAGACAGTCAGTCAATAAAACTCCTTTTTGACCACTGTTAGAAATCACGGTGCCCCGTACAGCCTACCTGACGGGGTCCCCCTCGACCCCACCCCTGACCCAGTCCTGCCAGCAAACAATGTTTTCTTGGGACTAAGAGCTGTTTTCGGCAGCTCAGTCTTTGTGCACAGGGGGCGCTCTCTTACATAAACATGACCTGTCAAGCGAAGCACATGTGCAGCGCGTGAGCGTTAAAGCCCAGCTTTTTGCCCCTGCACATATGGGTTACTGGGGTATAAAGGGGTTAAAGGACAGTGGTTAGCCCCCCCAATGCAAGTGTAAAGTAGTGTCTCCCTATACTTGTCATCAGCATTATGGTAATCACTCAGCACAGCAGGTGCTGTATGGCTCTGTCAGTGTCCATGGCTGTTGTGTGCTGACTCTCTTACGGCTAGGGTTGCCACATTTTCTTCAAGGCAAACCCCAACACTTTAGCGGCACACAGCAATTTTTGTTATACATATATTTTGCTAATAAATAAAATTTCTAATCATATGAAGTTAATAACAAGAGTCCCTCTTTACATCAGAGTCCACAGAGTTCACCTCTTACATCTGAACTCGCAGAGTTCCCTTTCACTGTAAGGGGGGACTCTGTAGGCTCTGATGTAGGGGAGAACTCTGGGGACTCTAACATAAGGGATGCTCTGGGAACCCTGATTTAATGGAGAACACTGAGAACTCTGATGTACAGAGAGGACTGTGATGTAAGGGGGGAAACTGTGGCCTCTGGTGTAAAGGGGAACTATGAGAACCCTGATTTAACTTAGTGTACTCACTCAGAGGCAGGAGAGAGAAGGGGGAGCATTCAGTCACAGACAGGGATGGATGGTGAGCTCACTCACCCCTTGGCAGTCAGCACCTCTCATCCAGATGTATCTGAGGCTGCTGGACTTCAAATTCCCCCCCCCTTTCCTTTTCTTAGGCACATCCCTGGGGATTGGAGTGTGGGCAGACACAGAGGGGTAGGAGTGGAAGGAAGGAGGTGCAGATAGAGCCCTCTCTCCTCTCCCGTCTGTGTGTGTGTTTGGGGGGGATTGTTAGTGATGCCTTTGGGCAGCATGAAAAAGAGTGTAACAGACACTCTCAGCTTAGACAACTGCAGCCAGCAACCCTGTTGGGAAGCCATAGTCCAGTCTGAATAAGGTGTCCGGGTTTCAGGCATTCTGAAACCCGGACGCATGATTCCAAACCCGAACTGTCCGGGTGAATCCCGGACAGGTGGCAACCATATTTACGGCTGTAATGTGTTACAGTCTAAAACACACAGTACAGCCATAAGTTATCAAAGCCAGCACCCAACAGCCATGGACACTGTGACAGAGCCATACAGCGCCTGCTGTGCTGTGTGATTACCATAATGCTGATCATAAAATAAGCACAGTGAGACATCTGGGGACTCAGAAGCAGATATTAGTGTAACTCACAGTGCAGCCACAACATGCGCCGCTGACGACATTAGACTTGCTGGTCCCTGCTGTCAGGCACTTCACATCAGGGAGGGAGCGGAGCACTTACATGCAATCACTCCACCAGGGAGGACAGTGGGCAGCTGGTCGGAACTATAACATGTGGCACAGAATTATGTACCTGCACCCCGCAATAGAAAAAAAAAGTCCCTCCTCTGCACTCACCTACTGGGCCCCACTGTTGACCTGATGGGACCCATAAAAATGTAATTTTACACCCCCCAAGTAAGTAGGAAGGGGGTGTAGTTTAGGAAGCCCTTTTTCATATTTGGGAGAAATTAACTGCCCGAGCCCCCCTGTGTAGCTGATGGGGCCTGGGCCCACTACAACAGGACCAGTTGTACTGCCTTATCAGCGGCCCTGTTTGTGAGGGTCTCTGACATTGACTGTACCCAGATGGAGCTGAGCTGAGATTACACTGTAAATGTTTTTCCTCTACAGATTAAGATTCTGTAGGTTGACTCCTTCATGCTGTGATGTCCTCCGCTCTCTTCTAATCACAAACCGATCTCTCATCAGTCTGGATTTATCTGCGAACCAATTGAAGGACTCTGGAATTAAACTTCTGTGTGAGGGACTCAGAGATCCAGGCTGTACCCTACAGGAACTTAGGTAAGAATTACACTATAAACTAAACTTTTTATCAATTTGCAGGACTGTGAATTAAAATTCCACCAGTGGTACCATATAGGAATGTTTGTGTGTTTTTATTTTTCTCTGCATCATCGACTTTTGTAGTTTGACTTCCTTCAGCTGTATTGACCTTGGATCTCCCCTTATTCCCAATTGATCTCTCACCATACTGGATTTATCACTGAATCCTCTAGAGCAGGGGAGTCAAACTCAATTTCATTGCAGACCAGATCAGCATTATGGTTGCCCTCAAAGAGCCTGTTGTATCTGTAGGACTACATGTCCACAGCACCCCACCCCCCTTACATCAGATATCAAGAGCCCCCACCACCAGAAGAAAAGGACCAGAGAAGGGTGGGAGTCAGCTGCTGGAGTCTGCTGAATGCAGACCTAGGGAAGGCAGAGGTGAGGGGATGCTGCTGCTGCACAGAGAGGCACATGGTCTGTAGGACAAGTTCTGTCCTCCTTTCTGCTGCTGACTGCTGAGATAGGGGATTAGGGAAGAGCCTCTCTGCAGCTGCATGGAGAAGCACAGAATTTGGCAGAGGAATTCTGTCCTCCTGTTTGTTGCCGACTACCGAAACACGGTGGAGGTGGAGATGAGGGGGGTGCTACAGCTGCAAGAGGAGGTGCAAGAGCCACATGAAATGTCCTGGTGGGTGGGATTCGGCCCAAGGGCCTTGTGTTTGACACATGTGGACACTGGAATAAACCTTCTTTGTGAGGGTCTCAGACATTCAGGCTGTACCCTGCAGTTGCTGAGGGGAGAATTATACTATAAATGAAATATTGACATGCCGAACTATGGAATAAACTTTTTTAGGGTTGCACATATCTGGGCTGTACCCTACAATATGATCAGTGTGTAGTGGTTACTCCCGCGCTATCACTGTGTGTTATAAATGGACAGCACAATGTCCAAAAAAGTGTTAAAGTGAAAACTGCTAAAGTGAAAACAAATAATATTATATTTTTGTCAAAGGGGTCCCTCCTCAGGACCCCTTGATAATGTCCTATTGGACGAAAAGCTTCGGGGAGGAGACACTAGTGTCAACTTCAGGCCACTGACCGATACCGGGTCAGCAGTGGCACCCATTGTCATATGTTTTTATGATTCGTTTTATTTTGGCTTTTAACATACAAACCCAATAAATACTACACTATGGAGACTTCATCTGGCTCCGGTGACCTTTATTTACTACAGCTACATCTGGATGGTGCGAGTTGCTGAACAGCCTTCCCCATAACAGATGGCGGATCTACACTGAGTGCGTGTTTTGCTACTGTAATGGCAGCCAGCTTTTCCGGTGAGTGTCCATTTCACAGGGGTGTGGTGGATGAATCTGGAGCACTGTACTGGATCACCTCTTCACTTTTCAAGTCACCACCAATTATTTGTGCACATCTTTGCACTGAACTATTGTGTTTTCATCAATAAGTTTATATTGCTGATCCTATCATGGGATTGTGCATTTAAACCTATATTTTGCACTATATTGTTTTTTTATTGTTGATTTCCATCCACAAGATTGGACTTTTATATATACTGTATATTTTTTTTCACTTTAGCATTTTTCACTTTAATGCTTTTTTGGACTTTATTTCAATGTGCTGTCCATTTATTACACAAAATTCACATCTCATCGCTGTTCATTTATTTTTGGCACTACATAATTTTTCTTTAAATTTTACAACCACTTTACACTACAGACAAGCCTATAATTAGGTTTACCTGTAGCTGCACTGGATATCTCCTAAACCTGCACGGTTTAGGAGATATCCCTGTATTTGCATGTGCCGACGTCATCGGCACATGTGCACTTAAGCCAACTGAAGCAATGGCACGTACCTGTCGTTGCTTCAGTTGTACCGTGCAGTTCCCGGTGGCTACCGCGCACATTCGCAGGAGTGACGTCATCGTGACTCTGGCCAATCACAGTGCCGGAGCTGTGATACCCGGAAGTAACCCCAGGGAGATGTGGCTGGCCGGAGGGGGAGACAAGGACGGCTGCGGGGGCTTCGTTCTCAGGTAAGTAATTCATAATGAGCTAGTATGCCATGCATACTAGCTCATTATGCCTTTTGTCTTGCAGGATTTTTTTTTTTTACCCGGGTTAATAACCACTTTAACTGTATTTTTTTGCTACACAAGGGGCCTTGGGTTCCTGCTTGCAATGGGACATTGCTAAAAATCTGACTGAGAACCTGTCAGATCTACAAACAGTGATTCAGCTGGAGCCAGCAAGCAAGTGTGTGAGAGGAGTGTAAAGGATACTGGCTACATGTGGCAGTCTCCCCCTTGTAAGACCCCAGTAGTGCTGACCTACTCATGCTGTTCTCTCTTCCTCCTGTGCCTCCAGGAAGGGCTTCCTCCGTGTGTTGTGGCATAATCCTTCCAGCATATGAGCCCCGGCACAAAGTCACCCCCCCCAAACTAGGGGCACTTCTGAGGGCCACCAACAGCCTCTGTTCTGCCCTCACAATGTGTTCAAAGTACAAGGCTTGGCAGACAGCTAACAGCTTCCCAATAAAGACTCAGGAGGAAGGGCTAATAGTTGTAATCTTTACTGAGAATAAGTTTTTTGTAAAACACAAATTATAAAAATATGCATTAGCATTTAACATTACATCACAAATGCAAATAGTAACAGGCATGCTACAATACTGTTAAGGCACTAGCTAGCACAAATGAGGCCTAGCTGAATGAACTCCCTGACAGAAACATCCTACCAAACAAACAGATGAAATGTATTTGAATTAGTAGAACATATACTAATTAATTGAAAACTAATAACAGCCTACTTACAGACTTATGCTTCCAAGGCCAGTATTAAGAAATAGTGGAGGTCTTTATCATGCTTCCTTCACTGTAGAAAGATTATCTGCTGGACAGGAAGTGGGTGTAATATACTACACTTCCTGTTAATAATGGATGCCAAATTAAAGCAACAGTACGATCAGTAAATATATACCTTATAATGATCAGAACAGCCTCCTTAGCACTATATCTCCATCTTCCACCTGACTGCCCGTGCTGGCATGGCCCATGTCTATTTATGAGGTAAACTTTGCCCCCTGCCAGCCCACTACTGGGGATTGTCTGAGGCCTCATAAATATTCCAGGCAGCTCCTCCTAACCTCCACCCACCAGCCTTAGAAAATTCTACAACCTTCTAGACCAGGGGGAAGCACCAAAGGAGCTGTCAGGATTAGGGATGAGCCGAACACCCCCCGGTTCGGTTTGCACCAGAACCTGCGAACGGACCGAAAATTTGCACGAACGTTAGAACCCCATTGACGCCTATGGGACTCGAACGTTCAAAATCAAAAGTGCTCATTTTAAAGGCTAATTTGCATGGTATTGTCCTAAAAAGGGTTTGGGGACCCAGGTCCTACCCCAGGGGACATGTATCAATGCAAAAAAAACTTTTAAAAACTGACGTTTTTTCGGGAGCAGTGATTTTAATGATGCTTAAAGTTGAAAAAAAAAAAGTGAAATATTCCTTTAAATATCGTACCTGGGGGGTGTCTATATTATGCCTGTAAAGTGGCGCGTGTTTCCCGTGTTTAGAACAGTCCCTGCACCAAATGTCATTTTTAAAGGAAAAAATCTCATTTAAAACTGCTTGCGGGTTTAATGTAATGTCGGGTCCTGGCAATATGGATGAAAATCAGTGAGACAAACGGCATGGGTACCCCCCAGTCCATTACCAGGCCCTTTTAGTCTTGTATGGATATTAAGGGGAACCCCGCACCCAAATTAAAATAAGGAAAGGTGTGGGGCCACCAGGCCCTATATACTCTGAACAGCAGTATACAGGCAGTGCAAACAAGACAGGGACTGTAGGTTTGTTGGTAAGTAGAATCTGTTTGTAATTTTGAATGGGTACATTTTTAACGTGTTTAGTTCCAGCCAAAAAATCTTTTTTAAGCTTTTTGGAAAACATAGGGAAGGGTTATCACCCCTGTGACATTTGTTTTGCTGTCTTTCCTCCTCTTCAGAAGATTTCACCTCACTTTTTGTCCCAATGACAAATGTTTTTTGAAAATTTGGGTTTTTTTGTGGAACAAGGATTGGAAAGCATCAGTGGAAAGGAGAAATGTTTTTCCCATATTAACTCTTACAGAAGAGAATTTCCCTTCCTAGGGGTAGATTTCATCTCACTTCCTGTCGTCTCCTTCCGTTTGCAAGTAGGAGTCGTTTGTAAGTTAGATATATATATATATCAAATTTCAGCTGAGTATATAGGGCAGGCCCCTACTTTCGAAAGTAGGGGCCTGCCCTATATACTCAGCAGAAATTTGGGCCTAAGGTGTTGTTGTGGCCACAACACTGTAAGCCCTCACAGGGCCCTGCTGTGAAATATTAGATCAAGAATTGTAATTACATGCCCCTGTTGAACAGAGGCAGAAAAATTGGGCCTTTGGTGGTGGTGGTGGTGCTGGTGCCACAACACTGTAAGTCCTCACTCGCTCTTGGTGGGTGCAGAAATGGGCCCTGCTGTGAAATATTAGATCAAGAATTTTAATTACATGCCCCTGTTGAACAGGAGCTGAAAAATTAGGCCTTAGGCACTGGTGCCCGTGCCACAACACTGCAACCCCTCACAGACACTCTAGTTGGAATGCAGGAACGAGCCCTGCTGCAAAGTATTGCATCAAAAATTGTAATTACACGCCCCTGTTAAACAGGAGCAGAAAAATTGGGCCTTGGGCACTGGTGCTGGTGCCACAACACTGCAACCCCTCACAGACACTCTAGTTGGAATGCAGGAACGAGCCCTGCTGCAAAGTATTACATCAAAAATTGTAATTACACGTCCCTGTTAAACAGGGGCTGAAAAATTGTGCCTTAGGCACTGGTGGTGGCGCCCAGAACCAAAAATGTTCTTACAAGCTATCAGCGTGATGATTGAGGAGGAAGAGGATAATTACTCAGGGATAGTCACTCAGCATCAGCATAGGCAGTCTTTGAAGGGATCTGAGATTTCAAAAAAAATTATTTGGTTACATCAGCATCAGGTGCTTGGTAGCTGGTGGTGATCCAAGACTGATTCATTTTTATGAAGGTCAGTCGAACGACCGAGTCGGTGGACAGACGCACCCTGTGATCGGTTACCACGCCTCCAGCAGCACTGAATGTGCGTTCCGAAAGAACGCTGGATGCAGGACAGGCCAGTAGCTCAATTGCATACTGTGCAAGCTCTGGCCAGTGATCCATCCTCAAGACCCAGTAACCCAGAGGATTTTCGGTGGGAAAGGTGTCCAAGTCTGATCTTGCCCCTAGGTATTCCTGCACCATGTAAAACAGACGCTGGCGATGGTTGCTGGAACCAATCATACCTTGGGGCTGCGGACCAAACAATTGTCTGAACGCATCGGTCAGACGGCCACCTTCTCCACCGCTCCTTCTTTGACTGACCGAAGCCTCAGCAACACGTTGTCCAGAAACAGGAGTTTGTAACCTCCCAGTTTCTGGGAACGCGTTGCACAGACCTTTCTGCAAGGCCTCCCGAAGATGTTTCATCCTCTGCTCCCTCTGCGATGGCAAGATAAGGTCCGCAACCTTACCCTTGTAACGTGGATCAAGGAGGGTTGCCAGCCAGTATTGGTCCTTCTCCTTGATACCACGAACACGAGGATCCTTACGCAGGCTTTGCAGGATCAGGGAGGCCATGCAGCATAGGTTTGCTGAGGCATTCGGTCTGGAGTCCTCTGGGTCACTAAGGACGACATGGTCCGCAGCCACCTCCTCCCAGCCACGTACAAGTCCATGTGTTTCTTGGGACTGATCCCTTAAAGACTGCTGCTGATGCTGAGTGCCAGGCTCCACCTCCATACTGACACAATCTTCCTCCTCCTCCTCTTCCTGTGTGATCGGCGGGCACACAGGAACACTGTCTGGATAAAGGGGGCCTTGAGAGCTAAGGAAGTCCTCCTCTTCCTGCCTCTGTTCTGCCTCAAGTGCCCTGTCCATTATTCCACGCAGCGTGTGCTCCAACAGGTGGACAAGGGGGACAGTGTCACTGATGCATGCACTGTCACTGCTCACCATCCTCGTGGCCTCCTCAAATGGTGACAGGACAGTGCATGCATCCCTGATCATGGCCCACTGGCGTGGGGAAAAAAAAACAAGCTCCCCTGACCCTG